>CM067353.1:75498291-75740791 GCA_034190875.2 Urechis unicinctus | reverse complement strand
AGGGTAACCGCCAAGCCCAAGCGGCGAAAACGAAACATCTGCGACACGTGGCTGACAACCTACTCCTGGCTACGTTACAATATTGAAAAGAAAGAGAGGTACAGTGATACGTGTCGGGCGACTGGTAGGCCGAATACAATGGCCAAGGGTACACATCATTTCCGGGTCAGTACTGAGGCACATTGGTATTTACAGGAAGTGTGGGAAGAATGATGAAACGATAGTGTCAACCATTGCACACGTGGAGGCTTCTAAACATATTATGATGGGCCAAACTCATCCAAACATGAACCAGAACATTATATCCGAGAAGGAAAAGGGTATACTGACAGCAATTAAAACTGTCGTGGCTTGCCAAAGAACAGATGCCTGTGCATAAATACTACAGTCTCGTGTGCCTCCTGGAAGAGGTGGATTACCCAAATATTTGCTTTTGGAGTATTGGGCATGAGACCCATCACTTTCTTGTCAAACACTGAACTGGATTCTCCTGAAGCAGTATGGTAAACAGAAAAGCGTGAATAACATACCCAGGGAGGCTATTGTAGATTCACAGGTTACTAGAAATGAATGGAAGGAACTCGAAACACTGGTTATAACATACCCAGGGAGGCTATTGTAGATTCACAGGTTACTAGAAATGAATGGAAGGAACTCGAAACACTGGTTAGAAGTCCGGGTTACCCCAGAGACAAGATCAGTGAACTGTGGGGTTAAATCCACAGATTTCACAGGGAAAATTTCCCAAAATTAGCAGCTCTTGAATTGACAGCCCCCTGTCACACTGCAGAGTGTGAGAGCGGGTTTAGTGCATAAAGTCCACCTTCAGAAACAGACTCGGAGAACAAAGACTGGAGGACCTGATAACTGTGTCTGTTGAGGGGCCTGACATATCTGACTCCTCCGTAAGTTCTGCATGCAGAGATGCATTAGATGATTGGCGATAGACGAAGGAAAGAAGACTGTTGGGTTTATTAAGTGCTTAAAAGTAACATTTTACAGCTTTGTCATGGTTCTTTTTCCTGCAAGTACGGTATATTGAGTATATTACTACCACTAGTTGAAATGACCCACATTGAAGGTACGAATAGTTCTGCATATATGGTCGGGGAAAATAGTTGTTATAGGTTGATCTTTTGGAACAATGTTCGAGTACGCAGAGGAATTAGAGTAGCCGTCAGGAGCACGTGCGTTGAAATTGGGACAGCGTATCAGCCTTGGTTCTCCTTGGGTAGTGAGGCCGCCCTAACTTGAACTCGTTTTTCCCCAAGAATAAAAATTTGCATTGCTTTCGATTTTTTATGGGTTTATTCTGACGGGAAACTAGCAAATCCCCGGCAATGCATTGCGGGGCAGAAGCCAGTCTATGATCAGAGTCAGGAGGGGCTGGTTATAGCGAGACAAAACTCGGTATAGACTCAAAGCTTGGAGGAGTTAGCGATGGTCGACTGGAGTAGGCAGAGGAGAAGGGCGAAGAGGGGTTGGGGATATGTCGACTGAAGTCGGCAAAGGAGCGGGGCTGGTAGGGGTTGTAGACGGGTCGAATGTAGTCGGCAAAGGAGCGGGGCTGGAAGGGGTGGAGCACGGGGCGACTGTAGTCGGCAATGGAGCGGGGCTAGAATGGGTTGGGGACGGGACGACTGTAGTTCGTGGGCATTCAAACGATGCGACATTTGCATACTTTGCATTGGGAGCGACAACTGAGGCTTTGCTTTCTTCCTGAACTTCTCTCAACAACATAATATATCAAATGTCTTCCCTGAATGCTACACGCAACCTGATCTCTTCTTCAGCATACTCAATACATTCACGGATGGCCGTCTCACGCCACTCTGTGATATCAGGAGCAAGTTTACGCTAAATTTTGTCTCCCACTCGACATCTCTGGTATTCCCGCGCAAAGTATCTCTCCCGCAACCAGGCTGCCTCATAGTTGTCATTAGCGTTCTGTAAGGCCACCCTCAAGCTTGCATTGCGACGTTCAGCGTCGTTTAACAATTCGGGCAGCTCAATACATTCAGTATGCATTCTTTTATGGATACCTTCCATTTCACGCAGTTGTAATTTAAAATCAAAAGGATATAAAAGAAAATCTTAAATGATGTACTCACACTTTGGCAGCGGGAATCGAATGGATTCTCCGCCATGTGTCGTAACGTGATCTGTGGTGTTGAGATGCACACGATACGCACTTGTAATAAGTAAAGAATCAAACTCCAGGTGTAGGGTTTATACAAACTTGAACTTTATTTTGCTGACTTCAATTTCGAATTTCAGATGTAACTTAGCCTAAACTTAAGAGAGAAATGTGTTGAGCTCGGAGGCCAGGAGAGAACTGATTTTGAAATATAAGTTGCTTCCCTCAACGACCAAGGCACGCCATCCCAATTCTCCTGGGACATGCGGTAGCCAGGTCCGCGAGGGTTGGGGCTATCGGGCCTTGCCTGGTCAGGAAGGTCATGTGGCTCTGGAATATAGGGTATGTATGAGGAGAGGGGGAAGTGGCAGGTGACATGTAGGTCACTTGTGGAACTGGGAAACTGGGGCGTATAATTGATATAAGCTGTTGGGCGTTACTCCCTAAACTATAAACTGAGAGGGACGTTATGATGAAGGGTAGGTTTGTTATCAATTTGGCACTCAACATATATAATACCCAATGGCTGTGCTTCAAAAATTATTAAATATATCTTATATTTCATGCTCGGAGGCCTGTATCATTTGGTACTATGACAGGTGGTTGGCTCTCCGCGTCAAAGGCGCATGTTGTCAGAGCAACTTTAGTTTTATATCGTCGATATAGCCTTCCACTACCTGTACCAGCTGCTACCTGGTGCAGTGGACGCCATTTATTTCAAGTACCCACCAGTTACTTGTATATCGTGGTAGAAGCTTTCATATAAATCTAGCACCATAGAGACCCAGCTAGTAAATCTGACAACATAGTGTATCCTCTGAGAAAAGCTCACATCTAGTAAATGGACTATAATCACGTTGACACAAGAGGCAGTTATCAGCGGCGAGAGTGCTCACCCAGTCCGCCTGGTTAGGTCATTGAAAGGATCACACTGACAATGGCGATTTTATCAAACAAACAGCAATGTAGCATAACGTCTTGTGTTTACGTAACTAATACACCATAATGGTATAGCAAAATTAATTCAACACACTTCTAACCGATTGATTATCAGAGCTGCCGACGATAATTCAGGCATCTGCATTATTTTATTATCTGGATGGCGGTCTTTCCGGTAAGTCCGATTAACAGCTGCGGTAATCTGGTGGAATATTGGGGCGAATTCTTCTTCTATATGTTGTTGGCCTTTTATAAAGGAGAGGAGGTCGCATCTGGGGGTCGAAAGATTCACTGTCCCCAACCTCAACTAACCCCCCTCTCTTTTATCATTGCTACGGGACTGTTCAGTGGTATTGTACAATGCGATAGGGTGGTTAACTTTGATGCTTGAACCATTATTTCAGTCAATCTATACCTCATTATCATTTTGTCTGTTATCAATCCTGCATCCTGTGTTGTTCACATCGCATGACTTCTATTAAGTCCATGACAGAGTAACCTGTTGTGGGTATAGATTGGTGAGTCTAGAATACAGTGACGTTCTTATTCAACAATAGTGTAATTGTCATAATTTGTGCATAATGCCGTGCCCTAACCGGCTCTAACATGCCTACCGCTTTCCCCTTTCTGGCCGCACCAACGCATTCCAACCGATCAAGCATTTTCCAAATAAAGCTAAAACCCTTCCTTTTTATGGCTGTCTCGTGATAAAACATTACAACCAGATCCATCTTGTTGCTTAGATTTATATCATTAGATGTGTTTTACGTCGGGTCTTAAAATACTGTAATTTCCTTGTGTGCTATTACGAGTCATGAAGACTCTCAATAGGGTGATCCATGTACCATTCAACCGATAAGACAGCTTACAGAATGTCCATTCAAGCAATGCATCGTCTGAAGTTTGAATAATGCATTGCCCAATCAGCTGAGAGCTATAGCGAAGGCGGTAAATAGGCACAAATAAAACTCAAAAGGGTTTTGCGCTATTTGTCGAATAGCTTCCATGGAAAGGCAACGACCGTGTTTAACAAGCAGTCATCTCGCATTGACGCAGCTATCACTAGAGTAGCTCATTGCTCTGAGAGAGCTATGTTTGCAACAAATTGCTCTCTTAGTCTCTGCAGCATGTCGCAGCCCGACACCTGATATAAATATATTGATATAGGATAATTCGATGACCCACACACTATTACCGACATGAAATAAATGAAAACATCATATTTTATCACTGGGCCTCAAGTCATCACCACTTGTATCCCAACTTCGTCCGATGCTTGTATTTGACCGTATTGATCAAATTGTCCATTTTGCTAGCCTTTGTAATTTCGCACCATAGCGATTGCTCAAAAGATGTTAATGGTAAATATTAACAAATAAGGTAATAGAATAGGAATTCAACGCGAGTTAATGATACGATATTCGCCACTTACCATATATCAAGAGCAATGTAAAAGCTCAAGTGATGTACCTCGCAAGAGGGGGATATAAGCGACGACGGTAAAGTGAAAGAAAGCTAAAATATTTAATTTCGCAGAGATCGTTTAATAAACTTTGTTAACCTTTAGCTACGTGTATCGACCTGTTCGACTACAAAACATAAGAACCCATGCGGGCAGATGTCGTTAACATTATGGGGAACCTTTACCCTCTGCGAGTGTCAGTAAGTGAGTTTCCAGGTGTGAGGCGCGTTCTGTTTTAAGTGGTCGCTTGTCTTAGATATTTAAATCTTATGTTCTTTATGTTTCATCCTTGATAGGGCCGGTGGCGTTTGATGGAGCTGACTGACGTGGCATGAGACTTCTAGAACAAATTCAAGGTAGGAAATACATGTCATCTATAAACCAATATTTGGTCTGCTTTTTGGTGAGTTTTGTCTATAGTATTAACACATCAGTGGAAGATTTTAGTAGGGTAAGATCTCACCGAGCGTCTAAGTCACTTCAGAACATGTTGTCCCAACCAGCATGATGTGTTGTGGCTTCCGGTACATCTGGTCATAGAGCGCATTAGCCCCATAGCAAAGATTGCACTGAAAAACGAACTTTTTGCTTGTCACTTACATCAAAGGTACCTCAGTCAAGCCAGTAGCAAGGGTCTTTTGTTGAGGGCGGAGTTGATGGCGCGTTCGTCCCTGACTTGTGGATATCCTTTTGTAAAGGGGTGGAGCTGACTCATGGGGGTATAATTTAGTGGTTCTTTGATCCCTTGGCACCTCCGCCCCACCCTAATCTACCCCACCTCCTTGTTTGGTTACGAACCTGCTTACTTGTCGTACATACTGCAATAGTGTGGGTAGATTTAACGCTAGCTCTCTTTCTGTGTCATCAGCACGTTTCTTCTGTGGCCGGAATATCTGTTGTCGTTAAAGATCCTTGTTTGTAGAAAACACTGATGTTCCGATTCATCACCATAAACATTAACCGTATTGGCGCATAATGCCGTGACCCTCCAGGCTATAAAGGTGTCTGGGGGTTTGCATCATCACTGGTTAATGTCATCCTGACCATTACAGATGTTCAGATAAAGCTCGAATTCAACTGTCGTTGCATGAAAGGTGGTAGGGCAATAAAATATTACAACCGGACCAGTGTGTTTTTTAATTGTATCGTGGGATAAGTTTTACATGGGGTACTGAAAGACTGATTCCAGACAACCCGGGACGTTCACACAAGGTGGATCTATGGCCCTTTCGTTCACGCAATACGCGGCTTAAGATTCACGAATGCATGACCCAATCAGCTGAGAGCTACTGCAACGGATCGGCTGAAATAAAGCATTAGAGCGGGTAACCCGATTTGTTGAATCGCTTCCATTAAAATGGAAAGACACACACTACATGCAGTCATTATTTACACGGTGCATTTGCTTTTTGCTTTAAACAGCCATGTGAGATCATTTGTGATGCGTTTAATCGCACAACGCGCCAGTTGCTAGAGGAATCTGACGTTATCGGATATAAAATGGTGCGATGAAGAGTCACTATAATGCTTACATACTATTATAAATGAAATCTACACGTAAATGATTACAGAAGGTATAACATTTCACTGCCAATGGATTAGAGTGTGAAGATGTGGAGGTATCGACGAAGGACTGCAATGAACTTCATTACTGTGTCTCGCGATGTAGACACAACCAGTGCGCTGTCTTCCTTATCCCTATAACACAAATATTAGGTGGGCTATATCTGGCCCTGAATGATTTAATATAAATTGGGCTAATAACGTGCCCATTCGCAAAATCGCGCCATTACCAGAGTGCTTTGTAGGTGCGGGTGGCAAAAGTACAGCGAAACGTTACATTGATATGAAACAGATGTACATTATAACAAGGTTGACGCTAATTTATGATTCGTCACTTTTCCAACGACCATGGTCTACAAGCATGCGCAAATTAAATCACTGAGACTCACAAGTGAAAATATATGGAATGGGTGTGGAGTGATAGCAGGCTCCTATAGTCGATTCATCCTGACCTATTTGCTGCTCATTATATCCTGCCCAAGGAACATCTTCAATGAATGTTTGACGTCCCAGGAATATGCAAATCTGCTCTTTGTGGTGAATATTGACTATTCCTCGCAGGTCGATTGGCCTTCCGTGGGACCTATCATTTGGCGTGTGACTTATAGCTTCGCATAACTTCTCTCACTGGTGATTCCTTAAATAGAATAAGCTTGGGTCCCACGCTCGTGACAGAGCTCGTCTAACCCTTACATCAAGCCAAATTGTTTTGAATATGGGCCTATATTTCACGGGAAAGGAAAAATCGCTTCTGACGCTGATGCTTATAGTCACAGGGGGGGGGGGGGGAGGGGGATGGGCATGTGTCGTGTAAATTAATTAAGATCCCAATACCCAATAGCCATCGTGTTAAGAAGTTATATGTTCATATAATAATCCGTTTCAATTCCACATAACGAGCAGGAAGAGGCATATTCAGACTCGAGTGCCGGTGACGTCAATCTTGTGCTCCGTTACTACTGTTGCGTTACAATTGCCTCACCATTAGCACGCCCAAGAAGTAACAAGAAGAGAATGTATCATATTTTGAGTCTTCCCGATGATACTCTATTACTCATAGAAGAACCGCAATAGCCCCCACTACACTTAATACGACACCACCTGACCACTCAAGGACGCAGTCAATAGCGGCCGACACAGGGCCAGTGGAATCAATTTCCGAACCGCTCGCCCTTGATCTTGTCATCAGTATGTGTACTTTTGATTCGCGATAATCCGGACCTCGTATTGTACAGGGACAAGTGGCAATTTGGTTGTTGGGGCGTATCAGTCAACAAGTCTATAAAGCCCTGTAACGAAAGCGCACGGGGAATCCCCTACCGCTTGATTGCGCGCAGTTGCACATTATTACTTCCTTCTCCTAAACCGGAACTTTCGAAAACAATCAAGGCCCCACCTAAGCTTTGGTCCAGTATCTGAACTGCCATACAAGCCGAAAAAATTCTATATAATAACACGTCGAGCTTCTATCAATCAGTAAACAACGTCGGACCAATAAGGCAAACATTCAAGAAAGTCGCACGAAACGCTGCTCTAGGATTTACCCCAGCTGTTAACTATTGATCAAGTAACCGAGTTTGGTGAGTAATTAGGGTTTTGGTCTCAATGCGGCCGAAAAGGGTAATTTACTCGTAAACTGGCTTTTGTCAGGGCTATCGATTGCGGACGTTGAACGACCGGTATTGTCGCCTTAAGGCACCGGAAAAGTTTGTAGGTGGAATGATGTTATTACTAAACTATCATTGGTATTTAAAAACCACTCAAGCACACCGAGTTAGATATCATTTAATAATGTGTAATGTATATTAAGCGCGCGGCAGTACACTGTGTTAAATGGCGGTATAACCGTGTTATGTGGTTGTATAACCATTATGTTTTGGTGTAACTCTGGTACTTGGTGGTATAACTGTGTTAAGTTGTGGTGTAACTATGGAATTTCGCGGTATAACTGTGTCAAGTCGCGTTATAGCTGTGGGGTGGTGTGGTATAACTGTGTTATGTGGTGGTATATATTATTGTATTATGTGCCGATATAACTGTGTTATAGTTGTTTTGTGTGGCGGTACAATTGCGGTGGTGGTGGTGTAACGTTATCGTGTCGCGTTAAAGCTCTAGGATGTGGTGGTATAACTATGTTATGTTGTGACGTATCTGTTTTTTGGCGGTATAAATGTGTTATGTGGTGGTGTATCTGTGCTATGTCGCGCTATTGATGTGACATATGGTAGTGTAACTGTGTTATAAGGCGGTATAACTGTATCATGTGGTGTCCGGCTCCCATCTTGGCCGGCTACCCACTTATCAGACCACTTTCGCTGGTGCTGAACAACTTACAATAAAATAGTGCCCCACTTGACCGGCCACTCAACGTATCCGGACAACGGCCAACTTTTCGAGATGGATACCCTCAAATTACGCCTTCCATCCGTCAGCTGCAAATCCCGCGTCCGCTTCATATCCCGCCGTCCGCTTCATATCCCGCCATCCGCTTCATATCCCGCCGTCCGCTTCATATCCCGCTCAAACAGTTTTTAGCTAGCTGCCCAATGCCCCCGCCCTAAGAAATTACCCCCTAAACCATAAGACCGTCTGTCGACATAAAACTGGTTCCTTAAAGTTAGCACCTTCCCTTCAGGGACTTTCAATTTCAGTGAGCGTGTGAGTAGAGCTAGCAGAAAAAATAAAGATTGCAGACGAAACGCCATGCATCGTGCTCGTGACTGGCCGTTGTATGCTTCCCGACTCCAGTTCGTCAAACTTGCTGATTGTAACTCCTCGCCTCGTTGAAACAACCACTGCCGCGAAATGAGAAGTCATTTGTGTGACTGTGTTAATTTGGTTCACTCCTCGTTGTAATATGAGACTAATGGGTTATCTATCTACGGCTGCCTACGGGCTGTTTACGGGCCCCAACCGGACCAAAAGCCCTGCGAGTCCGTGCGGTCCTGCATGGTTTGTCGTGCTGCCCGGCTCGTAACCCGTACGATCGTGTGAAGATTTTTGGCCCCGTACAGCCCACGGCCAAAAGTTGAACATGCACTTCTTTCCAACACGGGAACCCTACGGGTTTAATCTCCTAGAAGGCCCGTAGGTTTTCTAAAGGGTTTTCTACGGCCCGTATAGTGCACGTATTGGTTATTTCAACCCCATGGCTAAATCCCCGCAAAGAACCCGTAGAACGCCCGCAGACCGCACGCAAATCATGTGACAACAACATCGTACGGGGGATGATTTCTTACGGGCTTCCTACAGGCCATAGCCCGGTACGGCCCGGGCCCGTAATCGCATGTAGGTCTCATGTGACTTAGACATAAGACGTCACACTTATGATACGGACGCCACCAGCGCGCCCGCCTCCGTTCAACCGGTTCTTTTAATCACGCTAATCTTGATCTTACTTCATTTTGGCCTGCGCGGGGTACTTGATTACAACCAGGTGCAACTCTTTATGAAGAAACACCTTTAGGTTTTTTTTCTCACATAAGAGCATAGTGATTTGCTATGATTCAATTAAATGTCAGCACGAATCCACATGGAAAATCAACTGCGTAACATTATGGCTGAGTAAACAGCCACAACACGGATATACCCCTGACCGCAGGTGCTTGGTTCCAAGCTTCCGAGCGCCGAGCCGCTATCGGGTCGGGCTCGGAAGCTTGGCATTGGGAACCGATCGCCTGTGCCCCGGACTGCCCCACCCCCTTTATCCGGACAGAAGGGCTGGCCGGATACGAGATGAAGCACTTTATCATTCATTATAAATCAGATAGTGACATATACTTGACGAAAGTGAGGGTTCTCTCAGGGATAACTGGTTTGACGGTATGTTGTGGAAAGGATAATATTTATTGCTGTCGGCGCCAAGGAGATGACCCTGAAGTTTCGCTTGAAGAATAAAGGCGACCCACACATGACGGCTACCGGTCGGGTCTAATCCGGATGAATCACACCCTCGCCCTCATAACCACCGCCGTGTCCGCCTCCGGCTGGTGACCATATTGTGATCGAAAAACAATTATATGTGGCAAACGCATTTGATTTGAGCTGATGTGATCAGCACCGCGCTTAGCCCTACAAGACGTCTGTCTTAGTTTCCCTTAAACCGACGCAATGTAAAAATTTTGAGATCGATTCAGACAACTACCAAACACCAAACATACCCAAGTGATGGCGTTTTACAATGCAATGATGTTAACGGACAATTTTATCCCTTTGCGGTGAGGGATTTCATCCATGTTAATTAGTTATAGTTCGATCAATTTGGAAGCGGTAAAAAGTCCGAAACACAGCACCATGTTTGTTTTCAAGTTCAAGCCCGCGTGCATCGCGCATGCTCTCAATGATGCGACCCATCGACGACTAATGGTAGGCCCGTTGGGGGGAGGGGGCACTTAAGTGTATAGAGGTAGTATACATGTGCCGCGCAATGGGGTATGTTTTTTTGGCCTCTCGACTTGTGTGACGGGTTATATATTCGCATAATACCTTGTACGACGGGGTATACTTCTTGCCATTCTCAGCTTGGCTTGTATAACAGGTAAGGGTTTTCGAGGTCCCGCGGCACACCCTTATCCGAGTTAATGCCAAGTGCCCCCCCTCCCCCCTACCCCGGGATGCTAAGGCAATGCGTATGAGGCGGCGGAAATCACGCGACGCAATATTTTTCAGAATGGCGTATCGTATCGCGATTTTTCAGAAATGATATATTGATGGCATTTCAAGAAGGATAGCGTCGAGTGGGGGTAAGTTTTTAGGTGCGTGAGGACTTTTTTTGAACAGGCTCTCGATATATGTTATTTTCTAGATGCGTGATAGAGTACTTTAACCCAAACGCGTTTTCTGCGACGCGCGGAAAATGATCGAAACAGAACAGTATATATTCATATTACCGTTCGACCGGATCTACACCGCGCTGGAACAACGTCTCGCGTCCATACCGCTGATGACACGATGATATGACTAAACTACGAGTTGTTCCAATAAGCGCTTTACCTGCCCGGCTGCTTTGTAAGTATAAGCCGCATTGATTGCCCTTCAGCGAGGCTCAGTGATAGACGGCCTTGAATATGGACTAGCGATAATTCAAGCCTAGCTTCCGGTTTGAAACAATTGAAATATTCAACCAACTTATTATAAAGCGGAACTTCTATGAATTCTGACCTTCTACAGTTAAGACGATTAATTCGAGGTATTAAGGCATAGTGAACTGCGTGTGTTGTTTACGGGTGTCTTTATTGTTCACGAGCAAGAAAAGCCTCTTTCCAGCATGAACTCCTTAACATGTCACGCGTCACGCAGTATGCTCACTAAGGCCTGTCTCTACACGACCCCTGGCGAGCGCTCACACACGTGGACACCCGCAAAGTATCCTAAAACGCCAAACGCTCAAAGTAAACAGCAATATATTGAACCACAGAAATAAATAAGGATATTAAAACGGGATTAGAGGTTGCCATGTATTAGAATTACCTCGCAGTTACCCCACGCGTGGATGCGGTAGGCCAACTCTTAGGCACCTCTTAAACTCGTCGTCACCTGACGAATCAATCTACTCGTGTCTCGTTCCATTCAATACATTTACTTAGAATTTTATTGTGCAGCTATGAGTATGGATGTTATGACACTGTGCTTGAGGGGGCCAAGAATGGAGTCCGGACAACCGTGATACAATGGTTTAACATGATTTCATGGATGACATATACTGAAGAGGTTGGTATAAGGTCGTCTGGGGCGGTAACGTCACGCACGTGTGACCCGCCTCACTCAACTAGTCAATTCCCTCAGTTTACAGTTAACAATTATCAGATTTATCAAGTGGCTTTGCCTATTCATTATACACTGAGATCGGGCGACGACGGAATCTTGGCAGGGGGTTGCATATACAGGCAGTCGAGAATGGGGGCATTCAGAGGTATTCATCACGAACAATGGCCGTCTTCTGGTTATAAATGTGGTCCGGTCAGTCTGGGAGGGGAAGGTGGGATAAATCAGAGTTATCCAGCAGACAAATAAACCCTTACTAAAACCTCCAGGATTATATGGACAGGTTTCTGGAATAGCGCACCTGTATTGTGATTACCTCACGGCTGGATACAGGGACCTGTCATCCACTCGGACGATTTGTCATCGTTGATGACAATCTCAACATAGCAGGTGCGAGTGCCTCTCGTAAACAGGCCATTAAGGCTGGTCGATTGTGCTTGTATGTATACTTGTGAAATCATTCACGAATACATGTCCACAAAACACTTGTCGTCATTTACGATAGTACCGGTTGATATTCTGATCTAGTGACATGGCCTAATGTATGAATACAGGTGAGACATTTGATTAGAATACAGGTAAGAAATTTTTGCGGGTTGTCTAGGCCGACAAGATGCGTCATTTGTATCATGATATTGCGCACCTGTCGGCTATCCTACAATTGTGTCTGATCTTCAATGAAGTACATGCTTTTTTGTCGATAGGACACACCATACCACTTTGATGTCATGCTTACCAAAGATTAATCTGTTGCCAACGTCATTCAAGATGAAACTGACGGTCCTTGGTACCTTGTCAACTGCAAGTGGTAGTTGTCCATTAGAGTCAGTCATCACGCATCCAGGTGACAACGCATATCCGTTGTCAGGTAACCGTGTTTTTTTAGCGATTCTTTTCATATTTTTCTTTGTTGTTGCAGATTCTCGACAACGCTTGGATGACTTCCATGAACAACACGCTGCATTGTGCTTTGTGTGCTTAGTATATTAAAGTTCAACATCAGTGTATGCATCGCTCTCTTACGGAAATTCATCACAGATCCAGCATGGTCGGTCGAGAAGGGGACGAGACCGGGGAGGCGTTAAATAAACACCTGCCACCGATATGCTATTCTAACCGTGTTGTCACCCCTGATACCGCGCGCGCAAACCAGAAAACCAGCTCCTACTCCAGGTCGCGGCTTGGCTCGCTGCTACTGGAGGAGGGGGTGTCAAAGCTGTGTCTAGGCGGGGTGACCTCGTACAGCCCGGATATGATGACAATGCGGATGGACCACACATCAAGGCCAGTGCCGACTGACGTCATCCACCCCAACAGAAGACACGTGTATCAGCGGGAACATATCAGCGCCTCTGCTGATTCTCTGACTACTTCTATGACTACGTCTATGACTACGTCTAGGACCACGTCTATGACTACGTCTAGGACTACGTCTAGGACCACGTCTCATCGAGGGGGACATAAAGACTCGCTCAAGTCTGTACAGAGCGACGATCATTGCCTAGCGACGGCGCATCACCGGCGTAATACAAATCTGACGACATCGTCATCGTCTCCTGCCTCTACGCCATCTATGCGTCGTCGTGTATCAGAACCATCCAAGCGCAACGCACGGTGCGCCTCACCACGACGTATTATAACTCAAGAGTCAACAAGCGGAAACAGAAAGCACACACTCCACAAATCTAGAGACAATACACTTACAAATTCTCAACAGCACCCATATGCTGTACACAAAAAGCCATTAAAGAGTGTTACAACCAGTAAGGAATCACCGACTGTTTGTCAGGACCCCGTTCCTGAAGGCATGTCAACTGCATTATTCCAACGCTGTGTGTGTTGGGTGAACCAAGTGGAGGAAGCTGGTGCAGATCTACCTTCTGACGTGGCCATCACGATGGACCATGGAGCCATTAAGCAACCCTCTCCTCGTGTTCATGACAACAGTATTCACGTTGTCAGCGATGTTTGATACCACGCTGATGATGTTGACGTCGGTTGGAGGGAAACATTACGTCATAATGTGGTTTATCTTCGTGTTGGTTTATGTCACACTTGCCACCACGATTCTCGAGGCTGGGAATATTTTTTTACACAAGCACGTATACCATTTATACAGTTTTTACAGCAATTTTGTTTTTGTATTGTTATTGTTTGTCATGATTTAGAGATGATTAAACGTATTTATATGTAACTTAATTCCGGTGTTTTGCAGGATATTTTTGTTATAATAACGCCTTATGTGATTAACCTGGATCACAACTTTTGGATTGTAGATGTATAATTTACGCTTTGCAAATCGATTGTTATTTTAAATCGATTGACGAATACTCAAGCTGCCATTTCTCTTACACTGCAGCACCAACTGAGGGGGTGCGGAGTAACGAAGTTGTAGACATACATGTAGAGAAGTGACGTCATGCAGGCATATGATGGTACATCTTGAAACTTGTAAAGGTCAACCGATGCGTAAAGTCAAATGTCACATTCTGTCTCTGCACCTTACAAGGCAGTGTGATAATACCCCAGCAATACCATTGAAGATAGTCCCCCAAGAACGTAGCTGTCTAAACGATGGCTCTCAAGAGGCCACAATGGGTCCTGGGTATTGTTTGCCAACACATCGAAAGGCCGATGACGTGGCCGTATCTAGAAAAGGGCGCTTAGTGCCGTGCTGGTGATTTACTATGCAACACATGGGGTTATATATTTTTCCTATCATGACAAGGTGCTGCAGCCTATTTTACCGAATATGACCGAGGGAGTTATCGTCAACTGATGTGGCGGCCCTTCAATGTGCGCTGTACGTAAAAACAATATATGTATCTCTTGTCAAACCAATTGAGAATAGGGTACCAATCATAACGGATAACATAGCGAATCATACAGTAGTCGAACAGGTCGAACGCACTAGTTCTGCTACCTGTCCCTAATCTTATATTTAGGGCCGTTGATTACTGTCCTGTGTATAGTCAGTGTATGCTACGTGCTGGCCATCGCTTGGAACCGTGTTAGATACATGACCGGTATTCTCAATGCAGTTTTTCCGTACCACAGTTTTGCAGATAACTAGCACGCGTGTGATGGACGTGACAACTTCTGCATCTCAATACGTTCCCTGTTGAAAATGGCATAATAGGGGAAGACCTTTTGAATGTGATTAGAGTTTTTCCATTTGCCCAGATTGCACACTTATTTTCATTTATCATCGGATATTGATTAGTGTACAATGGGGTTGGATGGGCAGTGCTTCAGCAGTATGTAGCACGGTTAAAGCGATTCTCTCGGCAAATAAATCTTTTACAAAGATTCTACTTCTCTTCATTTTCCTACCTGTGTCATCATACAGATGGCATACATCAACTTAACACGGACAATGTTATACCCTTTTAGCCCTTACCAGGCGTATGATACGTTGCGTTATTAGTTAGGTATCCTAAAAGAAAGGTTATGCAGAAAAGTTAGTCAAAATGAGCCAGGATACGTCGCTCAGGCCACAAGAATAACAATACCGCTAACCAACTGATGTTACCTATGTAAGCCCGCGTCGCTCCTTGCCCACATATACGGCAAAGTAATGCGCTGATTAAACCACCCTGACAGGCGTAACCTGATACACGCTCTGCAGAAATGTGGACCTTATTTGTCGGCAAATGACATTGGTGGAAATAAGGTAGATCTTATGCACAGTCAACCGCTGAAAGAACGAATCAGGGTGAAATAATCTGGCTGAAGCGTCTATACAGGGGGATTTTGATGTATTATCGCAATGCATATCAGTATGCAGTGTCCAGCCATTTTGTTTCACTCAAGACAACTCTACTTACTAATCACTATTATTCAGATGGTATATAATGATGGCCGGCCTTAGGGAATACAATATCTATTATTGCCGACAAATAGTCCAGCCATTTGTTTCATGACATTATTACTAATCACTATTATTCAGATGGTATATAATGATGGCCGGCCTTAGGGAATACAAATATCTGAATGACATAACAAGAACCATTTTAGATCATTGTTTAATATGTTTGATATCTTAACAATCAATGCCGCATACGCACTTGCTGTTTATTTGATCGCGCGTGCTATTTTCAAACATCGGATCCGATGACGGCATGGCCTCCTTACTTTGCTTGCACTTTTAAATAATAGGTAGGGGAATATTGGACACAGATCATAATCAATCTTATATTTCCGAAGGAGTGAATTAGGAGCTATGTGCTTGGCCTTATGCTTAAAATTCCTCGGAATGCGTAGCCTCTGACACCGGCAGTGTCTAACAATCAAAACATTCAGTCACGGACATAAGAGACGGTCGGTGAATACCTGGCTGTAATTGAAAAATAAGAAACAATGATGTCATTAGCAGACTTTCTCCACCTGACATACAGCTTTTTGATTGCCCTATATTTATCATAAAGGAGGCCGAAACTCAGCATACTTTTCCTCCCACATTATCCATACCATACCCCGTCAAAATCAAGATGTTGCTTTTCACTCGTCAAAGGGACATTACGTTCGTAACAGTAATCCCAATACTGCCTCAAGTTCGTCATTTGCTAAGAAATTATATTTTCAGCGTATGTTAAAGAGACGTTTATTGTCATGCAATTAATGATGCATAAGTCGTTCATTTCCTATTGATACCCGATTCCTATGATTTGCTTTTAATGTGATGTATTTGCCGGAAACTATATCAGTCTGTTTTATGTATATTATGTTTTTGCAATAGTATTTTTTTCTTTTGGAACAATGTAAAATACCTTCTTCTTCTTTCTCTTCTTTTTCTTTTTCTTTTTCTTCTTCTTCTTCTTCTTCTTCTTCTTCTTCTTCTTCTTCTTCTTCTTCTTCTTCTTCTTCTTCTTCTTCTTCTTCTTCTTCTTCTTCTTCTTCTTCTTCTCTTCTTCTTCTTCTTCTTTCTTCTTCTTCTTCTTCTTCTTCTTCTTCTTTTTCTTCGTTTTTTTCTTCTTCTTCTTCTTCTTCTTCTTCTTCTTCTTCTTCTTCTTCTTCTTCTTCTTCATCATCATCTTCTTCCTCTGCTATGGATGTCACAAATCAAGATTGCTTTATGCCATGATTAAAAACTTGGCATAAGTTGCAGCGAGCCAACGATTGCTTCAATTATTCCAAATTTGGGGGCATTACAAATAAGGATATGTTTTGACAAATACAAAAGGCGAAAGCGGTATTGACATGTTGTACATATTACTCGTTTTAGAGGCTGTATTAACGTCTAATAGTTTGTTTTGCGTGCGCATAATCACGAATTATTTGACAGTAGAGTATTCTGATATTCATACATAAAGTCTACCACGCTATATCCGCGAAGGTCAGAAATTAAGAAAATAAGTGGGTCGGTATGACTATTATATTTAGCTTCACTTATGTATCTTCTCGCTCTTTGCTTTGCAATACAGTTGTACGTTTTAAGATGTTTAATTTTGCATAACCCCATGCTAATATGCCAAAGGTTAAATGTGGATGATTATTGCGAAGCATATGGGTTTGAGAGTTATTTAATTATTATATTTTGTTTTTTTATGTTTCAACTCAAACCACCCTATGGTTGCATTAAGGAGACAACAGCTGCACATATTGGATTGTATACATTGGACTGGCCGGCTTCAATTGACAGAGAGAACATGTTTTCAACTGGAATCAAGAGTAAGGGAAGGTCACATACTGGCCAAGTTTTGGCTGATGACGAAAGCGTTGACACAAAGTTTTGATTACATTCAGTCAACATAATTAGCATGCCATGGAGCACTTCACCAAGAAGGAAGAAGTAGTTGGGAAACAAGCACATTCCGGTGTAATTGGGTTTCAAGGTCAAAAGCTATTTTTTGGGCTGATGCATACTGAACGACCAAGCTGATGTGTTTCGAAATAACAACGCATATATCAATCGAAGCTATGTATAATTAGCAAATCCATTCATTGCATCTTCGAAATGATAACTAACAGATTTCAATAACAGTATTGAGTATATGGCAGCTTAATTAAAAAGGCAAATAAAAGGGGCAACATTCCCAAGATTGGCCCGAGGCAGTAGTTATAAGCTCCCGCAGTCGTGCTTCACGCTCAACACCGACAACTGTTTGCGTTGTATGACACTTTGCTGAAAATACGCTATGAATCAAGCGCACCTGCAAACTCCGATACAGATGAGTGCAAAAACGTAATTAAGCTGGCGACTAATTTCAAATTAGTGCACACTGCTTATGCGCATTATTCACGTCCAAGGCAATATAGATGCTGTTAATTACCCTTGAAATATTCTAGAGAAGTGGCTTCAATGACTCCATCTGAGTGTCACTGATATAGTTACGTCAGATCCATTTCACAAGCACCATCGCATTTAAATAAGCGGCAGTTTTAAAGAGTTAGACTAAACACATATCATTGATGGCACTACAGCCAAATACGATAAAATATGTAAAGGCAAAATGATCGGTCTGAAGCTTATATATGGAATAGGAGGTTCAATTTGTTGTCGCATTACGTTGCTGAATAAAAACTAAGCTTCTCTGAGTACATCTTGCGAAACGGTATTATTTAGACTGGGTAAAGATATTGATGGCTTGGGCATAGGGAACAGCCGAGTAGTTCCCAAATTTAAAGAAAATTAAGAATCATTTTAAAGTCATTGTTTTATAGGATGGATATGAAATAATTGAGACCAAAAGAACGCTTTTTGTCCATAATCGCCCCTCAGCTGCTTGCGATTGTTTCACTTGACGATGTTTTTCAATTTGTTTAGATGATGGAATTATCAATAAGGAATAAGGCACACAGGTCGTTATGTTCGGTACAACACACTGCTTATTCCAGATGGAAGAATGGCGAGCTACGAATGTGGCTTTATGAAAAGCTTCCTTGGGACGCAGAGATTATTACACTGTTAGTGTCTCAAAATAAACATGTCTAGTCAAGGACACAAGAGATGGTCACAGATTTGCGGAGGACATGAATTAAAATTAGGGAATAACAGAGACAGAGGTTCTCTATCTGTCATACAACATTGACCTGATATCCAGTATACTTATCGCCCAATGTCATTCCTACAGGAGGCTGAAGATCAGCATAATGTAATTTGATCTTGTTAGGAACTGGCAATCATCATACTGCCTCCCTCCGTCAAGCATAGAAGCTTGTTTATCCCAATATCGCGTGGCGAATTACGATCAGTGACAGCAGCATGATATACAATTCCTGTTGTAGCGTTAGGTATGATAAGTGCTAAGTAGTGAATTATTCCAGGAAACCAAACGCATCTTTGCCTGCTAATTCACAAGCAGAAGTGAAAACAGTCCCTTGTAATGTGAAGAAGCCGGCTGGAAATTCCCAATTTGCATACTAAAGTATCACAAAAGTGCGATATTGATAACATCATAATCCATAGAACAGAGAACGTGTCAAATGCTTTTGTTAAAACAAAGCACTGCCTTTCGATGCATATTCTGTGGTCGGCAATGGATGGCATTTGTACTTATTATCGGTCCAGATGTGCGTATATGCAAACATATCTTAAGTCATCACGCCATATGAATGAATGGTCGCGTTAAAGGGCGAAGCTGTAGTTGTGGTTGGTATACCATGTGCATTACTTAATTTCTGGAATTTGTCATCAATCCACGAACGAGACGATCCATTACATGACTTAATACTTCGGATGGATATCTTGCCGATGTAATGGATACCCACTCGGGTATTAACTATGGGCTACCATAGAAACACCCAACAACATTATCCACGCTGAATGAAAGACATAATGTGATACAAAGCAAGGAATAAGGATCAATGATCGATGCCTCGATAACTGTGTCAATGATTAAGGGACTTAGCTGTAGATGTAGAGTATTGCCGCGAATTATTTATAGCCGCGAGAATGTGATGATGTCCCGATCAATCGTCACGTTGACACGTTGACACGCGTGACACTTATATTTCTTGGATAATGAGCACGGCCTGGTTTACATTGTCGTAAATATCTCGGTTGACTGGAGAAAAATAAACATGCTACCACTTCCCTCCTTATATGTAAAAGGAAGCGGCCATAAAGTGTTCACAAGCGATAAAGTCAGCTTCACCACAAATACAAAGAATGCAATGCTGTCATAACGCATTTGACATCAACTGCGATTACTCACCTTTGCGTTATATGCTATTGTCATAATTCTCCACCCCATGATGTGTACTGATGTCACGGTGTTGCCAACAGGTAGCGGTGTCGCTCCTCAGCGTCAGACTGCCATCGTTGAACGCGTGTCATTTTCTATACCTTCTATATTGTGCATGGCGTTCCTGTTGTGAACGAATGAATCGACTGACCCTGATAGCTTCAGTGTTTATACTCGGTGATGAATCAGACCACGGGCTCCACACCATCAGCTAGTACATGATCCCATCTGCGAAAAGCTATTGAATTAGCTTCAAAAATGGGTTTGAGAACCCGTGGCTGCTGACTTAATCCTTAAGGATAAGGAGCGTCAAATCATGGATTGAGATATCGCATGAAGGTCACTGGTTCATGCCAGTAAAATAGTGATATCAGACAAATTACTTGTCAACAGACTGCCAACATTTACCTAGTTACAACAGCTATTTCTTTATCCCCAAACTATCAATCCCAAATTGCCATAGCTCGAACCATACATATGTTTGGATTGCAGATGCAATGATTGCCCAATGTATTCATGGAGAAGTAAATGGTGACGTAAACAAACTATGTCACTCACTGGTTTATTCAAGCTCCGTACTGTGTTTCAGCCTCAGAACTATCTCCGACAGCAACCAAGTTTACGAACGGTGTCTCAACCAAGTGTGCTTTGTTGATCCCGTTCAAAGACCAATAGACATGCTGATGAAAATCCGCGCAAAATAAACCCGTGGATCATAAACATGTTTGCTTGGTCAAGAGAGTGTTGCTGGAAATTTATTTTCGAAATGAACGGTGCTTTCAAAGGCTTTATTATGCAGCAGTTGGGATAGATATGGGTCCCGAGGGAAGGAGCAGCGATGTGGAGCTCATAACGTATCTATATCTGCTTATCTCAGTTCAGTATTGCCTTGCATGCCAGAACTGCTGTAATAATATTATTACCATGGCGGTATTTATGCCAGGCGCTTGGCAGCGATGTATGGTTTGCCCATAAATGACCAGAGAGTAATGATCATTGCTGCAATGGCAAAATTAGCACTAATTTTGGATATGTATACTTCAGTTTGATAAATTTATTTAGTGCTATCAATGGCCCGTGATTTATTAATTCCCTTATTACATCAATAATAGCAGATGCGAATGTATGCCCGAGGTAGTATCGAATAAGCTCCGTGAAAGACGCAAGCAACTGCTTACGTTGCACCAAACGTCGCTGGATATACTCCTCGACAACTGATGATTAATCAATGCTACTGTTTATCCAATGAGTATGTGAAGCTCTTCAAAAACTTCTATCAAACAAATCGATCATTTCACACGCTCAACTTGACTGATTAAATGAACTTATATGTCATTGACCGGCTACAATAGCTCAGGATTGTTCAAAACCTGTTTTGCTTGCTTTATAGTCGTAGCTCAAACCATACGCATGTTGATATGTACATTTAATAACTGTCCACTGCCTCCATGGTGACACAAAGCATAATATCCCATCCACAACTTGCTTAATAAAACAGCGTTTTGTGTAATGTCACAGAAACACCATTTAACGGCAATGACGAATCTAAATGTGTTCGACGACGTAGATACACGTTGGCGACGTCCACCCCGAATCATACCGCGTTTCAATAACATGTTTACCTGGACATAAAAATGTTGTCGTGTAGGTGCCTTACGTTTTCAAACAGGACGTTGCTGTCAAGGGCTTTAAGGCGCAGCAGTCGACCAAAATACCGCCGGAGCGATATATAGCCCATAACGTGACACGCTCTGTCGACTCAGTTAAGTATAGCCGTGTCTGCCGAAACAGTTAAGCTATGATAACATTAACATTGCGGGTTGTCTTCCATGCCTTTACCATATAAGGCTAGGCTTTTGCGTGTTATTCCACATTAGCGGCGCTCGCTGTTAAACACAAACCGATAAGTGATGCCATGTACACAAGAATGTTGTTCATCTCAAAATGCATAAAAAACCTACTCGTGCATGCCAATAATATCAGTGTATAGTGTCTTGCCAATAATGCCGGTCATCACTAAAGTTGGAAGCGCCCCGACGAATGCAAACTCAGCGGCTTACAGTGCAGGGCATGAACTATGCTACCACTGTTAAACATCACTGTCTGTCTCTTCATCAATACCTGGCCTAACAGCAAGAGCAGCGCTTTACTCTCGCATATTACACTATTGGTACAAAGTATCATCATGTGGTGTACAACGCTGTCATGCTATAATTTAATATACAGGCACTTACCCAGTGACCCAATGAGATACATGGGTAAGGTGCGGGTAAGAATCAGCGAAACATCAAAACGAGTATTTTATACAAAGAATGCTACAAAAGTGGAGGGTAGTAAATGAAGCTATAAATGAATAGACTTGAATCAAAACTTAAACTCTTTGTCGTTTCAATAGTGTAACCGATTTAAGTAAAATTCATACCATTTGCCTAAAATATATACTGCAATCCAACCCCCCTGGCAAACCAAATATCTCAGATGGATCAACCCTTTCAAACAACTCTGCGAGGCTTTGAACATGGATGTGGCGATTCAAATTGGTACTCCTGATACGAATGCTTTAATGATACAAGGAATGAATCCCTGTATGGGCTCATCCCTCATCAGAAAAGCGTGTGTAGTGTGGTTGAGACCTGAAGAAAGCACGGTTAAAAAGTACTCCTTTGGCTAGCTGGTTCTTCAGTGCGCGGCAACCTCCCACCTTGGGGCTTATTATTGCAAATCCGCAAACCCTGCTACCCGACCTCAAAGTTGTTTGTATTGCAGTTAACGGTTAGTGATATTCTGACGCCAGTGGTCAATGTAGGATACCAGAGAGCATCACACAATATGCATTGGTCATTGCTGGCAATTATGTCAGACACAGGGCTGGCAATCTCCAGTCCGGTTCTGTGTTCCCACACGATGCCAACACCTCATGAACAAACAAAATATCATTCATTAAACAAAGATATGACGATTTCTTAAATCATACAGGTGCTTTCCAGCTGCCCACTACACTTGCTACGCTCCATGCGGTTCATTAATTTCCACCTCGCTGGAAACTAGGATACGTGTAACAGAAGCGACAGATTCTACATCTGAATTAGGTCTCAATCGAAAATGGCATAGCAGAGTCGACATTGTGGTATCGGCATTATCGACGAGATTAACCATTTTCAAATACCTCCCAGAAGATTGACGTCACTAGTATCTGGCAATTTCTCAACTTTCTCAAGTGAATCCGAAATTTGCATACCAAAAAAGTGTTAAATTGCCATGCAAAATACATCAAACTATATACGACACAGCGCGCAGTGCTTTATTAAGGGTAATAGCTTTCCACAAGAAGATAATATATTACATGATGTAATGCGCTGGAGGCGTAATGTACTGATGTGATGGATATCTGCTCAGGCATCAACATCAACATAACATTTATTCACCTGACAACCCAAGTCGCTAAAATTAAAACGAAAAGCGAAATGCAGAGAATTTGTATCAATTATCAAAGCCATTACAGCATATTAAATGAACATGCGAATATGCAGTGGCTATATATAACCGCAACAAATGACAATGACCTTAGATGTATTGTTTATTGAGCCCGCTGTCTTATAGAAATAAGGCCATGAGGGTTGCGGCAATCAATGCCAGCTATACAGGACCTTCTACATATCTTTTGGCAGGAGATGGGGCATTTGCATGGATTCATGCGCCTTTATAGTTCACATATATATATCCAAATGGTTTCTCTGGGTATCATATGGTTTACTAAATCTACCCCTCGAGAAGAGATACACCATTCAATACAATAATATCGCATGTTCTTTAGGTTAACTATGTTGGCATAATTAACCTCAATAATATTAAGAATCTACATCGGCTTTAGTTGTTTGCTACTGCTTATATTGCCGTCGCTGGAACAATGTGGGTGTATATGTTTTACACATGCGCGTATAAGATATCGACATATGACATTGTTTTTTTTCTCCTAACATTGTATTGTTTTTGTTATGGTTTGCGGATGATAAAAGCTGTTGATATATGGTGCAAAGTAAGCTTTACGCTGGATTGTTGTATGATAAAAGCATCTGCGACTTAATCCTAGCCACAAGGCCGAACCTGGTGCTCGTTGCGGATGTATATTGTGACAGTTATAAAATGATTTATTGCAGTTCATAAAGTTGATTCTAATGCACTGTATGCATACAAATGTGTATCCGGAACCTACTCAAGGGTAACCAATACCTGAGGTAAATGAAAACGTATGGTGACATACAGTAGAGCCACTTGACAATAATTCTGGCCATGGCTGACGTACATTTACCCGACCAATGCAAGCTAACAGACGCAAGACACTCTCGGATATCTTAAGCAACAAATCAAATTCTGCCACAGCACCAAAAATGCCACCAATAGGGTGGTAAATCAATGCTGTACAATTGCAGAGAGTCCCCCTAAGAACGTAACTGACCAAATGCTGGCTCTCAACAGGCAATAATGCGCTACGAGAGAGAGTCTAATGTTTGCCAACACATCGAAAAGCCGTGGAGTTGGTCTCATACAAAGAGATGATTAGGCCATGCTAGTGGTAGAATGGGTGGACATCCCACGACAATGTGCTATAGTCTTCTCTACATAATATGATTAAGAGAGTCAACTAACGGGGCAGCCCTGTAATGGCTACTATATCAGAACAGTATCCGTTAACGCCACGGTCACGAAGTACAGAAACCAGCCATATGGGTAAAATAACGGATAATATAACAGATAACCTATTAGGAACTGAATTGATGCCCTAACCTTGGATCCGAGTCCTGATGATTTATTTTGTGTACGTTATTACAGTTCAGTTTTCATTCATTGGCGATGTCTCATGGCAAATCTGTTTTATGTTTTCGATCCGAACAGCACGACCAATAGCCGCCTCGAAAGCAGTGTACCTCATCAATAGACAGATGGAACATGTTGATGGCCGCCATAGGGTATACAACTAGGTGGATAACATAACAAGAACCCTTTTCATTGTTAGATATGCTTGATATCTTAAAAAAATCGATGCCGTATGTGCATTATGCTCGTCCAAGGCAATATGCATAAGAGTTTCACTGATATAGTTACGTCGGACACATTTCATATTTAAATAGGCTGTGTTTCCTCTCTACTCGGAGCTGTATCTACTACATATTATTCTGCCACCATAGCTTGACTTATAACTCGCATGGTGATATGGTGTATAATTGCAATACCTTTACAAACCGCTAAAATGCCAATAATACGGCAGTTTCAAGTGACAGACTTAACACTCATCATTTCTGGCACTACAACCAAACATGATAAAATATGTATCCGCGGCCGCAAATAAATAGCAATGCGTATATAAGGAGGGATGGGGAAGACACCAATGGGTCCATTTGCTCAGGCTGCTAACGGACAGCATCACGCAAAGAGGCGGAATAAAGACCATGTTACCGATTCCCTGCAACCTGACTAGTGAATCCTTTATTGAGGGTAAAAAGACATCTGTGGAATGACGCAGCTTCAGTGGGAGCAAGCCAAAAAAGATGAACCATCGTTTGCATCATTGGCATTCCAAAAATGGTCGGCAAATACCTCAGTGATAGTGGACGGCGCGACGATAAGGCTAATCATTTCACTCCGTGAACGAAACACATACCATTGGAATATAAAAGTAGGCGGCATGAAATCCTCAATTTGCATACTGTTATGTGGGTTTTGAATAACAGCTTCCCACAGGCAAGCAGCACTCGTGTGACAGATGGGACTGTTTCGGCATCGGAATGAGTTATTGACAGAAAATGATATAACAGAACGGGGCAAGTTAACAATGAATGGAATTTCTCCATTCCTGCAGACTGCAGTGTCAATGATGCATCCGACTTGTCCTTATGAAAGTTTCAATGTCCAGTTTATACACCTAGTGGATATTGCTCCACATATATTAATTAGCTTGATCGATCGTGTTGAATTGACAGTGCTCCGCAGCATGCAAAAAGATTAAAACAGATATGACACTATTATATTCAATTTCCCGTAATCTGACGACATATGAGTTGATACTGGTTGCCTATGTCACATTATCATGGATAATTGTATACCCTTGTAGTCTCCATCGTCTTCGTAACCTGTTGAGTTATTCGTTAGATATCACATCGATGAGTCTAGGTAATTTTTGAAATGAAACAACCAATTTTAAAGTTCGCCTTTCTACATGCATTGCTATGGCAAGTTAATTTATGCTGGCATACGACACTCAAGCGTCATGGATAACAATATTTAGTTGCATCCGAGGACACCCAAGGAGGGCCTTATGGCCCCGTACCCATACATTTGGTAAGGTGACACGTCGGTAAAGACAACGCCCTGCCAAGCGGCAGTTGATAGGCGATAAGCAGAAATCTGAAATTAATTGTCAGTAAAAGCATGGGTGGAAGTGTGGTAGATCCTGTATACTGACAGCTGCTGTAATCACCTGCGCCACGTTGTAATCACCTGCGTCACCTGAGCCTCAATCCCAGTCAAGGCAAAATAATCGGTCTGAAGCATATATATCGAAAAGGAGGTTAGATTTATTGTCGCTATTCGTAACTGCATAACAAACTAAGCTTCTCTGACTCCAACTTGCTAAATTGTATTATTTAGACTGTATAAAGATATTGATGACTTTGCCTGAGGGAACAACCCAGTAGTTTACAATTTAAGGGATGATATAATAATCACTTTCAGGTCATTGATTAATAAGCTGGATATAATATAATCGAGGCCTGAGAAAACACCGTCTGTCCCTTATTAGAATTTTACTGCGTACAAACATTTCACTTGTTGACGATGTTGCTTCCTCACATTGCTTACATGATTGAACTACCGGTAATGATTAGGGCACACAGGTCGTTATGTACGGTACAATACACGGCTTATTCCAGATGGAATAATGACGAGTTAGGAGTGTGGCTTTGAGAGAAAGCTTATTTCGGATGTCTCGCAATAAAGATGTCTAGTCAAGATAAAAAGAGAAGGACGTGAATGAACATTAGACAATAACGTTCTCCAACCGCCATACATCATTTACCTAATATCCAGCGTATTGTTCTCCCCACTTCATTCCTATAGAAGGCTGAAGATCAGCTTTCTGTTCCCCTTAAGTTGACCTTGTTATGAACTGTCAATCAGCATAAAGATCCCCACCCCCCTCCCGCCCCTCAAGCATAGACGCTTGCTTATCCCAATGTTGTCATGTCTAATTATGATCATTGGCAGCAGCATAATATTCAATTCCTGCTGTAATGTTAGGAATGATTAGTGCTAAGTATTAAATTATATCCAGGAAACAAAACGCATCATTAACATTTAGCTGTTTGTCATATTTTGATCATATGCAATCCAACGTATGCGTTAATGCCATTAGATGCTGATGTTATAGTGAACAATCTGGAATTATTTTTGAACTACATCAGCTGTAAGCCTTTTTCGTGCATCTACTTCAGAGATGGATGTTGGATGTCTGTTAGTCGCTGTCAGAAGATCTGTTTTTGGGGGGTGTGGCTAAGAAGCTGTTTGTACAAGAATTCATCTTGGGCATGAATGAGGTGTTAACATTCTTATTGTCATTCTCACCGTCAGGAGAGATTTAGCATTTAGCAATACTTACGGTCATCGATACGTGCCCCGTCGAATGAAGCTGAGAGGCAAGTGCTATGCCCAGTGTACAGTGCAGGGCAGGAACTATGTTACCATTGTAAGAGATCACGATTTGCCTCAGTATCTAACATGACACAAATAGCGTAGTATAACACAACTATTTCATTGAAGATAATCCCCTAAGGCTAGAGGTAGTAATGTCAGTCTCCTTCGTGTGTTTATTGTGAGGACGTCCTGGGAGCCGTGTTAAATAACGAGCCGGTCATCTCCGTCTGTCCCCGCCATGTGTTAAGTATAACACCTATCAGGGAGCCGTTTCAGCTAACGGGCCGGTCATCCTCAATATGTGTATTGCTAATACAACCGTGGAGTCGTTTTAGGGGCCGGTCATCTCTCTCAGTCTTCTCCCAGTCTGTAGTGTGAACGACCAGACGAATGTCAGAACAGTAGTTATGCCTCCGCAACTGAATGAGCTCAATATTGAAAAGAAATATATTATAGAGAAGGGCAGATAAACCATGACCGGTGTTTCTTCATTCGAGCGTCGTAAACAATACAACTAACACTTCATCATGAAAGCAACGATGCCCTGATTATAAACCAAGGATTGATTGCTGCGCATATATCGACATGCGCGTTTGAGTGTTACAGAGTAAGGGCGTTATGGATCCTACTACATGGGGACGTTATGTGATTATACACTTCAATACTGTTTTATGTCACATTTAAAACAATTCCCGCTCCACTTCATGGAATATCCCATTTGGCCATACAGTGCATACAGCTTAACATGGATAACACCAGATACTTATGCCCAACACCTAACATTTTCTGGTAAGGCACGGTTAGTTACGCTTTTTGTATATCTACATATTTATTTAAGAGGATTTGATTTAAGCAAGGATGCAACATTCAAGTCCTAAAGACAGCAATGCCGTTGCGAAGAGGTTACATGTAGATGTACCCATAAAACCGTTATCGAGCCTAAGTTACATATAGAATAGGGCTATGGAGTGGTTAAGGCCACATGTTTAAAGCAACCACATCCCCCCCCCCAAAAAAAGAGAAAAATTCCCTTGTTTAGTTTAACGTGTCACGCGCTTAATAGCAATGTGGAACTGTATCGACACTTTTTGGTAAATGGCATAGGTAGAAATCAGTTAGATACTACGTACTCACAGCTGCTGTATTACCTTTTCCACCTGACCTTCAATACCAATCAAGGAGCCAAATGTGCCGGGGAGGGCACAATGTCCAGCCATAATTAATCACTCAAAGCAACCCTTGCTACTAAATATTCAGGTTCCATACATATCGAAGGTTAGCCATAAGGAATTCATAAATATGTAAATAATTTAACAAAATTAATGTTTGAAAAATTGTTTACTAGGCTGGAAATCTTTACAATAAATGCCGTTTTCAAACATGCAACTAAATGACTTGATGTGGCTTCTTAATTTTGTGTAGAGCATTAACTAACAAATAGTGAATAATCGGACGTAGTTTGATATCTACTGTTCAACACTGGCTTATTGATGAAAAATGAAATGGGGATATAATAGCTTGACCTTACGGATGCACAGTGAATTACATTTTAGTCATTCAGTTGCCCTCGAGGAAGAAAGATGGGTATTATCTCTTGACACGTTTGAAAATGAGGAACAAATGAAGCCACTTTCAGACGGTCTCTATCGGTTAGTTAACCGTGACCTAACATGTAGTATACTTCTATTCCCACATCATTACTAAAGAAGCCTGAACGTCAGCTTTCTGCTCCCCCTACGTTATCCTTAGAAAGAGATCCTGAACATCAAAATCCTGCTTTGCCCATGACACTACGGACCGGAACTGGCATAACGCAGTCGTCAGCCCTGGCGGAGATTAGGACAATCAGTATTTTGCGTTGCCAATGTAACCCATGATCGACTACCTTACTATCTGCGTCCCTCATACAGAGTTTGATAATCGGTTTATTGTCTCTCCTCCGTCTTCTGTTACAGAGATTGACATGCAGCATGGTGCTTTTCCTACGTCATCTCTTTCAGGTTGACAATCTGTGTGCATTTTCTTTAGATTTGGAAAGTAACGCACTAACTCTTTATTGCTTGTTGCTCCACATATATCAGTTAGCTTGAACAATCGATGTCATTAGATAGTGATCAACAACATGCAACATGATCAAAGCAGTTTTCGCCACAGAATGACCCTATTATTTTCAACAATCTGACGCCCTTTCTGTTTATGCAGATGACATATATCAAATTGTCATGCTATTGTCATACACTGGTAGCCCTAATCCTAGCCTAAATCAGTTGAGTTATTCGTTAGATATCATACCGATAAGGTTATGCAAGTTCGGGAAAGCAAAAACCAATGTCAAAGTTCGCCTTTCGATTTTCAACATGCATTGATGTGGCAAGTTATTGCACGTTAAGATACCCCCGCTCAAGTGCCAAGGCTGCCAATGGCTTTGGGTAAAAGTTTCCACTATTGACACTCTAGCAGGGCCTCATCGCCCTGTAACCACATATGTGGTAAGGTGATACGGTGGTTAAGACAACGCCGTACCACACATAACATGCTAAGCGATGAGCAGAAAGTTAGACTTTATTTGTCACTTCACGGCATGGGTTGAACTATGACAGCTGCTCTAATAACCTGTGTCACCTGATGTTTACTCCTAATCAGAGCAAAATAATGTGGATGGAGCAAATAAATCGTGCATGAGGTTCGATTGATTGCTGTTACCTACAGCTGCACAAATCACTAAGCTATGATGCTTTTGTCACAACGGCTCACTAAAGGCTATTATGTAGAGAATATAAATGGATGGCTGGCCATATGTAAAGAAAGAGTTATTCCCAACTTACTAAACGCTATCATTTAGAGAATGTATATTTGGATGGCTTGCCATATGTTAAGAAAAATTTATTCCCAATTTTCGGAATGATGTAACAAGGGCCAACTTCTGGTCAGTATTTAATAAGCTGGATTTATGACTAATACAGGACGAAAAAACACATATTGATGCCCTCTCAAGTGCTGCTTGCAAACATTTCACTTGTTGACGATGTTGCTTCCTCATATTGCTTAGAATAATTAATTATGGGACAGGAGTATTGGACGAGGTACAGTACACTGCTTACTTATTAAGGAGAGAATGACTGATCTGGCCTTATGAGAATGCTTTATTTTAATGCAGAGTTTCTGGCACCGAGAGTGTCTTAAAAGATAAATATCCTGACACGGGCATGAGGGAAGGTCAATTATTATCCTGGACGTGATTAAAAATATTAAGAATACATGAATCGCTATCAGAACTTCTCTTTGTGGTATACATCAGTGATATTCAGCATACTGATCGCCTTGTGTTGTTTCTATAGGAAGATGAAAATCAGCATAATGACTACGTGAAGCATAGACGCTTGTTTATCTCTATATCGCCGTGGCTAATTATGAACGACGGCCGTTTTATAATATACGATTCGTGCTGTAGTGTTAGGTATGACAAGTGCTAAGTATTGAATTATATCCTAGAAAACCAATGGCGTTGCAACTGTCTGTAAAGGTATTGCAGTCATAAATTGTCTCTCCTACAGCAAATAAATCAACTAAGCGTTCTGATTACTGGATAATAGGCAGTAGATACCAGTCTGAGAGGAGAGAGATGAAGCTGCTGAATTGGGTCTGCCGTAACTATATAAGTGGAACATTCACCCAGGCATGGGAACCACTTCCAATATATAATTTAAGAATCAAATATCAGCATGGCTTCAGTTTCGTCGCCACTTTATTGTCATCGTTTGATCGTATGCAAGCCAGCTTGTGTGTTAATCCCATTTGACAATGATGTTATCGGAAAGTAGTCAGCTTCTTTCGTGCATCTACATCAGGGTTGTTGCGATGGAGGGGGTATAGGATTCCCGTCAGTCGCTGTCAGGAGGTATGTGGTTAGTGTTTGGGGAGGGGGCAGTAAGCTGGAAGCCTCCGCCGTGAGAGTGGAAGAGGTATCAGCATTCTTGGTGTCAGAGTCTCTGTCAGGGTAGAAGTAAGGTTAAGCAGAATGCTGATTGTTGGTCTTCAAAGAGGCGACATGGGCAAACCACTATGCTGATTGGTAATTGCAATTACATGTTCTTGTGATAGTGACAGTGTCCTTCTGGCATTCTTCCGTGGCCTTCAGTCCATAATGACTGGGATTGATGTAGAGGTGGTTCGCGGTTGAGGCAGATGAACTGTAGGTTTAGCTGGGGATTTTCATAGCGTCCCTTCTACACACATATACGTTTATTGTTAATTTAATTTCTAAAAAAATCTACAGCCGGCTAATGAAAGTCATGGAAATTAAACAACTAAGTCAGACACAGCATGTTAGCATCTAGACAAAAGTCGATGCGTGAGGAGATAATAATGCCCGAGAAATGGCTTCCACGACCATGTTGTATGTTGCGATCATAACGCATTAAGTTTACTTAATGCTAGTTTGGCAGGACTGTAACTAGCTATAGGACCCTTACAAAAAGCTTAAATATCCTCATGCGGTGCTATCCAACGGTGTTATTCAATATGAAGCATTTATTATTACTGGCATGCAATATTCCAGCGAAAATGATAAATTATGTATCAATCGCTTGCAATAAATAACAATGCACCAATTAGTGAAAACCAGGATCAATTCGTTTACTCAATTTAAGCCAAGCTCCCGATTCTATCTGATCTGAGTAACCAGCCATTCAGTTAGGGTAAAGGGTCATCAGTGCCAAGCAATATAAGCCTGCATCAGTTTAAGCAGTAGATGAAACATCGGTCAAATCATCCTGAATATGCATACTCAAATGTCAATTAGTTGTGATATTAATAACGTCATTATGTGTAGGACAGGCATTTAACAAGCAATGAGAATGTGGTGTGATGTCACCTGCCCATATTCAGACCAGACAGAGATTAAGACAGCTGGAAATCCCAAAGATGCATACTAAAATATCACGAAGTAGTAATATTAATACTTTAATAATCGATCGAGCAGAGAATGCACCAAATACTTTTGTAAAACGCATATTTTGAAGTTATTGATGACACTTAGATATTTGCGATAGTTATTGCATAAGTGCACAGTTATCTTATTTCACCACGCCATATCACTTTGAGGTCATAATAATAGGCGATGCTGCAGACAAGCTATGCTTGAATATAGCTTTTACCATTATTATATTCCTGACATGTGTCATAAATACTCGACCCAGACGATCCATTACATGCGTAAATGCACCAGAAGGTTATCTTGCCGGTGTGATGAATACTCACCAAGGTATCAACATTGATCTATCATGGAAACCCACGCTGATTGTCAGACATAATATGGCAGAAAGCCAGAAGGAATTCTCGATGATCGATGTCTGTGTAACATTTTTAATGAGTAAGGGAATTTGCAGTGGATGTTTATAATCGCAACAAAGAAAACGATGAGCATGAAATGGTGTCCCTATCCATTGTCAGGCTTAAACGTAGATTGTATGGCATAACTAGCTATGTTAAGCTCAGTACTGTTCATTATGCCTGGACTGATACGCTGAAATAATTTTATTATTGCGGTGATTCTGGCATGCAGTGTGACATTCTGGCAACATCGATGTATGGTTTACAACAACCAGAGAGATATGATTATAGCCGTAAATAGGGGTGCAAGAAAAATATAATTGGCAACACTTATAATTACTGTTGAACAAGTATGATGCTGTTTGTAACACACATATTCAGTGCCTTCAATATCCCGTGATCAATACAATAGATTTCTTTATTACGTCATTAGTAGCAGATGCAAACGAAGGCCCGATGCATTCCACAAACCATTGCTTACATTCAACAAAACTTCGCTGGAAATATTCATCGTCGATCGGTGAAAAATCAATGATAGTATTTATCAAATGCGCATGCAAAGCACTTGCTTGTGTCAAAAACAATCTGATCTTTTTTTACGCTTAATATAACTGCTAATATGAACTTATATGCCATCAAACGGCTCAAACTGCTTAGTTTTGATCCCGAAGCTGTTTTTCATGCTTTGTAGCCGTTGCTCGAGCCGTCCGAATGTTGTTATGCATATGTAATGATTGCCAATTGTCCCCATTGTGACATAAAGAATGATATGCTATCCAAAACTGGCTGGCTTATTAAAGCAGCGTTGTGTGTAATCACCCTGCCGCAGAAACACCTTTACACGGAATATGGTTGGCTTATCCTATTGCACGAAATACAAAAACGTTAGAGACGACCTCCTCGAATCATTCTGCAGTTGATAAACATTTTTACCTGAATATCAAAGTTGTATCGCGTAGGTGTCTTCCGTTCTCAAACAGGATGTTGCTGTCAAGGGCTTTATGGTGCAGCAGTCGAGTTAGCCATGGGACCAAAAGACAGCCGGAGCGATATGGGGTCCAAAACGTGACACACTCTTATGACGCGGTTAAGGATAGCCGTTTCTGCCGAAATAATTAAGCTATAATAACATTAACATTGTGGGGTTTCTTCCTTGATTTTACCATCTAAGGCTACACTGCTGTGTTTTTCCACATTGGTGGGGATTGCTGTTAAACACAAACCGATAGGTGATGCAATGTACACAAGAGTGTTGTTCATCTTGAAATGCATCAAAAACCTACTCGTACATGCCGATAGTATCAATGTATAGTGTCTTGCCAATAATGTTGGAAGGGCCCCGACAAATGCAAACTCAGCGGCTTACAGAGCAGGGCATGAACTATATTACCACTGTTAAACATCACAATCTCTCTGTGCATCAAACACTGATCTTGTCACCAGAAGCGTGGTATATCATATCGGTTTCATTGAAGATAATCCCACAAGACCCTATAGGCCAAATGATGGTTCACATGATGGAGCTAGATGTGTGCAAACGCACAACTTGTTTGGTTATACCTCACAAATTGTTCAATACCTGGCTTAACCGCAAGAGCAGCGCTATACTCTCGCATATTACACTATTGCTACAAAGTATCACAATGTGGTGTACAACGCTGTCCTGCTATGGTTGAATATACGGGCGCTTACCCAGTGACCCAATGAGATTCGTGGGTAAGGTGCGGGTAAGAATCAGCGAAGCACCAAAACGAGTATTTTATACAAAGAATGCTACAACAGTGGAGGGTAGTACGTTATTTAATGAAGCTATAAATGAATAGATGTGAATCAAAACTTAAACTCTTTGTCGTTTTAATAGTGAAACCGATTTAAGTGATATTCATACAAATTAGTCTAAATTATAAACTGCAATCCAACCCCCCTGGCAAACCAAATATCTAAGATGGATCAACCCTTTCAAACAACTCTGAGAGGCTTTGAACAAGGATGCGGCGATTTCAATTCTGTACTCTTGATGCGAATGCGTTTAATGTTGCAAAGCCCCGGGCAAAGAAAGAATCCCTGTATGGGCTCATCCCTCATCAGAAAAGCGTGTGTAGTGTGGTTGTGACCTACAAAAGCACGGGTAAAAAGTACTCCTTTGGTTGGCTGGTTTTTCAGTGCTCGGCCACCTCCCACCTTGGGGCTTAATATTACAAATCCGCAAACCCTGCTACCCGACCTCAAGGTTAGTTGTATTGCAGTTAACGGTCAGTGATATTATGACGCCAGTGGTCAATGTAGGATACCAGAGAGCATCACACAATTTGCATTGGTCATTGCTGGCAATTATGTCAGACACAGGGCTGGCAATCTCCAGTCCGATTCTGTGTTCCCACACGATGCAAACACCTCATGAACAAACAAAATATCATTCATTAAACAAAGAAGTGACGATTTCCTAAATCATACCAATACAGGTGCGTTCCAGCTGCCCACTACACTTTGTTTGCTACGCTCCATGCGGTTCGTTAATTTCCATCTCGCAGGAAACTAGCATACGTGTAATAGAAGCGACAGATTCCACATGTGAAATAGGTCTCAATTAAAAATCGACATTGTGGTATCGGCATTACTGACGAGACTTACCATTTTCAAATACCTCCCAGAAGATTGACGTCACCAGTGTCTGGCAATTTCTCAACTTTCTCAAGTGAATCCGAAATTTGCATACTAAAAAAGTGTTATATTGCCGAGCTAAATACATCAAACTATATACGACACAGCGCGCAGTACATTATTAAGGGTAATAGCTAATATATTACATGGCGTAATGCGCTGGAGGCGTAATGTACCGATGTGATGTATATCTGCTCAGGCGTCAATATCAACATCACATTTATTCACCTGACAACCCAAGTCGCCAAAATTAAAACGAAAAGCTTAATGCAGAGAATTTGTGTCAATTATCAAAACCATGCGAATATGCAGTGTATATATTTAACCGCAACGAATGACACTGACCTTAATGTATTTAATTTACAGATATCTGCATGGTTTATTAAGCCCGCTGTCTCATAGAAAACTCCGCTTGTCAAAATATGGCCATGAGGGTTGCGGCAATCAATGCCAGCTAAACAGGACCTTCTACATATCTTTTGGTGAGGAGATGGGGCATATTTGCATGGATTCATGCGCCTCTATAGTTCACATATATATATCCAAATGGTTTCTCTGGGTATCGTACGGTTTACTAAATCTACGCCTCGAGAAGAGATACATCATTCACTGCAACAATATTGCATGTTTACTACATTAACTATTTTGGCATAATTAACCTCAATTATATTAAAAATCTACATCGGATTTAGTTGTTTGCTACTGCTTATATTGACGTCGCTTTAACAATGTGGGTGTACTGGTAACAGAATGCAAACCATACCATTTATCATGACTGCCTTATTATAGTGAAGCTTTGTGTTTTAAGATGATGTTCTCCTTACTGATATATTTAAAGATGAATTTCCAACCGATTATGTTTGGCTTATCAACGAGCAATGAACGGCCAACCTGATGAACTCAGATGGTTACTAACTTATTTGCCTGGTTATAAATGCATTGTCATGTATTTACCATCCATTCCCATAAGAAAACATTGCGGTCAATGGACCCATGACGCCGCAGCAAGAACTATGGAACCAGTGGAAAGAATCAGTTATATGAAGCCCATGATGTATCACGCTTAGTTGATTCGGTTCAGTACCGCCTATTTTCATATGCCGTAATCACACCATTGTGGGTGTATTTCTGCCATGGTTTTGACATCTACGCCCGTGCTTTTATAAGTATTGCCACATTAAATAGCGAGAGTGCCGATATGATTGCTGTTACAGAACGAGTAAGAGGGATATTTATGGAGACACTGAAACAAACTGTTGAGCTAGACTTCTTCGGTTTATGACACACTTCCCTAAGTGATTTCAATGTCCCGTTATCAATCACATAGAATTCCACTTAAATACTAATGGAAGAAGATGCCTATTAATGCTTCAACTGTTGTGCTCCTTACTTGCGTTGTAAAATACATGGCAGAAGTTATAGCTTGACAATCGATGTAGGAACACTTGCAGTTTGTAACTCTTTATTGTATATTTTCACCACCAATGGATAGCGACATGCCGTTGATAGCCTCCGCTCTACACATTCCAATACCTACCATTTAGGTTGTCATACACACAGGTTACATTGTTGAAAATAGCTTCTGCGATTGCGGTCGCCATTTTGATGTAGTGTTCGTGTATTGAAAGGGCGGTGTACGTTCTAATGATGACTCCTTTCGCGCAAATTTATGTTGACATTGTCATCTAATCATTTCGATTATCGAGATTATGTATATATACGTCTTGCACATGCGCGTATAAGATATCTACATATGTCGTTGTTTTTGTTCTAACATTGTATTGTTTGTTATGGTTTGCGGATGATTAAAGCTGTTGATATATGGTGCAGAGTAAGCGTTACGCTGGATTGTTGTATGGTACGAGCATCATATGCCACTTAATCCTAGTCACGAGGCCGAACCTGGTGCTCATTGCGGATGTATATTGTGACAGTTATAAAATAATGTTTGATGGCAGTTCATAAAGTTTATTCTTAGGAACTCTATGCTTACAAATATGTATCCTGAACCTACTCAAGGGTAACCAATGCCTGCGGTAAATGCAAACGTATGACTTGACAATAATGCTGGCCATGGCTGACGCACATTTAACCCGACCAATGCAAGCTAACAGACCCAGGACACCCTCGGATATCTCTAGCAACACATCAAATTCTGCCACAGCACCCTAAATGCCACCAATAGTGTGGTATATCAATCCAATACAATTGTAGAGAGTCCCCCAACAACGTTACTAGCCGAATGCTGGCTCTCAGCAGGCAATAATGCGCTACGAGAGCGATGAATAGGCCATGATAATGATAGAACGCAGAACGTGGGTGGATATTTCCTCCATCCGACGCCAATGTGCTAAAGTCTTCTCTACACAATATGATTAAGAGAGTCAATTAATGGGGCAGCCTTGTAATGGCTATTATATCAGAACAGTATCCGTTAACGCCACGGCCACTAAGTACAGGAACCAGCCATATGGGTAAAACAACGGTTGATATAACAGATATCCTATTAAGAACTGAGTGGATGCACTAACCGTGCTTCTCAGTCCTGATGTTTATTTTGTGTACGTTATTACATTCCAGTTTTCGTTCATGGCCAACAGAGCGCCTATAGTCATCCGCTGTTACCAGGTGCCATTACACAAAGCACGTTGGTAACGTCAGGGAGCCATGTGAGACACATGACCGTTGGATGTTTTCGATCCGAACAGGTAGACAAGTACCCGCTTCGAAAGCAGCGTACCTAATTCATGGATAGATGGTACATATTGATGGCTGGCCATAGGATATACAATTATCTGGATACATTACAAGAATAAGTTTCATCGTTTGATATGTTTGATATCTTAACAACTGATGCCGTATGCGCATTATGCTCGTCCAAGGCAATATGGATAAGAGTTTCAATGATATAGTTACGTCGGAGCCATTTCCTAAGCACCATCTTATTTAAATAGGCTGTGCTTCCTCTTTACTCGGAACTGTATCGACTACCTATTAATCTGCCATCATAGGTTGACTCGCATGGTGATATGGTGTATAACTGCAATACCTTTACAAGCAGCTAAAATGCCAACAATACAGCAGTACCACGGACAGCACCACGCAACGGGGCAGAATACAGATCAAGCTATCAATCCCCTGCATCCTGATTAGTGAATCCCTCATTAAGGATAAAAAGACATCTGTGGAATGGCGCAGCTTCAGTTGGAGCAAGCCAAAAAAGATCAACCATCGTTTGAATCATTGGCATCCCAAAAATGGCCGGCAAATACCTTAGAGATCGTGGACGGCGCGACGATAAGGCTAATCATTTCACTCCGTGAACGAAACACATACCATTGGAATATAAAAGTAGGCGGCATGAAATCCTCAATTTGCATACTGTTATGTGGGTTTTGAATAACAGCTTCCCACTGCACTATGCTCATCGCGCTTGCGTAAATTATGTGTAAATACCCCAGAATCGCAGGTAAGCAGCACTCGTGTGATAAATGGGACTGTTTCGGCATCAGAATGAGTTATTGACAGAAAATGATATAACAGAACCGGGCAAGTTAACAATGAATGGTATTTCTCCATTCCTGCAGACGGCAGTGTCAATGATGCATCCGACTTGTCCTTAGGAAAGTTGTCATGTCCAGTTTATACACCTAGTGGATATTGCTCCACATATATTGATTAGCTTGATCGATCGTGGTGAATTGACAGTGCTCCGCAGCATGCAATAAGATTAATCTGACGACATATGAGTTCATACTAGTTGCCTATGTCACATTATCATGGATAATTGTATACCCTTGTAGTCCCCATCGTCTTCGTAACCTGTTGAGTTATTTGTTAGATATCCCATTGATGAGTCTAGGTAATTTCTGAAATGAAACAACCAATTTTAGAGTTCGCCTTTCTACATGCATTGCTATGGCAAGTTAATTTATGCTGGCGTACGACACTCAAGCGTCATGGATAACAATATTTAGTTGCACCCGAGGACACCAAAGGAGGGCCTTATTGCCCCTTACCAATACATTTGGTAAGGTGACACGTCGGTAAAGACAACGCCCTGTCAAGCGGCAGTTGATAGGCGATAAGCAGAAATCTGGAATTAATTGTCAGTAAAAAGCATGGGTGGAAGTGTGGTAGATCCTGTATACTGACAGCTGATGTAATCACCTGCACCACGCTGTAATCACCTGCGCCACCTGAGCCTCAATACCAGTCATGTTAAAATAATCGGTCTGAAGCATATATATCGAAAAGGCGGTTAGATTTATTGTCGCTATTCGTAGCTGCATAACAAACTAAGCTTCTCTGACTCCAACTTGCTAAATTGTATTATTTAGACTGTATAAAGATATTGATGACTTAGCCTCAGGGAACAACTGAGTAGTTTACAATTTAAGGGATGATATAATAATCATTTTCAGGTCATTGTTTAATAAGCTGGATACAAAAAATCGCGGCCATTATAACGACTCTGCTGCGTACAAACATTTCACTTGTTGACGATGTTGCTTCCTCACATTGTTTATTTGACCTTTCGAATGCACATTGATTTACATTAAAGGCATTCAGTCAACCTCGAGAACGAAAGACGTGTATTATCTCTGGACACGATTGAAAATCAGGAACAAATGAAGGTGCTTTCAGGCGGTCTCAATCGGTTAGTTAACTGTGGCCTAATATTCAGCATACTTCTTCCCCCGCATAATGAAGGCTGAAAATCAGAAATCTAGTCTCCCTACGTTATCCTTTGAAAGAGATTCTGAAGATCAACATCTTGCTTTGCCCACGACACTCCGGACCGGAACTGGCATAATGCATGCGTCAGTCCTGGCGGAGACTAGGACAATCAGTATTTTGCGTTGCTTATATAACCCATGATTGACTACCGTGCTATCTGCGTCCCTCATACATAGTTAGATAATCGGTTTATTGTCTCTCCTCCGTGTTCTCTTACAGAGATTTACATGCAGCATAGTGCTTCTCATACGTCACCTCTTTCAGGTTGACAATCTGTGTGCATCTTACTTTAGATTTGGAAAGTTACGCGCTGACACTTTATTGCTTGTTGCTCCACAGATATAATTATTTAGAGAATATATATTGATGGCTTGCCATATGTGAAGAAAGAGATATTCCCAATTTTCGCGATTAATGTAACAAAAACCATTTTTATCAGTATTTTAGACTGGATTTATAACTAATCGAGGACAAACAAAACACATATTGTTGCCCTCTCAAGTGCTGCTTGCAAACATTTCACATGTTGACGATGTTGCTTCCTCACATTGTTTAGACTAGTGAATTATCGGAAAGGATTATTGGAAGAGGTACAGCACACTGATTGCTTATAGCGGAGAGAATGACGAGCTACGAATGTGGCCTTTTGAGAAGGCTTCATTTGAATGCAGAACTTTTGACATCGACAGTGTCTTAAAAGATCAATATCCGGACATGGGCACGAGGGAAGGTCAATGATTATCAGTGGACGTGATTAAAAATATTAAGAAAACATGAATTGCTATCAGTGATATTCGGCATATTGATCGGCCCACGTTGTTGCTATAGGAATATGAAAATCAGCATAATGCCTACGTCATTCTTAGACGCTTGTTTATCTCAATAATCCCGGGGCTAATTATGATCAATGACCCGATTCATAATATTTGCTGTAGCGTTAGGTTTAATAAGTGCCATGTATTGAATTGTATCCTAGAAAACCAAAGTAGCATTGGCATTGTAGCTGTCAGTAAAGGTCTGGCGGTCATAAAGCATCTCTCCTAACTGCAAATAAATCAACTAAGCGTTCTGATTACTGGATAATAGGCAGTAGATACCAGTCTGAGAGGAGAGAAATCGCCGCCTATTGAATAAATATAGATGCTGAATTGGGTCTGCCGTAACTCTATAAGTGGAATATTCACCGAGGCATTGGAACAACTTTTCACATATAATTTAACAATCAAATATCAACATGGCTTCAGTTTCGTCGCCACTTTATTGTCTGCCATAGAGAGTGGCATTATTAGAAGATTAAACAACAATATCCATATTCCTCGGCAGAAACAATCACCCATCGGCATTGACATGTACATAATTGAAATGGCTCTAGACACCGCTTTTTGCATCTGACTGCCGCCCTTTTTAGAAACGCTTGACGGCCATAAAAGGTCCGCGGTACCATTTGGTCAGATAAAAGTCTCTTTCTGGGCTTGCAAAAAAGTTTTCCATAACGAAATTTATATCATTCTTCTCATCGAGCACAACATAAACTATTTGTGTAACATTTAAGAGTAAATAATTTGTGTCAATGTTTGCTAGTGTCATGGGCCAAATTTGCCACATCGCGATCTATGTGAGGCGAATCCTTGCCTGCTCATAATCCAATGCGTGAGGAGATGATAATACCTGAGAAATGTCTTCCACGACCATGTTGTATCCTGCGATCATAACGCATAAAGTTTACTTGATGGTAGTTTGACAGGACTGTAACTGGCTATAGGACTCTTGCAAAAAGCTTAAATATTCATCATGCGGTGTTATTCAATATGAAGCATTCACTATTACTGGCTTGCAATATTCCAGCGAAAATGATATATTATGTATCAATCGCTGGCAATGAACAACAATGCACCAATTAGTGAAAACCAGGATCAATTCGTATATTGACTCAATCCAAGCCAAGCTCCCGATTCTCTCTGATCTCTGATCCATTCAGTCATGATACATGGTCATCTGTGGCAAGTTACATATGCCTTCATCAGTTTGAGCAGACGAGATGAACCATCGGTCAAATCATGCTGAATTTGCATACTCAAATGTCACTAAGTTGTGACAGGCATATATTTAGCAATGAGGATGTGGTGTGATGTCGCGTTCCCATATTCAGACCTGACCGAGATTAAGAAACCCGTATTACTGAACCTCTAGCCCACCCCCATTCCCCATAACCCCCACAACGCTCAGAACGTGTCAAGTGTGCTAGTTGCAGTGCAGAAAGCCTTTCATTAATATGAGCATGATTCTCATTAAAGGAAATATGGATATTGATATTAACAAACAGCTTGACTGCCAATCTTGCTATGGCATTCAATGTTGTAATTCAATAAGAATCAAAAGCAATATATTATATAGCCATCATTGTAAAAAAAGACAATGTATTTATTTAGTAAAACAAGCAACTATGCCTTCATTTGTTCCAGCTACGCAAACCAGCTTCAGAGATATCGGCTAAATCCAGGCCAAGCTCCCGATTCTCTCTGATCTGATCCATACATGACCATTCGAGATCATAGACAGAACTGCGTTATAGGCTACCAATTTCCAAGTTACAATGAATACGGTCCCATATGAATTAAAAGAAGACAGCTGGAAATCCTAAAGATGCATTCGAAAATATCACGAAATAGTAATATTAATAAGATAATAATCGATTGAGCAGAGAATGCACCAAATACTTTTGTAAAACGCATATTTTGAAGTTATTGATGGTTTTTGCATGTTTCTAATACTTAATGCGTAAGTGCACAGTCATCTTATTTCACCTCGCAATATCAAGTTGAGGTCATAATAATAGGCGATGCTGCAGTCAGGTTGTGCTTGAATATAGCTTGTACCATTATTATATTCCTGAAATGTGTCATAAATACTCGACCCAGACGATCCATTACATGCGTGAATGCATCAGAAGGTTATCTTGCTGATGTGATGAATACCCATCAAGGTATCAATATTGACCTACCATGGAAACACCCACGCTGATTGTCAGACATGATATGACAGAAAGCCAGAAGGAATTCTCGATGATCGATGCCTGTATAACATTTTAAATGAGTAAGGGAATTTGCAGTGGATGTATATAATCGCAACAAAGGAAACGTATAGCGATGAGGATGACATGGTATCCCTATCCGTTGTCAGGCCTAGACGTAGATCTCATGGCGTATCTTGCTGTGTTAAGCTCAGTACGGCCATTTATGCCTGAACTGATACGCTGAAATAATATTATCATGGCGGTGTTTCTGTTATGCGTTTGACATCTCTGGCAACATCGATGTATGGTTTACAACAACCAGAGAGATATGATTAATGCTGTAACTAGGGGTGCAAGAAAAATATAATTGGCAACACTTATAATTAATGTTGAACAAGTATTCTGCAGTTTGTGACACACATATTCAGTGCTTTCAATACCCCGTGGTCAATAAAATAGATTTCCTTATTACGTCAATAGTAGCAGATGCAAACGAAGGCCCGATGCATTCCACATACAATTCTTACGTTGAACAAAACTTCGCTGGAAATATTCATCGACGATGGGTGAGGAATCAATGATAGTATCTATCAAGTGCGTATGGAAAGCACTTGCTTCAGTCCAAAAAATTGAATCTTTCTTATGCTTAATATAACTGCTGATATGAACTTATATGCCATCGAGCGGCTACAACCGCTAAGTTTTGATCCCGAATCTGTTTTAATGCTTTGTAGCCGTTGCTCGAGCCGTCTGAATGTTGATATGCATATGTAATGATTGCCCATTGCACCCATTGTGACATAAAGAATGATATGCTATCCAAAACTGGCTGGCTTATTAAAGCAGCGTTGTGTGTAATCACCCTGTCGCAGAAACACCATTACACGGAATGTGGTTGGCTCATCCTATTGCACGACATAAAGACACATTAGAGACGACCTCCTCGAATCAATCTGCAGTTGATAAACATGTTTACCTAGAAATCAAAGTTTTGTCACGTATGTGTCTTCCGTTCTCAAACAGGACGTTGCTGTCAAGGGCTTTATGGTGCAGCAGTCGAGTTTTCCATGGGACCAAAAGACAGCCGGAGTGATATGTGGTCCATAACGTGACACGCTATGTTGACTCGGTTAGGGATAGCCGTGTCTGCCGAAATAATTCAGCTATAATAACATTAACAGTGTTTGTTTTCTTCCAAGCCTTTACCATCTAAGGCTATACTTGTGTGTGTTTTTCCATATTAGTGGTGATTGCTGTTAAACACAAACGGAGAAATGATGCCTTGTAGGCCAGAATGTTGCTCATCTCGAAATTCATAACAAAATCAACTCATGCATACCAATAATAACCATGTATGGTGCCTTGTCAATAATACCGGTCAACACTAATGCTGGAAGTACCCCGACGAATGCAAGCTCAGAGGCATACAGTATCTCCACGTGGTGTACAACACTGTCATACTACAGCTTAATATACTGGCGCTTACCCAGAAACATACACAGCGTGTACAGAAAAGTGAACATTTATCGAATTACGGTAATATGGCGCGCACATTTGGCCAAGACAATATATAACATGATTTAATGCGCTAGGGGCGCAACTAACCGATGTGATGGACATCTTCTCAGGCATTGAATCGTCTGACAGCCCAAGTCGACCATAAAAATAGTTAAACGAAACGCAGGGCATTAGTATTGATTATCAAAGCCTTTACAGCACATTTAATGAACATTCGAATATGCATTGCATGTATATTTACGCAACAAATGAAATATGGCGATGAGGCTAAATTTATATCTACACCCATCATCAGACTGTGACCTTTGCATGCTTGTGATTTTATATTACTTATATATTGTGCGAGGACTGTATTTTAGTGACGTAACACTTGCTTCTAACCTTCTTAGATGTATGGCAGTACAAGTAAAAGAGAGCGGCCATAAAGTATGCTTTGGCGATAAAGGCAGTGTAAAAATGCCTTCATCGACCCTCAATATTTATACCCCAGCTTATTGCACTATTGCAATACCACATCACCTTTTGATGGATAAAGCCGTCATGCTGAAGTTATTTTTTCTGGTGCTGACGGTATGAGCCGTCTGAGTGTCCGCTTTTTGTGTAGATACATCACAGTAAAAGTAGATGTAAAATAATTTGCGACATGAACGTACAACAAGATTGACATCATAGCGCTGATGACGCTGAATTTAATAAATTGCTCCACGGCCCTCCATGTACAGATATCTTAATGGTTAATTAAGTCCATAACAAGAATAAATATACCGGCTACACCGGATCTTCTCCATTTGTGTTGGTGAGAAGACGGGGTTTATTTGCATGGATGTATGCGCCTTTAGAGATCACAAATATATATTATGGGGAAGCACTATGTGGCGCAGAGATTTCGTTGACGATACAGCATGTAGATTTATGATAGCGATTCATGGTTTTACATTGAGCGGTTTACTGGGTGCTGACTTTTACTCAAGACACCGTCTCCACTAATGAGGTCCATGACAGACGCTAACTACCTTATGCCATAAAAACCACGTCGACGACTTTGCACATTTAACGCGTATTTCCTCACCATTTCGGTCAACCAAAGTGCACCAAGGTTTCTCATGGTATCATAAGGTTGATTAACTCTTCCATACACCATTCACTCCAATCTTATAGCATGTTCTCCAGGTTAACTAGGTTGGCTCAGCTTCAATGATATCAAGAATCTTTTTTTGTCTGCACTTGGAGCTGTATCTAGTGCATATAATGTTGTGGTCATAAGGCAAGATGGTGCATCGCTACAAGACCTATAGAACCAGCTAAAACGTAAATGATTCAAGGAAGAAATAATGCTTTATTTGGTTTCAGTCACACATGAACAGCAGCTGAAACTGAACCATCTTTCCAATCCTCTCCTTTCTGATGGGTGGGGGTAAATGGTCCGCGACGCAGACACCCATGTGATAAATGCTTCAGAATGAGCCAGACAAATGAAATGGACCATCTGTTCGGTCTTTGGTATCCGAAGCATGGACATAAAGTACCTCAGGGATCGTGGAAGGCACCAAGATAAATGCTATCAATTCACAAAGCTGAAGCAAACGCGTGTCCGATATGATCTTGAGGCATACTTCTTGAAGGCAGGCATGCGGCTGGGGGTAAATTATTCATGGTTTGTAGGGATCTTCGTAAGTGCACCCTGATCGTGACTCATCACCTGATATTCATTGGAAGTCGTATTAATGAACAATAATGCAGACTTTTGCGAGGATACAGTGATGCCCCCATCCACTGTCAGACTTGGAGTTTTGCATGCATGTCATGTTTTGCACGCCTGGTTTATAGCGACGCAACAATCTAAGTTGACAAGAGCAGAGGGCTGTTACATCCACTTCTCATCTTGGATATATGTCAAAAGAGGTGCCCAATAGAGGGCACTAAGCAGCAAAGGCACGACCACGTCTAATTCAAGGCCTGAAACGCTTTTACTTAACCTTCCTCATCTACATAAAGCACTACACTCTGGTGAACTGCATTATTGTCGCCATTTATGACCATACGATGTACAATGTAGTTGTGCTATTGTACTGGAGTGTGCTGAGTCATCCGTTGAATATCTGATCCTTTACTAAAGGCAAACAGGAAATTATACAGGACATAAATGGCAACACGAATGCAAAGTGTATAGGGAATAATTGCTATGCAGTGGTGCTGGTAGGGTTGACGACCAAAGTTTCATCTGCTTTCAATCAATTACCCCAACACCTGCCATTTACAGGGGTCTTCATGATTCACTGTGCCCGCTGACAGAGTAATAACATACCAACATACATACCAACAGGAAAAAAACCTTTGACGTCTGTTTATCTGATTTCAGCTAATCGCGTGTTTTTGTTAATATTTATTAGTCTAGCAAGGGGAGAGATTTTGCAAACGATGAGCACATGTTTACGAATGGCCGTAGAAGATGTCACACACTGGTCGTGTTAGGGCTGATCGGGATAAGCATTGGCATATAGATCTAATTACCCTCAGTCGCCCCCATCAGCATTCTGAATTGCACCTGAGCCAGAGAAAAATGAAAAACCGGCGTAAATGGATGCAAAGGCAAAAGGTAAGCAAAACCTTTCTTTTGCTGATGCAGTCCAAACAACCGAGCTGACGGGGCTAAAAAGTTTCTATCAAACCTTTGATAAATGTAAGGAATACTTCTGTTGAACCAGGTAATGCAAAGTTTCCATCATTTATAATGTATGCAACTATATTCAACAATGGAACGTTTTGGTCAATGGCTGTCAAACACGTGATGTGGACTTTTATTACATAGGGAACATATTGTAAGGCGTGGCAAAATCAGTGTAAGAGCGAGCATTTGTGTTTTATAGAAATCAGCTGTTGCGTACCTTAAATACTGAAGCTGGGCACCTGGACAATAATGGCGTTAAAACTCATGGTGTTGTTGTGACGCACATATTTGCCCTGTTGTGCCGTTTATAAAGCATGTTCATATGACTATCCCACTTTTTTCAGACCATATAACAACAGGTAATGGATTTATTTTCGGACACGGTACATAACATTGTTTATTTTTGAATGCGGAGCTATGAACGGTGGTGCCTTGGTATCCAGCCTAACGGCACTCCTGGACGAGGCTGCAAATTGGCTTACTGATTCGCTTACGTCACCGCAACAGTGATTGAAAGCTAGCGACCCGCTTATGGTACATCACCCTGCAGATAATGACAATCAATATATTGCTTTGTGGCTGTCATCTGTAAATGACACTGACTATCAGCGCTCTACTTTGCCGACGTCGCCCCTACAAAAGATGACAATTCGGATACTATCTTACCGAAACCAACAACTGGCGAACTTCTCTGACCATGTTGCTCCTTACAGGCCATGATAATGAGCACACTGCCTCTCAGCATCGTCCGTAACAGATGCTGACAATCAATAAACACGCTGTTCTGCCAACGTCAAACCCGGAAGCAGCTGACAATCCACACGCTGTTCTGCCAACGTTATCCCTGCAGCAGCTGACAATCAACACGCTGTTCTGCCAATGTAATCCCTGCAGCTACTGATAATCAGCATTCGGCCTCACTCACGTCAACCCGAACAGGCACCCCCTATCAGAGACGAAGTAGAATAAGCACAAATAAAATTGTGCTTCTCGTACATCCTCCCGTACAGCGACTTATCATAATCACACTGCCCCCCACCCCAGCAATACCCCAGAGGTAGCGATTGGAACGAGTACCGAATTGACCGCAAGGTGGGGACAATTTGAAAATATGTGCGTATGAAGCCATTGTATATGAATGATTCTTGTCCTATTATAATTTGTCTACCTTATTATGCATATGATGCGGCTTGTGACAAATAAATGGCGTTTTTATTTCTCCACTGTATCAGTAACCTATTATCATGTAATCATAAAGCTACGTTTACCTATAAATAGCTAGACAAGCTGGTCACACACTGCAGTACCTTAACACAAACAGCTTAAATATGTATCCTGCTTTGGTTGCCGGGGTCGAATTCAATGCGAACCACTGTGGTGCTTCAGTAAAGTTCGAAATTTTACACAAATACTACTTTTCACTGTCTCTGAATTAACCCCTCATTGTCGGTTAATGGTCCTGTTTGACATGACGATAGCCAGCTTCAGTGTCAGACAAACCGGATGAGCAATTACTATAATCATTGAAATCAAAAGCATGGCCAATAAATATGTTTAACTAAAGCGCGTATACAATTTATATAGTTGTCAATGCCATTTAGTTGTTATATTGATGTTGCTTATCATAATTTATGGGTAATTAAATGTATTCATATGTGATTGAATGGCTATTTTTTCTATTGTTATTGTTTGTCAAAATTTATGTGTGATGAATTTTATTCATATGTCATTTAATGTCAGTGTTGCGCTGAATTATTTAATGTTTATACTAGCGCCAAAAGTGGTTAAACTAAATCACTACGTTTGGTATTGTTATTTAAGATCAAATGATGAAAATTGAAGCCGACGTTTCTCTTACAATGCAGCACCCCGTTATATGATGTTACGAAGTATTGGAAATGATAGAGAATTGATGCCATGCATGCATGTGATTGTGCATATTTACCTTCAAAAGGTCAACCGACGCATAACGCAAATACGGTCAAATGCCCGATTCTTCCTATGCATCACAAAGGCATAGAGTGATATATTTAACATAATCCCCCAAGAACATAGCTGACCAAATGGCCACAATGGGTCTTGAGTGAGAGTATTGTTTTCCTACATATCGAAAGGTCACATAGTTTACTGTGCAGAATATGGGGTTATATTTTCCCTATCGTGACAAGGTGCTTCTACCAAATAAGACCCAGGGAGTTATCGTCAACTAATGTAGCGGCCCTGTAATGCTGGCTGTTGAAGTGTTAAACTATCAACAATATATTCATCGCTTGCCAAGCCCATTAATAAGAGAGTACCAATCACACCGGATAACTTAGCAAATAATAAAATAAACCTCTTATTGGAACAACACGAACGCATTAGTTCTGCTACCTAGCCCCAATGTTATATTTATTGCCGTTGATTACTGTCCTGCGTAGAGTCATTGCATGTTATATGCTATGCATCGCTTAGAAAACAATGTTTGATAAATGCCCGGTAATCTCAGCCAGCTTACCTAGAATTGTTTCCAAGAACAGCCTACAAAAGTCAGAACAGTTGCCTCCCTGAAAGCAGCCTAACTCATTTATAAACCAAATATCATCCGTTGCAAGCATATGGCTATTACTCAAGTCGTGACGCAGTAGGCGCCATCGAACCACGAGCTGCAACGCGCTCAGTACGCTCCAATGCGTCCGCCATTGATACAGTTTTGCATGTAACTAGTGCTCGTCTGTTAGACGCGGCAGCTTCTGCATCTCAATGCGGTCCCTATTGAAAATGATACTGACGAGTTGACTATGAATGGCATTTCTTCATTTGTACCGACGGCAAAATCATTGGTGCAACCGACATTTAGACAGTTACAATATCCTGATTACACACCCATTTTCCATTGCCCCGCATACATTGATTAGCGTAAAATTGCAGTTAAAATTCACTGTCTGCTAGTGAAGTCACCAGCGTCGATTAAGCTCAAATCCTAACCAGGGGTGGGGGGAGGGCGGTGATAATCTCTGTACCGAGCAGGATTACCGCAATGCATACCCGCATACAGTAACCAACCATTTTTATCCTTTCAAGACGCATTTACTAATTGAAAACTATAATTTAGATGGTACATATTTATGGAAATACAAATAACAAAAACCATTTTAGATAATTGTTTAATATGTTTGATATCCTAACAATCGATGGTGGTTATATGATCGCGTTGGATATTATCAAACATCTGACTTGATGACGATGTAGACTCCTCACTTTGCATGGACCAGTGAATAACAGGTAGGGGATTATCAGACAAAAGTCGCTATCAATCGTACATTTCTAAACGAGTGAACGAAGAGGTACGAGCGTCGCTTTATTAGAAAGTCTCATTTGAATGCAGTGCTTCGGACATAACCAATCTCTTACAATTAAGGCATCCATTCACGGACGCGAGGGAAGATTACTGTTCATATGAAGACCTGATGGAAAATTAGGAAACAATTATCCATCTGGTATGCAGCAGTGACCAGGCATCACATCCGGCATACTGATTGCCCTACATCAATCCTCAAGGAGGCTGACGATTCGCACACTGTCCCTCCAACATTAACCATGCTAGATGCTCTGAAAATCCACATACTGCTTTTACATGTCAAAGGGCTGGCAATCAGATTACTGCCTGTTCCATTTCTATCAAAGACTCAATCAATCAGTAGAATACGTTACCCACTTCACACATGGCGGACATTCGGGTAGTATGTTGTGCTTACGTCACCTTTACAGAGACAATAAGTAGACATTTTCAACTTGATCACCCCGACAGGTAATCAGCATATTTTTCATCTTAACACTGGCAATCAGTATACTGCTTATACTACATCATCTCTTTAAATACTAACAATCAGTGTACTGCCCCGTATACGCCATCTCTGTAAATACTGATATCTACTAACATATGCTATTAAATATGGATCGCACAGTACAACTACAAACTTCGCTATTTGTGAGCAAAACGGGGATATGGGCAGTGATAGTTGGTTATCTACCCGAGAAACTGCGTCCATAACTCTATGAGTTTCACGGAATGAGTAATGTTTAGGACTGCAAGAAAATCAGCTCTAGGGCATTGGTTTTCCAAAGTGGAATTACACTCTAAGCACATTTGTGGCTCGACGGCAAATTTGCAAATTATGTATCCATCACTGCTAATTAATAGCAACGGACATACTGTGTAAGTAATCATTCATGCCTTTACTGCTTTTACGGTGTCAAACAAAAGCTGGGTTCAAGCCATTATCCTGATCCGCTCCAATCATTGGTATGCCACGTATTACCGTCAAATACATCCGAGATCATGGACGGCACCACAATAAAGGCTACCAATTCACAAGCTTAAGTAACACATTTGAGTTAAAAACAGACGGCACAAATTCCTTACTTGTTAATACTCAAATATCACGATATTAATTGCATAACAAAACCTACGACAGGCAACTCGCGAAATACATTTTTCTTCAGAAGGAGCTGTATCTACTACCTATTATTCAGTAATAATCACAAGTATCACAATATGGTTGATGTCTGAAGACCTTTACAAATAGGTCAATTCCTACGATAAGGCAGTTTTCCAGAGTATGATATAGCACTCATCATTCCTGGCATTGCAATGAAATTTATCAGTATCCGTCGCCGAGGATGAATAGCAACGCCTATTTCTGAGAACAAAAAACAAACATTAACAGCTGCATTAGTTCAGGCCATAAACTGGCAGCATCACGCAATGAGGCTGAATACAAACAATGTTACCAAACCCCTCCTACCAGATTGATAAACCCCTCATTGAGGGTTAAAAGTCCACTGTGGCATGACGTAGTCATCACGTCAGCTTAAATGATGATCCATCGTTCAAATGCAAGGCAAAGACAGAGAAATGACATAATTTATTTTACCAAAGTTCCATTATCTCTGTGTAAGGCAAAATCATCGGTATCTCATGTCAAAAATCCAATTCTACATCGGCATCCAAAAGACCACCAATAGTGCTTTGAGTTCGTAGCTTGCCGCATTATAGCTCTCAATAGGCTGTAACGGGCTCAGCGGGCGAATGATGCTTGCCAACATGCCCTGGACTGACATCTGGTACCATGGCCGCTGTAGTACGCTGAGCATCAGTTATGGTGCTTTGCTTCATTGACTCGGACTTTTTTTACGACCAACGGAGTTAACGGTTAGTGAAGGAGCAGCTCTCTTAGAGATGGCTATGGCAGAGCTGGGCGTTAAAACAACACAGGCCTCGCTAGCCACGGCCACTTAAAATAGGAACCAAGCACAGCAGATAATACAGCTAATCACCTATTGTGGACTGCATAAACGTTCCATCACACGTACCGGATCCCAGAGTATATTGATTGCTGATAGTTATACTCCCACGTACAGTCATTGTAAGTTACAGGAAAGCATCACATGACATAAGCTTGCAATCACGGGGGGCCATGTTAGATACATGGCTAGTAATTTCTTCCAGTATGTTTGACAGATGCGACGGCTTCTGTATCTGAATGAGTTATCTATAGAACATTATATAACAGAGGAGGGCAAGTTGACAGAGAATTATATTTCTCGATTTATGCTGACGGCAGCATCGGTGATGCACCCTACTCTACAACCGGAAAGTTACAATATCCAGATCACGCATCTATTGTTTATTGCATCACATATATCAATAAGCTTGTCCTATCGGGTTCAATTGACCGTGCTTGGCAGCATGCACAATGATTTAAGCGGTTTCCCAATACAATTTGGCACTTATATTCGACTTCCCACAATCTGACAACCTTAGGGGTAATACAGATGACATACATCAACTTATCATGTATGATGTTTTATCATAAATCATTGTAGCCCCTATCGTAGCATGCACCAGCTACGTTATTCGTTAGATATCATTTCGATGTGGTTAAAGTTTCCACTGAGAGCACCCCAGGTGTACTTCATTGCCTCGTTACCACATATGTGGTATGGCGTTCGGTGGTTAAAACAATTCCGTGCTAAGCATAACCTGATATATGCGCACAGCAGAAAATTGGACTTGAAAGTAAATGGCATGGGTGGAAGTACGGCAGATCATGTGCACTGACAGCTGCTGTATCACCTACGACATCTGATAACGAATCCAAACCAGGGGGGAATAATCTGTCTGAAGCGTGTATATCTTGCAGTTGGTTTGATTTGTTATCGCCACACATTGCTAAGCCATGATGCTTTTGGATTATAATTATGCACATATTCTAGACTGACGGGGTGGTAAGTTCGATCTTGTGTAAGTCAAATTATTTTACAGGGAGCACTCTGACATCAAGCTGGTTTTACTAAAACCACAGCAGTCAGCCTCTGGTATGCATGTATATCAGTTTTGGCTAGGGGGGTTGTCTGGGATGCTTGTCAGTCGTGGGTCAGGATGTCTGTGTTTGGTGATAGGGTAGTAAGCTGGTTTGTCAAAGTCTCCATCTTTGGGTTGGATGAGGTGCTAGCTTGCTATGTTTCAGAGTCTCTGTCAGAGTAGACGTAGACGTTGGGGACGTTGGTGAGGCAGATATCACGATTTTCTATAATGGATTAAGTGGCGGAAGCCGCATGATGATTGTCAGTGTCCCTGATAGTGCTGTCTCAGGCAGCGTGCTGATTGCCAGTCGCTGTCAAGGATAACTCAGTAGTCAGCTGATTTTCACACTCCTTTAGGAATGACGCAGGCCGATCAGTATGCTGGATATCAGGTCGCTGCTTCATACTAGATGGAACGCTAGTTACTTCATTATTTTCTTTTTCCGGCGTGCTCGGATATCAGAATCCATCTCTCATGTTTTAATTCGCTGTGTTTGAAGCTGTGCATTCCAATTATGCTTTCTCATGATTCCGCACTCTTAGCTCCGACTCCCCAATGGGAGACCGCCACAACGTCAACCAATGAACAGGAACTGTCGCCTCGGTCACGCCAGTGCTAGTTTCCTGTGAGTATGTTTTAATGACGGACGCCCAGACGCTTAGTGAGCATGGTGCAGGGGGTAGGAAAAGTAGGGCGCCTGAAGAACTAGGCAGTTCGTGCAGCAAATAATATGTGATTTACTTTATCATACGCTATATAATCCGTATGATTGGCACCCTATTCTCAGTGTTGATTACAAAAAACACTATATACAAAAGGCGCTTTTATAGCCGACCCTAAAAAGACCGCCACATCAGTTGACAACAACTTCTGCTGTCACATTTAGTGGAAAAAGCTGCAGCACCTTGTCATGACAGAAAGAATATGTAACCCGCGTTTTGCATGCTACACCCTCTAGCACGGCACAAATTGTCCCCTCTTGATGCGACCATGTCTTCGGTCATTCGATGTGCTTAGCAAACAGTACTCTCACTCTCGACCCATTGTGGCCTCATGAGAGTCATTATTTGCCTACTACTCTGTATGATGAGTATGTGCAATGATATCGATGTGAATTATCACACTATTTGGGCCCTGCAGGCAGAATGTAATATTTGACAATGTTCACCTATTGAATGTAAATGTTGTACAGTCATATGCATTCATGGCGTCACTTCTCTCTTATGACTGCATGCATCGCTCTACCGCTACCCACTTCAGAAGGGATTTGTCAGAGCGAGAGATGCCACTATGGGCAGTATTTATTAATTGATCTTATTTATCTGCCGATTTGAACAGCGTCAAAATATACACCAACGATACTTTTTTGACTTCCGATTCAGGTTAATCACATAAGGCGCTTTCACAACACAATGATTCCGCGCAGCACTGATATTATCTTAGACATAAATGGCTTTTACCATCTTCTCATCGTGCGCTACGTGACTTCATGATCTGGTCCACCGTTTCCATGGCTATCCCGATTGCTGCATTATGATGCCAGTGACAGCAACGCTCCATTTGGGAGTGGAAGGTGAATACCAAATAATACTTTTATAGCCAGGCAAGCATGTTTATGATTCGCAGAGGTCGTGTGTAGCGTGTCTCTGGTTTGCTTAATGAGAAGAAGCCATACACGCTTCATTGAAAAAACGCTGTTTACTGTTGCTACCATGGCAAGTCTGCCCCATGTACGCTTTACGTCACCAAAGTAGCTGTCGGCAAACGTTACATTGGCTTTCTAACATTTGGATGTTTTAAGCTATAAATAAATAAGTAGGTGATATAGGTGTCGAATAATAGTTGGTATCCTAGGCACAATCACGGCCATTGACGGCACCATGATAAGGTTACTAAGTCACAAGCTGAAGAAAAGACATTCACAAACGATTCAGAATAATCCCGAAATTGCATTCTTGAATGTCACGAAGTTTCGAAATTAATTGCTTCAAAATATCTACGCAATTTCTAATTCAATTTTGTTCATAAATTACGCTTTATTCTGATCGTCTATAAGCACAGTAATCTTACTTGACCACGAGAAATTAACTGGATGTCGTGTTAACAGGCGCCGCAGCCGTCTATTTGGTAATGATGGCACAGCATCCGTATAGGCATTACGAATTCAGAAGCCAAACATATTGACTCGCCTACAGTAGCAAAGTCAACGAGAATAGAAAGTCGCCCACAGTTAATACATAGAACAAGTTTCTAAATGAAATACAGGTAGAGCAGGTCACATACTTCTCACATTTAGGCCGTTAGGGATGCATGTGCACAGACTGTTGGTCAACATCATCAGCATGTTCTGCTGCACCCCCCGGGGCTGCACCTCACCAAAGAGAGAGAAGAAGTTCGAAACAAACGTAATCCGGTGTAACTCGATTTCAAGGACAGAAGCTACAGGAAAACATTGTTTAGCTGATGCATAATAAACTACAAATCAAATATGGTTTGAAATAGCAACGCGTATATCAGGTATGGTCCAGTTATACAATCAATAGCTTCCATCTTCGAAACTGATACAAATAGTAGTATAGCATTTATAGCAGGTTATTTAAAAGGGCATCTAAGCGGCTAAATTCGTAGCAGCAGTAGTGAAGAAGCTGCTAATAAGGTGTTACAATCTTGAATGAGTCAAGCGCTATAGTTATCACCTAAAAACTTTACTACACTGATAGATGAGCGCAAAACGGAACTGAAGTGGTGGCAAATTTGATATTATTGCACAGTGTTATGATTGACGGCTTAGGCCAGGCTCCCCCTTTGGAGTAGAACCATATGTCAGATTGTATAGCTGCTTGTTTACATTTTAAAGCTCCGGCTCTCAGAGGTCCATAATAGCGAAACGGTGATTGACATTATGCAGATAGTTCCGCAATATTTGAAGTAAACTTTGTTGTAATTCCTAATCATTCAATAATTCCCATAAATTTATTCTTGTTTGATAATTGACATTAGCCAAGTATATTTGCAAAGGTATTCAATATATGAATATCTGAGTTCATGTTCATGGTCATTTAGAGCGATAGCACCGAAAATGCTGCATGCAGCAACGCACGTTACAATATCGCTACATTTAGTGCAAACTCATGCATTAATTCGTACAAGTGCAAAATTTGAAGTACACAAAGCCTTTTTGAAATATGTACTTGATACACATGTAAGGAAATGAGGATATTGCTAGCTGGTTACTGAATGAATCATGCTTTGACAATCTAGGTGAATAACGAAAAAGCATCAATTGGAATAAACAAGCATATACGCCTTCGTAGCTCCTGCGTCGCTCAGATATATAGGCGGAATCCAATCTCACGGCTCTCTCTCTGATCTGATACATGCGTGACCTTCAAATACGTATGTGCTCACAGTTCCTTATAATACAAAGAACAGCTGGAAATCTCAAATATACGTTCTAGTACACAAAATTGAAACTTAAATAACATAAAAATCCATAGAACAGAGAGCGCATCAAATGATTTTGTTAACAAAAGCGCTGCCGTTTAATGAATATTATTGGTTGGCAATGGATGCCACTTGCACATTTCTAATACTCGGTCCGCAACTGCTTAAATGTAAAAAGGAGGCAGATACTGCAGTCAAGCAATGCTTGATGTAGCCTGTACCCGTAAATAATTCATGGAATTCTTCATAAATTCCTCAAACCAGACGATACATTTCATGGCTTCACACACCGGATGGTTACCTTGGCGATTTGATAAATGCTCCCTTGGTTATCAACATTGGCCTACCATGAGAACACATAATAGCATTATCCACGCTGATGATCAGACATAATATGGAATATGGCAAGGAGTATGTATCGATGGTCACTTCTATAATCTTTTCAATGATTTCGAGAATACGCAGTGAATGTGTATAATCGCACAATAAGATTGATTGTAGTGAGGATGTGATGATGAATAAATGCTGATGGGTCAGATTGCCAGTGCCAAGAGTTTCCTTCTTCAATGGCACGTGATCAATAACATATATTACCTTGTTACATCAATAGCAGCAAATGTACATGAGTGCCCGAGGCAGTATCGAATGAGCACTCACGTCATGCTTCTTGTATGACGCAAGCAAACGCTTGCGTTTAACAAACTTTGGCTGAAAGTTTTCCACGGTAATCGATGAAGAATAAGTTATTCTGTTTATTCAATGCGCATGTAAAGCACATTCTTATATCAAACAAAGAGTTCGTTCTCCCACTTAACATGACAGTTGAAATGAACTTATGTCACCCAGCGGCTTCAACAGTGTTGTTTTATTCCAAAAGACTGTCAAAGACGTCATAATGCAGCGATTGAGATAGTCATGGGACGAGAAGACAGCGATTTAGAACCCATTACGTGGCACGCTCTGTGGGCTCAGTTCAGTATTGCCGTGACTGCTAAAAATATTATGCTATAATAACATTACTTAAGCGATTTGTATGTGATGCTTTTGCCATCTGAGGCTACACTTTTGCACGTATTTTAGCAATAGCGGTGATTGCTAATGAACACCGACAGAGAAGCTTTGCCATGGAAGCCAGAGAGTATTTCATCTCAAAATTCATAAAAATCAATGCTTGCGTACCGATAATATCAATATATGGTAGGATGCAGTTGGTTGCTTTGACAATAATGAGGGTCATCACTTATGTTGGAAGTGCCCAGGGAAATACAAACTCAGAGGCAATCGCTACGTTCATTGTACAGAGCAGGACCTATGTTACCACTGTTACCAATCACAGTCTGCCTCTGCATCTAACATGCCACCAATAGCGTGGTATAGCACAACGATTTCATTGAAGATAATCCCCTAAGACCCATGCTGGTCAAATGATGGTTTTAATAATGGGGCTAGAGAGAGTAAAGTTTGAAAACACATCAATATAATAAAGGAGTAGCGACGGTGGTAGTATGCAGGGGACGGGTTATATTCTTTTCCTCTTCACAGGGGTGTGAGTGGGGATTGGTTGACTTACCTATGCATAAAATGCCTTTTGTGCTTACGCGAGTGCTCAATGGATGTGTGAGGTATATCTTAGAGTAGTGCAAGGTAAGGGGCAAATAATCTCCCCACCCCTCCCCCTCCCCCCTCCTCCATGTTTTTGTGTAAACGGTCAGAAGAATGACTGATGTTTATTTGCGCGTACGATATTATCAGCAGTGCAACTGACACTTCATTATGAAAGAAACGATGTTCTGATTAAAATCTGTTTATTGACTTAATGACATGATTAGATGGCAATGGTTCATGATTCACTGAAAGCATCTCAAGTTTTCAAATAATCCCATTTCATACATATAAAAAGATTCACGATTTTCCCGCAAATCTGTGTTTGATTTAATGTTTGAGTCATTAGTGAATCGGCTGATTATCTTAAACATAGAGGTCGGAAAAAGAAACATGGTCCAAACCAAATGAATTTATGTGGCTTCATTATTATGCTTATAGCAGGAAATAAAGAAAATATGGGATTATCCGACGCAGGTGGGTATCTACGGTAAAGCAACCTGGCTTATTTCTGAACGAGGAAATGAGGATATAATAGCTTCACCTTCTAAATAAGCTTCATTCAGATGCAGTGTTCTACAATAGAAGCACCCAGTCACTAACGTGCAAGAACGACGGTAATTATCGTCTGAAACTAATTGAAAAGCAGGAATTAACATAAGTTCTATATCAGTTAGCAATGGCCTGACATGCAGCGTACGTATTGCCTCCAACCATCCCTATAAGAGGCTAAACATCAGCATTTTGCTCCCCTAACGTTGTCATTAACAACGTCAAGAACATCAAATTCGTGCTTTGTCCACGAGCCTCCAGACCGGATGAGATAATCAGCCTAATGCAAGCGTCAGCTCTGGCGGTGACTCAGACAATCAGTATTTGGCGTCAGCAATATACCCCTTAATGGACTACCGTAATATTTGCGTGTCTTATAATGCCTCAAATGCATCAACAGAGTTTGTTAATCAGTTTATTACCTCTCGTCCGTCGTCCTTAGATTGACAATCAGCATGCTGCTTCTGTGACCGTCCTTATCAATTAGATATTATGTAATAACTGCAGTAAGTGTCGTCAACCAGTGTGGAGTCATAATGCAACACCCCCCACCCCCACCTTAAATACCTAACCGTGATATCTGAAGTAAACGGCCACTATCCAAATTAAATAGTCCCGGTGTAGCAAGTAGAGCCCTTTGAAGTAAACATTCCCAAACCGTCAATTCCCATAACAATTAACATCAGCCCGTTTGATCTTTAATTAAAGCTAAAGGTGATTGTACCTCGACGTTTGCTGACGACGTCCCCAGAAGTTAAAAACACATTGAGCATTGGGGCAACGAAACAGTCACCGTCGTACGGACCTAGTTGGAAGGCCAACTCCGTACGGCACACAGAAGTTTGGAATTCCAGCTCAGCAGTAGCCTCTGGACATCATCAGAGTTACTCCTTACCACAGTTTTGTAATATATATATTTCGGACTTGCGGGATACTGAATCCGTACCCAACATTCAGAAATAAACCTCCTTTTTCTAGTTACCATTCAATTGACGTCTCATCTTCATCACTGCGACCATAAAGACTACGACGTTCACGGTGAAACTTCTCCTACGCCATCTCTTTAAGGTTGATAATCTGCATGCATCCGACTCCATGATGGGTAAGTTGCAACGTCCACTGTACGTAGCTGCAAAAGCAAAACAGGAAACCATGATGGTTCTCGGACAACAACATACTAAATGCTATCAAATAGATGATGTATATTGACCGTTTGTCATAGGAAGCAATCGAGTAATTCCCAAGTTTTGGGGTGATATAACAAGAATCACTATCATCACATTGTTATAAATAATCAAGGCCGACAACGCTTTTCGTCTCCATTCTAGCTCATTTTCTGCCTGCAAACATTTCACTTCCTCACATTGCTTAGAATAATGAGATATCGGTAAAGATTATGGGACCCAGATCGTTACCTACGGTACAGCACACTGTTTACTCCCGAAGGGTAGAATGACAAGCTGCGAATTTGGCTTCATTTGAACGTTGAGGTTATGATTATCCGTCGACGTGAATGAAATTAAGAAATAATGAAGTCGCTATCAGACGTTCTCCATATGATATACGGCAGTTACCCGATATCCCACATACTGATCGCCCCGCGACATTCCTACAGGAGGCTGAACATCAGCATACTGGTCCCTCTGAGTAAACAGCCTTCAGCATTCAGCTTCAGCCACTTAATCCATAACGTTACGACCAACATACATTGGCAATTCGTTAATAGCTTTGCGTATGCAATATCTTTAAATGGCTTATATAAGGCTATGGTTTTACCCACGTCTACCTAAAAAACAATTGACAATCAGCACTATGCTTTGCCGGCGTCACCCCTTTAAAGACCGGCAATTAATATATTGCTTTCCCCGCTCATCCATCCTGAAAGAGACACTGGCAGGCAGCATAATGATTCCTTTAAATTTTGACAAAGACACCTACCATACTAACACCTCTTTCACATCCATGATGGAGACATGTACAAACAGTTTACTACCCTCTCTCCAACCACAGACCTCTTGAAAGCGACTGACAAGCATCCTACATCCGCCTCGCATCATCCTTGGTGTAGATGCACGAAAGAGGCTGGCAACTTAACCTCATGCTGAGTGTACTACGACTTCATGGTACCTTTGTCGTGTGCGTGCGACTTAGGTCTGGGCTTTTCGATGTGTTTGCACACATCATTCTCGCTCTAGGCCCATCGTGGCCTCCCGAGAGACATAAATAGATCCAATAAATCCGGCATTAATGCAGAGGTCTCCCTGTAGCATCAACATCAAATGGAATAAACGCCTAATTTGACTTACATATGAAGAAACCCTGACAATAAATTTGCGACAAAACGTTAATAACTGAACACTAAGCCAACGTAGTTTATGTGAATGATTCTACTCAGAGGCAATATGGACGGGATATTTGCCTATCAAATTATACATCAGTAGTGGCTCCCGTATCTCAATGAATGTTTCAATTATTGAGTTACGGCAGACCCAATTCATCAACTACATCTATTCAATAGGCTGCGTTTTCCTCTGTATAGCATGCATATGTCGCTGGTATTGATTCGCCACGCAAATATTTGGATAAAATTGTCTGACGCAGGCAGTATGCTGATTGCCAGTTACTGTCAAGGATAAATCAGCCTCCTGTTGTAATGACCTGGGGCGATCAGCATGCTGGATATCGGGTCATTGCTGTATATCATATAAAGAATCAATCCCTCGTGGTTTCCTTTGCGTTGTCAGTCCCAATAAAGCTTTGTCATGAGTCCACACTCCTAGCTCCAAATAACAAAAATTATCAAGTAATATTATCTACAAGTGAAACGTTTGCAAGTAGCACACGAGAGAGAATAGACAGCATGTACTTTTACGGCCTCGATTATTTATATATCCAGCATATTAAACATTGACCTGAAAGTGATTCTAGTTATATCACCTCTATATATGCGAATTAATAGGCTGTTCCCAGTGGCCAGCAATCAATATATCACATTTAAACGATAGCGTTTAGTTAGAGTTGTTTTGTGATTCCTCATGGCTTGGTTGTGTTCTCGATAATGAATAGCGACAACTATTCTAACAGATAATGTTGCCCCGATTGGGATTGGAGATCAGGTGTCACAAGTTAAAACAGATGCTTCCGGTGCAAATGGTACACTGATTGTGCTCCCATACCCTTTACTGACAAAAAAGTCAATACGTTTCCTGAGCGCTCATTAAGTGGCACTGGTATCGTGTTGTCGTAACCACCATGTCACCCTACCGTTTATTGGTTGGAAGTGACGGGGAGTTGCTTAGGTATCTTACCATTGAACCGCAACTTAATAGCATTGTTAGCCTTGGTGCCTGAGTGATGTATTCTGGTTATAATTGATTGGTCATAGCAATGTATGAAGAAACCTGAAATGAGAACTTTGACCTCGTCCTTAAGATATTTGCGAAATTACGCAACTGGTTGGGGCTTTAAATGTATAGCATTATCCATGATAAGTTGATATATGTTATGGATAATTACATAGGCAGGCAGAGTATAGGAAGTGCAATGAGAGAACAGTTTAAATCCTATTTCACACTGCTCAAGCACTATCAATTGACCCAATAGATCAACCTTCACAATATATGTGGAGCATTGAACAATAGGCGTGGAATCTGGATATTGTAACACTCCTGATATAAAGTTTGATGCTCCTTTGAAACTACCGTTGGGATCAATGGCCAGCTATCATAGATAGTCAACTTGCACCCATCTATTATACCATTTTCGATATGTTGCGTCTGTCACACCATTGCAGTGGTATTAGCGCCCCGACGCTTAGTGAACATGGTGCAGCGGGTCGATGGAGTGCCATCAAGAAGCACAATCTCATTATACTTGACCAATAAAGGAGGTGCGCTGCTTCCATGAGTGTTAATGTTCTAACGTTTGCAGACTGCTAGTGTTTACTAGGAGTTATCTAGCATGGCCAACTGCGATATCCAGCAGGGGCCGTGCGATTCTATCCCGTAACATACATTGACTAAACAGTCTTATCAACATCCATTTATACCCGTGGGGCCAGGCGGCCGAACTAGTGTGTTTATGTATTCTACAATAGGTGATCATCTGCTATATATTCCAGTATGTTTGGTACCTAATGGTCAAAAAGGTCGTAAAAGAGACACATACAATGTCTAAACGAACGATGTTGTTATAGCTAACCCTTAAAAGCCGCCACATCAGTTGACAATCTTCTTCCTTCATATTCAGTCGAGACGGATGAAGCACCTTGATATGATAGGGCAAATATATAACCAATGTCCTGGTTCTATACCATTTGCACGTTCCTTCGAAGATGCGACTACGTCATCACCTTTCGACGTGCTGGCAAGCATTACTCTTACTCTAGATCCATCAAGTACACTGCGATACATCCCACTATTGATGTCATGATGAAGAGGCCAAATGTGATATCGGACAGTATTTTTCAACGTTTCGGTATACTTTTGAAGGTTCAATATGTACAATCATTGGCATAAATGGTTGCACTTCTATCTCGTGTCTGAATGCATCTTATTTCTGCTACCCACTTCAGGAGGGGTGTGGCACAGTGAGATATGTCACTATTTCAGGATAAATTAGCTGGTCTTAATTATTTGTTGTCCTGTACAGCGTCAAAATAAGCACCAACAATAATTGTTTGACTCATTATTCGGGCTTATCACACAGAGCGTTTTCATAATACAATAATTCTGTCCAGCACCTTCGTTATATAAGACACAAATATCCGTTACCATCTTCACATCTTGCCCCTCATGGCAGCGCTGAGCTGGTCCACTCTTTCCATGGCTTTCACGATTATTGCATCACAATGCCAGTGATGGGTTAATACCGCACTATACTTTTACAGCCAAGCACACATAGATTCAGAGAGGTCGTCCTTAGCGTGCTTGTAGGTCTCTAAATGACGACAAAACGTACACGCTTGTTTGAAACAGCAATGTTTAAAGTCGCCGCTGAAAATACAGTTAGCATGGGTTGCATGGTATGCTTTACCTAATATTTGCCATGTTGCAACTTATCCGGATGAAACGGCTTCTCAGGAAAACGTTATCTGGTGTGAATGGGTTTATAGGATAAACGCTAAGTAACACAACTATTTGTCAAATGCCTATCAGAATATTATTTTCATCTAGAACGCAATCCATAGCTACCTCGTCTAATTAAGTCGATTGGATAAACTTGATATTTTTTCCCCAATATATACCGTTTTTTTTATTAAACAATGAAAATTATGTCTATGTTCAATGGTAGACTTTACAGCCAAAATAATCCCCGTTGTTTTGTGTCTTCGCTTTCTATTTATTATTTGTAATTGAAAAAGAATCGGTATAGTCCGATATTTAAACAATGTAAACGCCATTTGTGTCTTATCCTGTTCTGTTAGGGAATACATTGAATTCTAGGTTTTAGAATGGCCATATGTCTTTCATTGATAAATTAAAGGCGATATTTCGTCCTTTTTTCGAACAAGCGACTTAACTTGAACAATCGGCATACCATGTCGTACAAGTAACCCAAGTCGGACAGTCATGCAGCATCTTCACTCTCGTCACACAGCACATCAATCAATCGTCACCTCTTTCTAAAATGACAATCAGCATTCGGCTTCACCCATATTGTCATTACATAGACACTAAACATCCTCATACTTCTTGATCATATCACATCCACAGCTATTGACAATCCGAATAGTGTTCGTTTATGACACTCCTTGCTGAAACGCACAATCCATGTTAGCGCACGCCCTTTTCCCTTAAAAATCTTTCCTTATGTCACCTCTGATATACTGATCCCCCTGCTTCACTCCTTGCAGAGACTCGACCACTTAAAATGAAGAACACGAACGCTCCCCCTACCCATACACCGTTGCACAACTCCCCTGACGTAGAATGGTAGAGCATGGGAACAGCAGTAACTGCAATACGATAAGAAATGGATTCCAATAAGGATACTGATATTTGACCTTCTGCCTGAGAAGCGGCTTATATGACGACCTACTAGGCGGCTGTCAATCTGCTACGCTGAGGTAGAATAGCTGGCTAACGGCTGAAATGCCAACTTTAGGTTTGGTGCTTAAGCAAAATGATTTGAGATATGGCTATTTTGATTTCCCAATCCATCATCAGGCGGTGACCTTTGAATGCAAGTGATTTTATATTACCTGCATATTATGCAAGGCTTAAATTCTAGTGACGTTACAACCTAGGTTGACAACATAACTAGCGTCTAATTTCCTTAATGGAACAATCTAGATGTAATGGTAACGGAACGCAAACTATGTCACCCATACTGACTGGCTTATTCTAGCGGCGTTTTGTGGATTAAGATAACGATCGCCACAGCGATATATTTAAAGACTAAGTTCTAATCGATTGTGTTTGGCTTATCCTATTTAACGAGCTAGTGACGCGCAATGAACGACCTCCCTGAATAACCCTGGTGGCCATGAACATGTTTGCTCAGTTATAAATGCATTGTCATGTATTCATCGTCCATTTCCATAACAAAAACATAGATGTCAAAGGACTCATGACGCAGCAGCCAGAACTATGGAACCAGAGGAAAGTTATATGGAGCCCATGATGTATCACGCATAGTTGACTCGGTTCAGTACCGCCTATATTAATATGCCGTAATAGCACCACCGTGGGTGCATTTCTGCCATACTTTTGACATCTATGCCCGTGCGCTGGTATAAATTCCCACACTAAATGACGAGTGTAAATATGATTGCTCTTACAGAACAAGTAAGAAGGAAATTTATGATAATACTAAAAAAGTACTGTAAAGCCAGCATTCTTCGGTTTATGACGCGCTGAATGTTTTCAATGACACATTATATGTCACATATAATTCCGCATTAATGGTAATGGTAAAAGATGCATATAAATGTTCCAACAGTTGTGCTCCTTACTTGCCTGGTAACAAACATGACAGAAGTATTGCTTGATAATCGCATAGAAACAATTGCTGTACGTATTACCAGCACATTTTTTTATTGTATGGTTTCATAACCATTTGCCAATGCCACGCCACTGGCAGCCTTCGCTCTGCACATCCTAATGCGTACCATACCGGTTGTGATTAATGCATTGTTCGTCTATTGATCGGGACACTACTTACGTTCCAATGATGCCTCTTATTGATGTCAAACTTGTAACCCGGTCATTTCTATTATCGAGACTATGTATACATATATTTTTAGACATGCACATATAAGGTATAAACAGATGACATTGCTTTTGTTCTAACATGGCTATTGTTTATTATGATTAGCGGATGAAAAACTATTAGTATATGATTTAATTTTAGTGTTGTGCTGGGTTGTTGTACAACAACGCACCATATGTGGCTCAATCTAAGGCACAAGGTAGACCCTGGTTTTCATTACGGGTGTATATTGAGACAGTCACATATCTCACCCTGATGCAATGTATGCATACGACGGTGTATTCTGAACCTTCTCAAGGGAAACGGAAGCCCGCGTGACATGCTAATGTATGGCGATATGGTGACAGTAATAACGGCCATGACTAACGTACATTTTACCCGACCAATGCAAGCTACCAGCCACAGGACATCGTCTGATATCCAATTCTGCAATTGCACCTTTAATGCCATCAATTGTGTGGTATATTACTCCGATACCATTACAAATAGTCCCCAAAAGAGAGTAACTGGCCGAATGATGGCTCTCAATGGGCCATAATGCGCTCTGAGAGAATAATGTTTGCCAACGCATTGACAGGCCGTGGAATTGGTCGCTCATATAAGGCAATAATTGATGTCATGCTAGGGGTAGCACCAAAGCATGAAGGGGGCGGGGGGGGGGGGGGGTCGAGAGAAGGTTCGTTAACCAACGGTGCTAAGGTATTTTCTACACAATATGATTAAGAAAGTCAATTCATGTGACAGCCTTGTAAGGGCTAATAAATGCCACGGCCACGAAGTAGAAGAACCATATCGGTAAAATAACAGGATGGTATAACAAATATCGTACTAGAACTGAACGGCTGCACTGAGCTTGCTTCCCAGTCCAGAAGTTTTATTTTGTGCGTGTAATTACCGTCCAATTTTTACCCATGGCAACCCTAGCAACAATAGTCAACGTCTGTAACCAGGTGGGATTACACTTAGCACGTTTGTAATGTTAGGGAGCCACGTGAGTCACATCACCAGCAATCTCCACCGATCAGTTTTATGTTTTCGATTTAAACAGCCAGACAAGTAGCCGCTTCGAAAGCAGCTTCCCTCATTAATAGGCAAATATCATCAATAAAAACATGTTTTGACCAAAAACGAATCTTGTATCAGGAGCCCTCCAGCTTACCACTGCACCATGCTCATTACGTTCCAGGGCATCCGTCAATACCACAGACATTCAGGTAACTAGTACTCGAGTGATATACGTGACGGCATCTCCATCTGAATGAGCTCCCAACAGAAACTCATCTTATTGATAAAGGGAAAGCTAGCCATCATCTAGATCTGCCACTTGGAGCTGGCGACTGTATCAATGGTCAACCGACACTTTGTTAGGAAAGTTACAATGTCCTTATTACTAACCTTTGTTTCACTGACAGAGTGACGTCGGACCTATTGTACCCAGTTCATCTATTCCAATATTCCTCTGCACTCGGAGCTGTATCTAGTGCATAATAATGATTAGTGTGTAATCATCAAGCTGAATTGGCTAATTACCGGCTCGGCAAGATGGTGCATCACTACAAATTCTTTAGAAGCAGCTAAAATATCAATGGATGGTTTTCCTGAATGGCACTCGTCACTAAGTACGTATCATTCCTGGCGATACAACAAAAATGGTAAATCATTGATTCACCATTCCAAACAAACGGCAATGGAGGAAAGGAAGCATCAATGCATTAATTGGTTTCAGTTACACATGAACAGCAGCTGAAGCTGAACCATCTTCCCAATCCTCTCCTATAAATGATAAATGATCCCCTCGGTGGAAATAAATGGTCCGTCACGCAGATACCCATGTGATATATGCTTCAGGATGAGCCAGACAAATGAAATGGACCATCGTTCAGGTCATTTGCATCCGGATCATGGCCATAAAATTCCTCCGAGATCATGGAAGGCATCGAAGAAAAGCGGAAGTAAACACGTGTCCCATATGGTCTTAAGGCATACTGCTTGAAGTCACAGGCATAAGGCTGGGGGAACATTATATACGCTTTGTACGGATCTGGGTAATTGCACGCTGGTCGTACCCCATCAACTGATATTCATTGGAAGTCGTATTAATTAACGAAGCAGCTGTCATGTTTGCAGACAAAAATGTGATGTAATGCGACGGCACCAGCATACATATACGCTATCCAAACCCAGTAGCATTATCCAAGGTTATTATCAGAAATAGTATGGTGCAAGGCCGAGGTCAGTATCGATGAGCAATGCTTTTTCTGGCCAATCAATATGCGAATTTAACATGGGAGTATGGAGTTGCTACAAATAGTATAAGGCCATAAGGATACAGTGATGTCCCCGTGCGCTGTCTGAGTGGGAGCTTCGCATGCATGTCATTTCGTATGCCCTGCATATTGTGCACGACCTGGTTTATAGTGACGCAACAATCTAAGTTGACAAGAGAACAAGAAATCCACCCCTCATCCACCATTCATCATGGAGGTGGGAAGATATATGTGGAAAGCGATGCTCAATAGAGGAAATTAAGCGTCGAATTTAAAGCCTGAAACGCCTTTACCAAACCTTCAACTTCCAAATCAGCACTCCAATCAGGTGAACTGCGCTAGTTTCACCATTTCGTGCCATTCAAAGACCCATGTTGTTGAGCTGATACGTACCTTAAATACCGAAGCAAGGCGCATAGACAACCGACAATCCGGGTACTACCTGTTTGACTACGTTGCCCCTCACAGACCACGATAATCAGCATACTGCTTCTTGTTATCATCCGGAACATAGGCTGACAAGCACAACACTGTTCTGCCACTGAGAGGTAGCACTCGGCCTCGCTTAACAACTTTTGGAAGGGATGGAGAGGTGGTGGGTGTATGTGTTCGTAAATGTATGCGTGTATGTATGCGTTTGTTGCTCTTCTGTGCATAGATAAGGATGAATTGTTGCAGTAACTAGGCTTTGCATAGATATGGGTGTGTCTTTGATTTGCTGCATTACAGATTGTAATCATGTGACACCTGTGTGAACATTAAGGGGACAGAAGCTCAGCTTATTGGCATGTATACAATGGAAAAGCCAGTTAGATGGGTTGTTCGGCTTCAGTTGATGGATCGAACATGTCTCCAAATCGACTCAGGAGTAAGGAAAGATCACTTACTTGTCAGGTTTAGGCTGATCAGGAAAGTATCGACACAGACCTTTGATTACTTTCAGTCACCAACATCAGAATGTCACAGTGACCTCACCGTGTAGAAATAAGTGGTTCGGAACAAAACGCTTTCCTATGTAATTGCGTGTCAAGTACAAAACCAATGGGAAAGCATTGTATGGCTGATGCATACTAAGCGAACATTAGAAGTAGTTTGGAATAGCTGGGCGTACATCAGGTTTGGTCTAATAAGCAAGTTCATAGCTTCCATGTTCGAATGGATTATGAACTGATATCAACCGGAGCATGGAATTTACGGCATATTATTTCAAAAGTGAGAAAATCAACCAAAATTCCCTAGGTACCCGCAATGATCGCTGTTGTAGCAAAAAGGCGGCCGTTGGAAAACCCTTTGCGGTAGATAAAGTTTATCAACCCGTGATGAGCAAAGCACATTAGTTATCAGATTAATTATAATTGCTATACTTAACGGATCAGCGTAAAACGGAATTAAAATGGCTGTGATGTGATTGCCGCACATGCGCATAATATTCATCCAAGGTATTTAGGGCATTGATATTTTCCCCCTAAATAATACAAAGAAATGGTTCCAATAACTCTATCAGAGTTTAACTGATTGAGTTATGTCGGACCCAGTTCATAAACATCATCGTATTTAATCAAGGGCAGCCCCCTATCTATTCGGTGTTGTACCTACTACCTAGAATCCTGCAATCATAACATGGCTTATGACAGCAAGATCTTTGCGGATTGTGGTAATGGAAATGATACGTCAGTTTTCAGGGTATGACTTAGCATTAACCATTCCTGGCGCTAGAGCCAAAAAGTATCAAATATGCTACCATTGCAGAGTATAAATACCGATGCTCATATATAAAAAATAACCAACTCTAATGGCTCAATATGTTGAGGCTACGCACGGAAAGCATCACACGATGAGGTTCAATACAAACCAGGCTACCGTCCTCTGTGGCAAGATGTAGTAAACCACATTCCCTTATGATTTCAAAGCATACGGCGAGAAATCCCAAATTATCATACAAATTATGTCATAACAATGCGGAATGAATAAAATAAAAAAATATTTCAAATTATTTATTATTCTCTTTTCTATGTAAACTGGACTCATAAAATATTCATTTTTGAGCAACTATCGTGAAATAATACAGCAGAATCCTAGCATATTGATTTTTACCCAGTGGCCAAGTCAGTGAAAGAAACAGGTTTCAGAATTATGTGCGTGTTCCCAACAACTGTGTTCACTTGTCAGCAATGCCTTATACTAACAGCTATGTTGTTTGCCTCGTTTGGTAGTATAACATTGCAATGTGTTACCGATTGTTTGCAAACTTCCTGTATTGAACTTTATGACTATGAGTATTCGTTTTACGCAAGCGTCTTCAACATATCTATAAACGTCGCGGCAATTCTGCCGGTACGTTGCCACTGTTTGTCACGATATGTGAATGATAAGAGCTTGATATAATGTAATTGCGGCGTGATGCATTGTAAAAGCGGCAAATGTAAGTATAGTGAGTAACTACTAAGAGCCTTTTTGTTGTCGGTGCATATCATGCCATTTACCAATCTATCATTATTTCAGATTAATTAAGTACTGAAGCAACTACACCATTCACCCGCCACATCTCGTGATGTGGGTCGGCGTCTCGAAGGTGATGACAGTTGTTGAAGAGACGTGATACAATCTATGCATCTGTGTAATGTAATTTGAAACGTATGGTGGCGTACGGCGAGGCGCCTTGACAAATATGAAGGCTTTCACTATTGTATAAAGTGGCCGAAATTTGCTAGCTACATCAAAGTTCTATAACCGTTGAAATCTCGTTTCAATAATCAAGAGTATCTGCGTGCTACTGGCCACAAATAATGTTGCATTTTACAGCAAAATTATAGAAGAGAGCACCCAAAAAACGTAGCTGGCCAAACTACGGCTCTCAAGAGGCTTTAATGGGCTCAGAGGGAGAATGATGTTTGCACACTCGAACGACTTGTACAATGCCAGTAGTAGTACGCTGAGCATGAGATTATATTGCGTACCTCCTATGACATGGTGAGTCGGCCTTTCCTACTCAATTTGTCCGATGGGGTTTTCGTCAACTGATAAAGCAGCCCTTCAGGGATGACAATGACAGATTTGGGCGTTGAAGCAACCCATGCCTCGCTTGCCATGGCCAAAGAGAATAGGAGCCAATCTCGGCAGGAAATACAGCAAAACATTTATAGTGGACGGCAAAATAGCCCTATCACATGTACCCGAACCAAGGGTTATATTAATTGCTTTTAATTGTGGTGTCGTGAACATTCATATTAAGTTACGGGATACCACAATATGAGCTGGTAATCACAGGGGGGCATTTTTAGATACATTACCAGTGTAATATTTGTGTTCGATGTCTCATTTATATGCTAAATATAAAACTTAAGTAAGTAAATGACTGTTATGAAAATTTGATAACTACAAGCGCCCTCCAGCTGTCTGCTGCAAAAAGTTCCAACACCTTAAAGCATCTACAAATTCGTTAACTCGCATGTTAGCAGTACTCAAGTGACAGACGCGAAGCTTTCTGTATCGGAATGTATTCCATATAGAAAACATTATATTCAACGGCCCATATTCTATGTGTGACGCATATGAACATGGCGTGGATAATGTTATATCATGAGAGTCCCATTATAGCATCCACCAGTTGCGTTATTCGTTAGATATAATTTTGAAGAGGTTAAACAAATTCAGAAAAACAACGACTAATGTCAAAGTTCACCTTGCAATTGTTTTCATGCGTTGCAATGCAAGTTAACTCACTCTAGGTACGCCACTCAAGCGCGAAAGATAACACTTACTTTGGGTTATAGTTCCAACTAGATCACCCAAGCAAGACCCCGTGATCACATATGTGGTAAGATGATACAGTGATTTAGAAAATGCCATGTAAAGCGTTACCTAAGCAGACATTTGGACTTTATTTGTCTGTAAATGGCTTGGGAGGAAGTATGATAGATCATTTGCAATGAGAGCTGCTGTAATCACCTGCGTAATTAGGGCGGACATAATCTATCTGAAGGTTATATACTAAGCAGGGGTGTGATTTAATGTCGCTATGCATTTGTAAGCCATGATGCTTCAGTGACCACAACTTACTAAACGCTGTTATTTAGATGATAAATATTGATGGCTAGCCTTAAGGAACAGTCGAGTAATTCTCTAGAGTAAGGATGATGTTACAAGAATCCTATTTAGGTCAGTGTTGTAAAAGCTGGATGCATAAATAATCGTTGCCGAAAAAACACATGTTGTCTATTCTCTCTCTTGTGCGATGTTGCATCCTCATATTGTTTTGACTTGTGAATAACGGATAAGGGATAATCGGATGCAGGTCGTTATATACGGTACAGCGCACTATTTAATCATGAAGGAGAGAATGATGAGAGTGTGGTCTTATGGGAAAGCCTCATTAGAATGCAGAGCTTCGGACATCGCAAGTGTCTTACAATAAAGACAGCCAGTAACGGATACGAAGGAAGGTCACTGAATTTTTTAGGAAGTGAATTAAGTCACTGCAAGACGTTCTTAATCTGGGATACAGCCGTGACCTGATATCCATCATAATGATCGCCCCACATCATTCCCATCGTAATTTATAGGGAGGTAATAATCAGCATATTGCTGAGTTACCTTTGACATAAACTGGCGATCCACATAATGCCGGCGTCCGCTCTAACAGGGACTCAGACAATTATCATACTGCTTCTGCCGCTTAATTCATTACGACATTTTGAGCTATCTGTTTCTCTAAAGTCACCTCTAACATACACTGGATATCTGCAAACAGCTTCGCGTGTGCCTTCTTTTTAAGTACTTTTTGATTGCGCTGTCTATCCTTAGGGCAATTGAGAACCAGAATAGTACTTTGCCCAGTTCGCCGCCTTAACGATAGGCAATCAATATACTGCTTTACCCACGTCTACCCTAACAGAGACCCTGACAAGCAGCATAATGATCCCACAGAGGTATTGAAATCAAGCATGCTAGCACCTCTTCCAGACCCATGATGAATACCTGTGCAAACAGCTTATTGCCCCTCCTCAGTCAAAGACCTCCTGACAACGACTGACAAGCACCCTACATCCCCCCTCGCAGCATCCCTTGTGCATATGCATTAAAGAGGCGGGTAACTTAACCTCATATTGTGCGCACTATGACTTGAATGGTTCCAACGCTCCTTGTGTGCGTGCGACCAATTCCTGGGCTTTTCGATGTGTTTGCACACTTTGTCCTATCACAAAGATCAATAGAGCCTTTAGAGAGCCATAAATAGTTCCAATAAATCCAGCTCTATGGCAGATTGCATCCGTCTAACAGGATCGAAGTGACTCCCGTAAATCAAACACTAAGCGAAGAGCCGTTCTATCAACGCAATATACAATTGTATTTGCCTCTAGTAATTATATAACAGGCCCCATGCCTCCAAAAATGTTTTGCATCTTGATGAAAGTAGCCAATTCATAAAGTTTTTATTCAATAGGTGTATACTATATCAACTTTATCATCTAGTAATTATAACACCAGGTTTATCTAATACAGTTTTTGTGAGATACAACAGCAAAACTCTAAACCATTAAATTTATACCGAGGCGTTGGTTTTCCTGGATATGATTCAATACTTCGCACTTATCATACTTAAATACTTACCACAACAGTACGCATTGTGTATTATGCATCGCTTGACGCAGACGTGATGCAGATTACCAGTCAAGAATAAATCAGCTAATTTTCCGCTTCCTGTTGGAATGACGCGGGTGATTAGTATTTGGGATATCGGCTCACTGCTGTATATCAGATTAAGAACGTCTGATAGCGAATTCATTATTTCCTAATTTTTTTCACGTCGACGGATAATCAGTGACCTTTGATCGTGTCAGTGATTAGATATCCTTAATGTTAGACACGGTCGGTGTCAGAAGCTCTGCATTCCAATGAAGCTTTCTCATGAGGCCACATGCGTGGCTCATCATTCTCTCCTTCGGGTATAAACGACCTTTGATCCTCGTTCACTATTTATATAAATTAAGCAGAACACAAAAGCTTATCGTTTATTTAACAATGTCCTGAAAATAATTATTGTTACATCATCCCTAAACCAGGGAATTACTCGGTTGTTCCTTTTGGCAAGCCATCAACACGTACCATCTAAGTAATAACGTTCAGTAAGTTATTATCAGAGACGCATCATGGCTAATTTTTGGGTTAATTAGCTAAAAAGGCGCAGCGTAGACGCTTCCGACAGATTATTTTGCTCTGATTAGGGTTGGGGATTACGTGGCGCAGGTGATTACAGCAGCTAGCTGTCAGTACCAATGGTGACGTCTGAATGTAATTAAAAGTCTATGCCAATGATAATGCCTGAACCAGACAAGCGCGTGACCTCCACCACGTCCATTCTTAAACATATTTCATTTATTTGCAGACAGCGACTGACCTATCTCACCGACTAGGTCATTTGATACAAGACAATCGGTTTGGCTGCTCCGTATATGGTTGTTGTACATTGAGGCAATAAGGATCGTACTGTTTTGTATACCTTGATCGTACGCGTTCGTGAATATTGCAATTTGCTGGTTCGCAGTTCTTTAACCAGTTCTGATACACTGATTTCGCTGTTATTTGCTCTATATCCCTGCCGCTTATTATTTCCCTCGGGCCATGTATGGTAGATATTGTGTTGTCAGCAGATACCACTTAGTGCACTTTGGTTGACTGTAAGTGCACTATTTAGTTTGTGCCCCAAGAACTATTTGAAGCCTCGACTTCATATATGGATAAGCTACATGGTCGATAATATCTCGCCCCATGTCACCTCTTAATGGGCTTCCTCTTGGGCATATTTGTGAACTCCTGGGGAATTTAAGACCATCTAATAAATGAGGAGACAATCCCCGTTTACCTGAAATCTAATTAAAATGGTGGTTGTGAATTGAAAGAGAATTAGGACACCACCAGCTTTACCCCATACCAATCACTCGTCACTGTCTGTGAAATCAAGTCGTCAAATATTTCAAGGATAATTTCCTGTTTGATTTTAATGATGTTTGTTAAGGAGGGTTTCTCGGAAAACACCAGTGCGACCAGCCAGAGCACGACAACACTGCGCATCCGATGGTTTTAAATGTTAAGATAGCGCAGTACACAACAGTGTACTTCACGATTTGAATTCTACGTGGTGATGCCTTTGGTGCTTAATAGCTTTTTTTCTCCTTTTACGTATATCCTCCCATATCCAAGCTGCGCGGTGGATGTAACAGTCTTTTTCTTCTGTATACTGCATACCAGTTCGTGCACAGTATGCAAGGCATATAAATAGCTTGCATGCTAAGGTCCCAGTATCTGCTATACCCCCACGGACAGATAGTATTTGTAGCGACTATACGTAACAACTCCAAATTCTTTTATTCATTGAATAGCTAATAGATATCTACGATACCTTTTCGCTGATCTCCGCCATATTATTTCTGACGATGTTGGTGGATTATGTTACACGGTATATTTATATTGTTGCCGTCGCATTATATTGTGCAAGTGTCAGGAGTTAAAATATATTTTTTATGCTGACCTAAAGGTCCTCATTATTATCTACAAATTTAACTGCAGCATTGTTACGTGATGAGGTGAGCCCCTGACATCAAGCAGTGTGCCTTGAGATTATACGGGACACGTGTTTATTCAGCTTGTGAATTGGGCGCCTGTATCGAGGGGCCGTCCACGATCTCGGAGGTATTTTATGGCCATTATAGGGATACCAATGACTTGAGGATGGTCCATTTCGTTTGTATGGCTTACAATAAAGCGTGTATAACATGGGTATCTACGTATCACAATAGCGGATCATTTACTCTCATAGAGGGATTCATTTATTCGATAGGAAAGAACTGGGAACATGTCTTGGCTTCATCAGCTTTATTTGAGGCTGTTGATGCGCAGCTGGAACCAATTAAGGCCGTAAAGCATCTTTTCCTCCGATATATGCATGCAATTTGTTTGCAGTGATGGATATATAATTTACTATTTAAGCTGTGACGCCAGGAATAATACGTGCCTAACCTATCATTGATATCTAAGATGGTTGTAAAGGTATTGCAGTCATAAACCATCCTTTCGAACTGGTTATTAGTCTACGTAGCTGGATGATTACCAAATAATAGGCAGTGGATATAGCTCCGAGTGCAGAGGAAACGTCGCTCATTTAAGGTTACAGAGGGTCAAACGTAACTCAATCAGTGAGTCGCAACCGACTCCGGGAAGTCACTTCTCTTGTATAATAAGAGAGGCGAATAATAAAATGTCCATATTGGTTTGGATGACAATCATGCTTATTTTCTAGAGTGGCTTAGTGGACCGAAATATTAAATCGCAGCTAATATGTCGAAACACATACGCACCTCATCGTACAAGGGTGTGATCATATTACAGATTTAATCACATAGGTGCTAAGATAAGTTGGTGTGAATGAGATTGAAGGTTTAATCACTTTACATGCTCCTGCATATAGAGCAATAAATCCCAGGTTAGCAATCTGGCTCAAATTGGCAGATTCTGCCGATGGGTACACTTTCCTTCTCTAATAAATGATTTTTAGTCGAGTATCATTGAGATTCAGATGCTTTTATACGAGTGCTTATAACACGTGAGTCTGTGGTATTGACGGATGTCTTAAAGCTAAGTGAGCATGATACTGTAAAAGGCTAGAGGGCACCTACACAGAGAAGATTTGTGTAATCGTGATTACCTTGTTTAATGGATAAACATGGTCCATAATAGATGAAGGCTGTTCCGAAAGCTGTTCTGGCTGTTCCAATCGAAAACATAAAGCAAAGTGCTGGAGATTGCTAGTCAAGTATCTAAAAGGCTCCCTGGAACTACTAACGTGTTAAGTTTGTTAACATCTGGTAACAGCTCGGGTAACAATTAATGCACAGTGTACTGTAAGCAAATGCAATACATACAACATTGGGACCGGGAAGCATGTTAAGTGTTTCGGTTCACAATAGGAGAGCTACCATATCACTGGTTCCTAATCTTAGTGGCCGTGGCAAGAAACAAATCTAGCATGATCGGACGCTGCTCTAACATATAAGCGAACCTTTAAAAGGCTGCCCATGAGTTGGCTGACTCATATTATGTACAGTAACCTTAGCACTTTGTCGTGAGATGGAAGAAATGACCACAAATGTTCAGTATTCTACCGCCAGCATGGCACAAATCATCGCTTTGTATGAGCGACAAAGTCCACGGCCTGTCAATGCGTTAGCAAATATTTCTCTCACAATTAGGTCATTATGAGCTATTGAGAGCCATCATTCGGCCAGCTACGCTGGTATTGCAGTGGTATAGTACAATATTGATGGCATGTAGGGTGCAGTGGAAGACTGTGATATTTGGCTAGATAGCAGAGACACTGCCCGGTGGCTTTAAATTTGCATGCAATGTCGTCAAGGTGCTGTTGTGGTGTGGTTGTTTCGAAATTCACTTTCTGGGGTACAATAACACCTTATTGTATAAGTGCATGGGTAATAATAGAACAGGTTATGCATTGTGACTACGATCAAGTCACATATGAAGCAGTTATCATACAAGAATCCATCAATCGTAACAAACAATGTTCATATGTTATATTTTCTTGCGTACAGACAACAGATACATAGTCTCAATAATCGGAATGATAATATGGCAATTAGCGCGAAAAGAGACATCATTACAACGTAATAATGACAAAAGCCAAACTATCCATCAATAAAGCATCAGGAATAGATGAAGCCATTTTCAACAAAGATACGTGAGAGAATGACAACATGCCATAGTATGACTGTGGATTTCCTGAGCGAAGACTAGCAGTCGCATGTCAGTGTTTCATTGGTGATGAAACTATAAAATAACGAAGTTGCATGGTAATACTTTCATCAATTGTTTCTTCAACCAATTGTCAAGTTATGATGTATTTTACAATACAAGCATTGAGCACAACTGTGGGGTTGTCATATTCTATAACATAATTTTACTCACACTTGATCAAACTATGTCAATAAAATGAAGCCAGTCAACGAAGCCATTCAAGTATATGTGCATGATTCCAATCCAAGGCAACATTTACATGGAAATTTTCCACCAAATTTATATATCAGAGGTGGCTTCAATACCTCCATACAACACGAATTGTATTTCAATTAACATAATTAGTCGCAGAAATATCGGAATAAACAAGCGTCAATGCTTCATGCAGGCAACATGCTAATTGCCAGTCCCTGTCAAGGATAACTCAGTAGTCAGCTGATTTTCACACTCCCTTAGGAATGACGCAGGGCGATCAGTATGCAGGATATCAGGTCGCTGCTTCATACTAGATGGATAACGTCCGCTAGTGACTTCAACAATTCCACGGATAATCAATGACCTCCCTACTTACGCCCGTGCTCGGTGATAAAGACACATCCGCGTAACCTGATAGGCGCTTATGCAGAATTAAAACTTTATTTCTTTGTAGATAGTAGAGGTGGAAGTGTGGTAGATCCTGAGTAATGACATCTGTTGTAATTACCCGCGTCATTTGATCCCCAATCCTAATCAAGGCAGAGGGGGGGGGAGGGGGTTATCTATCTGAAGAGTAGATACCGAGTTGGGGTTTGATTTAGCGAGATTGGGTGATATTTGGTAAATCAATGGAATGGGCTTGCTTTTAGAAGTGCCTATGATCTGACGTTTACCCACTGGTCGCGATTGCTAGAATTTATTTAACATGGTAACCCACGATATCCAGCACTGGCCGTGTTATACTATACCATAACATACATTGACTGAAACAAGTAATGGAAACCGTGATAAACCGTGGTGCGAGATTAAAGACATAAAAGGTGATCTGCTTTATCATCTGATATAGCATATGGTAGGATTTGTACCCTTATATCAGCTGTCGTGGCAAAAGATAAATATAATATATTAACCAACAACGCTTTCATAACCACATCGGTGGTAAAGCACCTTGTTGGCAGGGGAAATAAATAACCCTACGTACTGCATATGACACCACTAGAGCGGGCCCAATCGTCCTTTTCTTGATGCAACCTTCTCATTGTCCTTTTGATATGTTGGCAAACAATACTTCTACTCGAGGTCCATTCTTGACTCTTGAGACACACAAAGCTTCACCTCTCTCGTGTCTGTTTGCATCCTTGTACCGTTACCCACATCAAGAAGGATGTGGCAGAGTGGGACATGTCACTGTTTAAAGGTCAACTTCAACGATTTTCATCATTTCTTTATTTTGTGTTTCAAAATGAAGATTAATAACTCATTAACCAACGGGTACTCATAATTCATTGCACCGCTATGCATAACTACTACAAATCCACTGATAAGGTTCCACTCGGAAGAAAATACGAAGCCATCTTCTCGATGCCATTTTGCCTCAGTTGGCCGCTAGGGGCAGGTTGCGTGACGTCATTCCTGCTGCGCGGCCTCAAGAGAATTTGACAGCGATCGAGCGAAAAGCGATTGTTTGGAATTTAGTATTACACTGTTTTTAAATGAAGCCATGTCGTCTTCTGATGACAATTACGAGACCCCATAGCATAAAATTGGGGCACTTATGTCCATTACTATTTATTTGAGGCAATATGGACGGGAGTTGAAAAATCCAAATCACACTTCGAAATGACACCGGGAGCTCTAACTCAAGGGTCCGCCTCGGATGAAGAATCCACAAAAGATTTCGACGAATGGTGAGTTTAAGAATACCCTTCCCCAGCTTTATTGAACTACGTTAACTGGTAAAAAATAATCGTTAGTATCAATTACCCAATAGATTTACACATTCTGTAAGTTGAGGATGGTATGTTGACAGATGTAACTATTACAACAGATAGAACTTGGCCAGTGAATGTAGCTTTGCCATTGTACCGTCAGCACATTAAATATTTTTGACAGATGATTACATGCAGTATATAAAGTATTTTCCTGTTATATCCAGTCAGCACTGCATCCCAATGGACGAAGCCAGAGTGTGCAGCAGAGGTTTGGCGAGAGTGATGGCTATAACGGAGGAATGGACATGCATTACCAAGCAGCCAAGATTCTTGGCAAACTGCCTGAATAAAAATGTGCTGGAAGTTTCCAAATTTGAATCTATTCAAATGGATGGACCTGTTGGAGATGAAGTCTCTACAATGAGTAAGTTAGCCATTATTGCTACCAAAAAGGACGGTTTGAGGTTGAACAATCATATTTATTACTAAGGGAACATCAATCCCGCTGTGTAAAAAATTCAGTGTTCATATTGATAAACTACAATATATTTCACATAGCCAAGAATAAGTAAGAATTGAAACTTGAGCACATAATTATACAAAAAAACATTACAGCTGCCAGTACAGATGTGCTAAACTTCCATACAACAAATATACACAACCGAATTTCAAACTGTTATTTCATTGGTATTACCTGGCCTCCATGGTGGCATAGGGATAGTGGACACTCTTTGGTGCGAAGAATATGACCACTTTGTGATATGATTCTAGGCTTGATGTCTGCTCTGATGGTGAAAACCTGCCAGTGTCATTTAGGAGATGCTTGCTGGAGACTATCATCTCCAACTCTTTGTGTGGCTTTGATCCTATTTATGGTTAACACATATATCAATACAGATTACATTTCTTTGGTAAAGAAGTACCACATGGACATGGATTTTACCTTTACGACTCATTTAATTACACTACAACTGAAGTAAATATTTCTGTGTAAACTTATATGATTAAAAACTAACACCGACCCTTCAGTATCCACTTCCTGTCCTCTAGTAGTGCATGCTCACATTCCGGGTACAGATTCCCATGCCCCGCATGCTCATTGACGACATGCCTAGTGACAGAGAGCCACTTGGCTCTGACCAGATCTGCATCTCCATCGCTTGAGGCAGCACACCAGTAAACATGATTGGAAATGCATCTGGCCCACTCACCCAGGATGTTGCAGTCTTTTCTTTTCCCTTTGGCCAGTATTTTCCCTTCATTTACAAATAAGTGTGTGTTTGTCTTTAATGCTAACATATAAATTTGGTATGCCATCATGTTAAATATTCTTTAAATTGTTACACAGAGTGTTTTGGGTCGGCTTAAGTCACACAACGAATTTTTAACTTGGTTGCTCTGAAAGAAATTAACAGGCAATTGATGGTACAATAGACATTAAAGAATCCATCATATACTGGACATAAATTGTAAGTTTTATACCTGAACAAGTTGCATGTCTAGAACCTTTGAAGTCTTTAGGTCCATCAGGGTGTAACTGCCATACTTAGCAGTGTGGCCTGGAGAACAACATCTTGCATCCCCTCCTACAGAAAGTGGTGTACATTGGCGAGCAGTTGTCAGTGATGTCTGTTGTGTCCGCCAGGGTCGTCTTACAGCTGGAACAAGATAGCTTCTCTGAATGAGATAGAATGTTGACATAGATATGGTTGGGATATTAACATGTCGCACATGTTCAGTGTTCTAACAGCACTACTGCCGCTAGCAAAATTTCCTGAAGCCATTAAGAAATTCCCTGCAGGCATAGCTCCTGTAAAAGGTTGGCTATCCCACATCTTACGGTGTCCATTCACGCAGATTTGTTCAAAACAAGCAAAACTCCCCCGTATCTGCTTGATGATGATTCTGCAGAGGCACAAGCACCGGAAGCATGAGAGCAGCAGGGCTCTCAAGCAGCTCTCAAACACAATAAATTTTCTTTGATTCTGACTAGGGCCATCCTCCAGATCAACACCACTGTGAACAATAAGAATGAATTCACAATATAAGCATTCTGTGAGCTAAATTTTTCTTTCATCAAATAAAACCTTGTGGTTACACTACAAACGAAACAATATTTTCTTTACACTTCGTCAAACTCCATGTCATCATCAGTGTCCATCTCGGCATCATCACTGACATCAATGAAGTCATAGTCGGGGTCAGTTTCCATCTCATCATCGTTGTCCACTAGTTGAACAAATTCCTCCTGGAGCTCATATTGGGTGCCCCTGGTGACACTTTGGATCAGCAAGTTGCACTTGGTCCCGATGCAGTGCTGAGATGGGCTAACTTCGGTATCTCTGGAATATTTCTTTATTCCAGGAAAGAAGGAACTCTGTGTCTGGAGGGACTTGTCAGCCATCTGTTGTATCAATACAATAAGTATGCTACAATTTCATTCATCATAGCCTTAAAGGATGTAAATGTTTACAAATTGACTCTGAAAAGACACATGGATACATTCAACAGAAGTTATCCCTGCCAATGCATTTCATCAAATATAATAATGCAGTTGCCTTGTGACACTCACGGACACATTTGCCTGCACCCCAAATGACAAGTGAGAGCAAGCTTCATGTTCTGCAGACTGCAAGGCACTCGCCCCCGGTGTAGCAAACAACGCGGATGCTGTCAGAAGCGAAGTTACTTCGCCTAGGTCGGCAGTGCTTGGGTGTGAAACATCAGTCTGTGGTTCACCACTGTCACTTGATTTATGTTTCTGCTCAGCTGCCAATACCATTTCATTTACTACCTGCATGACAAGAAACAGCTAGATTGATATACTGGCAACTTGGTGATAAATTCATTAACATCTAAATAAGTATACGTCAACATGGCAGGACTAGCCTAAAGGTTCAAGCCAACAGATCTCACGTGTTGTCGCTGCCTTTTCTCCGAGGCACTCCGTCGCTTACTTTGACTGTCATCAACTCCAACGTGACCAAAGAGAGTTGGTATGGCCTCTTTTCGGAGCCTAGGTTTCTTACGAAATCCTAGACTTTTAAGCAGCTCTGGGTCAGTATCATAAGCACCATTCTCGAGATGATCAAAACATAGAACCGTCGTAAGTGTACGACTCCAGTGTTTACGTTTGACTTTCAACACCCATGTGCGGCGCATTTTGCTGTCTTTTGGAAACAGAAAAAAACTCACGCCTGACTTCTCATTGTTCCGACAACCAAACGCACAACAATAAGGCATAATCCACAACAAGAAACGCATCAGACCGTGAAGAAAGACGAGTAAGTCACACGCTGTCAACCAACTGTGAAGGCTGAAGATGGCGAATATTCGCGAACAACCTGAATGACGTCACTGTCCGGAAATTCACGAATTATACCGAGCGGTATCTTGTCAGATTCGACGTGGAAAATGTACATTTAAAAATCATTTTTCTAAAAGAAAAAAGCGCGCAGTCACATTTTTTGGTTACGATACCCTTTTAAAACATAGAACTTTTGAAAAATGGAATAAAAAAAAACTTTGGTAATTGATACTGATTATCTGTTGATATGTACACGCTTGGTTGATACACCACCGTTTAATTTTGATACCATGACTCGCGCACTGTTTATGACATCCTGATTATACCTGAAAAATGGCTTCTATGACTACCTAATATCCTGTGATCATAACGCAAAGTCGACTGAATGTCAGTTTGCCGGGATGATAACTGACTGCAGGACCAAGCTGATCTGTACACCTAACATTGGTATTCTAGGATTTAATTTCAATATGAATATTCCAGACGACGAAAATGTATCAATTGCTGGCAATAAATAAGTAAGCATTTATAAGAGAAAACAAGCAGCCTGCCTGCATTGGCTTCAGCTGTCTTGTACGGACGGCATTCCAGCCGTCAATGAAGGTAAATGGTTTGCTGTGTCATGTGATATATGCCTGCATTTGGCCAACATGAACCATCATTTAAATACTCCTGATTTGCACACTCAAATGTCCCATATTTGTGATATCTATAACATCATGATGTGTATGACAGACATATATATATGAGGATGTCCATATTCAGAAAAGACAGCAACTACGCGAAGCAGTCCTGAACCTCTTACCTCCGCATCTCTCGGGAAATAGAGGTATAACAGAGGTTGCATGATTCTCATTAAAGACAATATGGATACTGATATTTTTGACCTTCAAATTATACATGAAAAATGGCTTTAATAACTGCCTAATTAACTGTAATCATTCCACTTAGTTAAGTTATCGGTAGCTTGTTACAGGATGCAGGGCCCCTAATAACAGCTTAAATATCAATCGAGATATGGGCATTCTAGGTTATAATTTAATAAGAAGCATGCAAGATATAATAATATATATATATATATATACATATATATATATATATATATATATATATATTTATATTTATTTATATATACATGTATATATATATATTTACATGTATATTTTTTAAGTTTTTATATTTGAATATATATGTATATATATATTATGTAAATCTATATATATGAATATATATATATATTTGTCTATATGTATATGTATATATATATTTACATACATCTATGAATATATATACATATATCTGTATATATATATATATGCATATATATATATATATATATATATATGTATACATACATATGTTTATATATATGTATTATATATATATACATAAAAAATGAATATGTGTATCAATATATATGTATATATATACATATATATTCATATATATATCAATATATATCTATATATATAGATATACATTTACGTATATATATATATATATATAAACATAAATATATATATATACATATATGTATATATATATATATATTCATATATATATATTTATCTGTATATATTTTAGGTTTTTATATTTAAATATACATGTATATATATGTATGCAAATTTACATATATGAATATATATATATTTGTATATATACATATGTATATGTATATATACATACATCTATAAATTTATATAATATATCTGCATATATATATGCATATATAAACATGTATACATATATATATATATGTATTTATATATATATATATAAAATGAATATGTACATCAATATATATGTATATGTACATATATTTATATATATTTTAAATATATATTTATATATAGATATACATTTATATATAAAACAGATAAAGAATATAGAAATATATATATATATATATATCTAAATATATAATATATATATCTATCTCTTATTATATATATCTATATATATATATCTATATCTATATATATATATATATATATATATATATATAATATATATATATATCTATATATATTTCTTGGCATGGCAGCATATATGTACAATATATAATATGTGTATCCGTCGCCGAGATTGAATAGCAACGCTCACTTTGGAAACAAAAAACCACCACTAATAGCTGCATTAATTCATGCTACGCGTTGAATGGAACACACAATGAAGTTGAATACAAACTAGGTTACCGCTTTTGTCCTACCAAAGTATTGAACCCCTCATTGAGGGTAAAAAGACCTCTGTGGAATGATCCATCATTCCAATCTTCGCTTTCCCAAGAATGGCTTATTTGGATAAAAGGCTAAATGATGGCATACTAAGCCACAGGTTGACTGAACTCTCATGGGTATGAATGTAAACTCACGCTCCATCGTAAACAAATACATAGCTTCATCCACTCAATTATTGAGTTGTACTAAAATATGGCTAATGCAAAGGAGCTTTGTTAAAAAGGCAAATGAGCAGGCTTAATTTCAAGCAGAAACATTAAATATATGTTCAAATAGTCATATATTCCGTAGAGGTATTAACATCAATATTTATCATTCATGATTCAAGCTGAACCCTTCTAGTAAACGATACAACATCGGCCACACAAAGGGAAACACCGTCCCCCTTTGGGTTGATGAACAACTATGTATATATTCATATCCTGATAGATTGTATAGCTGCTTGTTTACATTTTAAAGCCCCGGCTCTCAGAGGTCCATAATAGCGAAATGGTGATTGACATTATGCAGATAGTTCCGCAATATTTGAAGTGAACTTTGTTGTCATTCCTGATCATTCAATAATTTCCATAAATTTATTCTTGTTAAATAATTAACATTAGCTAAGTATATTTGCAAAGATATTCAATATATAAATATCTGATTACATGTTCATGGTCATTTAGAGCGAATGCACCGAAAATGCTGCATGCAGTAACGCACGTTACGATATCGCTACATTTAATGCAAACTCGTGCATTAATTCGTACAAGTGGTGCAGAATTTGAAGTACACTAAGCCTTTTTGAAATATGTGCTTGATACACATGTAAAGAAAATGAGGATATTGATATTTGACCCTCTAATTATACCTGAGAAATGGCTTTGTGACTAAAACAAATCCGCTAAGTTATTGCTAGCTGGTTACTGAATGAATCATGCTTTGGCATTCTAGGCTGTAATTTAATAAGTAGCATGTATCAAAATATATATATATATATATTATGTATCAATCACGGTAAATAACGAAAATGCATCAATTGGAATAAACAAGCATATACGCCTTCCTAGCTCCTGTGTCGCTCAGATATATAGGCGGAATCCAAGCTCACGGCTCTCTCTGATCTGATACATGCGTGACCTTCAAATACGTATGTGCCCACAGTTCCTTATAATACAAAGAACAGCTGGAAATCTCAAATATACTTTCTAGTACACAAAATTGAAACTTAAATAACATAAACATCCATAGGACAGAGAGCGCATCAAATGATTTTGTTATCAAAAGCGCTGCCGTTTAATGAATATTATTGGTTGGCAATGGATGCCGCATGCACATTTCTAATACTCGGTCCGCAACTGCTTAAATGTAAAAAGGAGGTAGATACTGCAATCAAGCAATGCTTGATGTAGCCTGTACCCGTATTTAATTCATGGAATTCTTCATAAATTCTCAAACCAGACGATCCATTTCATGGCTTCACACACCGGATGGTTACCTTGGCGATTTGATAAATGCTCCCTTTGTTAGCAACATTGGCCTACCATGAGAACACGTAATAGCATTATCCACGCTGATGATCAGACATAATATGGAATATGGCAAGGAGTATGTATCGAGGGTCAATGCTTCTATAATCTTTTCAATGATTACGAGAATACGCAGTGAATGTGTATAATCGCACAATAAGATTGATTGCAGTGAGGATGTGATGATGAATAAATGCTGATGGGTCAGATTGCCAGTGCCAAGAGTTTCCTTCCTCAATGGCACGTGATCAATAACATACACTACCTTGTTACATCAATAGCAGCAAATGTACATAAGTGCCCGAGGCAGTATCGAATGAGCACTCACGTCATGCTTCTTGTACGACGCAAGCAAACGCTTGCCTTTAACAAACTTTGGCTGAAAGTATTCCACGGTAATCGATGAAGAATAAGTTATTCTGTTTACTCAATGCGCATGTAAAGCACATTCTTATATCAAACAAGGAGTTCGTTCTCCCACTTAACACTACAGTTGAAATGAACTTATGTCACCGAGCGGCTTCAACAGTGTTGTTTTATTCCAAAAGACTGTCAAAGACGTCATAATGCAGCGATTGAGATAGTCTTGGGACGCGAAGACAGCGATTTAGAAACTATTACGCAGCACGCTAAGTTGGCTCAGTTCAGTATTGCCGTCGCTGCTAAAAATATTATGGTATAATAACATTACTTAAGCGATTTGTATGTGATGCTTTTGCCATCTGAGGCTACACTTTTGCACGTATTTTAACAAAAGCGGATTGCTAATGAACACCAACAGAGAAGCTTTGTCATGGAAGCCAGAGAGTATTTCATCTCAAAATTCATAAAAATCAATGCTTGCGTACCGATAATATCAATATATGGTAGGATGCAGTTGGTCGCTTCGGCAATAATGACGGTCATCATTTATGTTGGAAGTGCCCAGGGAAATGCAAACTCAGAGGCAATCGCTACGTTCATTGTACAGAGCAGGACCACTGTTACCAATCACAGTCTGCCTCTGCATCTAACATGTCACCAATAGCGTGGTATATCATAACGATTTCATTGAAGATAATCCCCATGCTGGTCAAATGATGGTTTTAATAATGGGGCTAGAGAGAGTAAAGTTTGAAAACACATCAATATAATAAAGGAGTAGCGACGGTGGTAGTATGCAGGGGACGGGTTGTATTTTTTTCCTCTTCACAGGGGTGTGAGTGGGGATTGGTTGACTTACCTACGCATAAATTGCCTTTTGTGCTTACGCGAGTGCTCAATGGATGTGTGAGGTATATCTTAGAGTAGTGCAAGGTAAGGGGAAAATAATCTCTCCCCCCCCCCTCCTCCGTGTTTTTTGTGTAAACGGTCAGAAGAAATCCGAACAGTGGCAAATTAACAATGACTGATGTTTATTTGAGCGGACGATATTGAAACTGACAGTTCACTGTGAAAGAAACGATGTTCTGATTAAAATCTATTTATTGTTCCCTATATATAGACGTGCGGGAATGACCGATACATGATTAGATGGCAATGGTTCATGATTCAATGAAAGCATCTCAAATTATCAAATACTCTCATTTCATACATATCGAAAGATTCACGATTTTTCCGCAAATCTGTGTTTGATTTAATGTTTGAGTCATTGGTGAATCGGCTGAATATCTTTAACATAGAGGCCGGAAAAACCAATATGGTCCAAACCAAATGAATTTATGTGGCTTCATTATTATGCTTATAGCAGGAAATAAGAAAATATGGGATTATCGGACGTAGGTGGGTATCTACGGTAAAGCACACTGGCTTATTTCTGAACGAGGAAATGAGGACATAATGGCTTCACCTTCTAAATAAACTTCATTCAGATGCAGTGTTTTACCATAGAAGCATCCAGTCACTAACGTACAAGAACGGCGGTAAGTTCTATATCAGTAAACACTTGCCTGACATGCAGTGTACGTATTGCCTCCAACCATTCCAATAAGAGGCCCTTCGAAGATGCGAGTACGTCATCACCTTTCGAAGTGCTGGCAGGCATTACTTTTACTCTAGATCCATCAGCTACACTGTGATACATCCCACCATTGATGTCATGATGAAGAGGCCAAATGTGATATCGGACATTGTTTTTCAACGTTTCAGTATACTTTTGAAGGTTCAATATGTACAATCATTGGCATAAATGGTTGCGCTTCTATCTCGTGTCTAAATGCATCTTATTTCTGCTACCCATTTCAGGAGGGGTGTGGCACAGTGAGATATGTTACTATTTCAGGATAAATTAGCTGGTCTTAATTATTTGTTGTCCTGTACAGCGTCAAATTAAGAACCAACAATAATTGTTTGACTCGTTATTCGGGCTTATCACACAGAGCGTTTTCATAATACAATAATTCTGTCCAGCACCTTCGTTATATAAGACACAAATATATGTTACAATCTTCACATCTTGCCCCTCATGGCAGCGCTGAGCTGGTCCACTTTTTCCATGGCTTTCACGATTATTGCATCGCAATGCCAGTGATGGGTTAATACCGCACTATACTTTTACAGCCAAGCACACATAGATTCAGAGAGGTCGTCCTTAGCGTGCTTGTGGGTCTCTAAATGACGACAAAACGTACACGCTTGTTTGAAACAGCAATGTTTAAAGTCGCCGCCATGGCCCCACGAGTGAACCGCAGTGCACTCTGAAAATACAGTTAGCATGGGTTGCATGGTATGCTTTACCTAATATTTGCCATGTTGCACCTTATCCAGATGAAACGGCTTCTCAGGAAAACGTTATCTGGTGTGAATGGATTTATAGGATAAACGTTAAGTAACACAACTATTTGTCAAATGCCTATTCAACCACAGGACGTACATATCAGAATATTATTTTCATCTAGAACGCAATCCATAGCTACCTCGTCTTATTAAGTCGATTGGAATAAACTTGATATTTTTTCCCCAATATATACCGTTTTTTTATTAAACAATGAAAATTATGTCTGTGTTCAATGGTAGACTTTACAGCCAAAATAATCTCCGTTGTTTTGTGTCTTCGCTTTCTATTTATTATTTGTAATTGAAACAATGGAAACGCCATTTGTGTCTTATCCTGTTCTTTTAGGGAATACATTGAATTCTAGGTTTTAGAATGGCCATATGTCTTTCATTGATAAATTAAAGGCGATATTTCGTCCTTTTTTCGAACAAGCGACTTAACTTGAATGTCGTACATGTAACCCAAGTCGGACAGTCATGCAGCATCTTCACTCTCGTCAAACAGCACATCAATCAATCGTCACCTCTTTCTATAATGACAATCAGCATTCGGCTTCACCCATATTGTCCTTACATAGACACTAAACATCCTCATACTTCTTGATCATATCACATCCACAGCAATTGACAATCCGAATAGTGTTCGTTTATGACACTCCTTGCTGAAACGCACAATCCATGTTAGCGCACGCCCTTTTCCCTTAAGAATCTTTCCTTATGTCACCTCTGATATACTGATCCCCCTGCTTCACTCCTTGCAGAGACTCGACCACTTAAAATGAAGAACACGAACGCTCCCCATACCCATACACCCTTGCACAACTCCCCTGACGTGTACGAATGGTAGAGCATGGGAACAGCAGTAACTGCAATACGATAAGAAATGGATTCCAATAAGGATACTGATATTTGACCTTCTGCCTGAGAAGCGGCTTATATGACGACCTACTAGGCGGCTGTCAATCTGCTACGCTGAGGTAGAGTGGCTGGCTACAGGCTGAAATGCCAGTTGATGGTCTAGCATTCTACATTGTAATCCAACTTTAGGTTTGGTGCTTCAGCAAAATATATGATATGGCTATTTTGATTTCCCAATTCATCATCAGGCGGTGACCTTTGAATGCAAGTGATTTTATATTACCTGCATATTATGCAAGGCCTAAATTTTAATAACGTTACAACCTAGGTTGACAACATAACTGGCGTCTGATTTTCCTTAATGGAACAATCTAGATGTAATGGTAACGGAACGCAAACCATGTCATCCATACTGATTGGCTTATTCTGGAGGGATTATGTGGATTAAGATAACGATCACCACAGCGATATATTTAAAGACTAAGTTCTATCCTATTTAACGAGCTAGTGACACGCAATGAACGACCTCCCTGAATAACCCTGGTGGTCATGAACATGTTTGCTCAGTTATAAATGCATTGTCATGTATTCATCGTCCATTTCCATAACAAAAACATAGATGTCAAAGGACTAATGACGCAGCAGCCAGAACTATGGAACCAGAGGAAAGTTATATGGAGCCCATGATGTATCACGCTTAGTTGACTCGGTTCAGTACCGCCTATATTAATATGCCGTAATAGCACCACCGTGGGTGCATTTCTGCCATACTTTTGACATCTATGCCCGTGCGCTGGTATAAATTCCCACACTAAATGACGAGTGTAAATATGATTGCTCTTACAGAACAAGTTAGAAGGAAATTTATGATAATACTAAAAAAGTACTGTAAAGCCAGCATTCTTCGGTTTATGACGCGCTGAATGTTTTCAATGACGCATTATAAGTCACATATAATTCCGCATTAATGGTAATGGTAAAAGATGTCTATGAATGCTCCAACAGTTGTGCTCCTTACTTGCCTGGTAACAAACATGACAGAAGTATTGCTTGATAATCGCAGAGAAACAATTGCTGTACGTATTACCAGCAAAGTTCTTTATTGTATGGTTTCATAACCATTTGCCAATGCCATGCCACTGGCAGCCTTCGCTCTGCACATCCTAATGCGTACCATACCGGATGTCATTAATGCATTGTTCGTCTATTGATCGGGACACTACTTACGTTCCAATGATGCCTCTTATTGATGTCAAACTTGTAACCCGGTCATTTCTATTATCGAGACTATGTATACATATATTTTTAGACATGCACATATAAGGTATAAACAGATGACATTGCTTTTGTTCTAACATGGCTATTGTTTATTATGATTAGCGGATGAAAAACTATTAGTATATGATTTAATTTTAGTGATGTGCTGGGTTGTTGTATAACAAAGCATCATATGTGGCTCAATCTTAGTCACAAGGTAGACCCTGGTTTTCATTACGGGTGTATATTGCGAAAGTCAATATCTCACCCTGATGCAATGTATGCATTCGACGGTGTATTCTGAACCTTCTCAAGGGAAACGGAAGCCCGCGTGACATGCTAATGTATGGCGATATGGTGACAGTAATAACGGCCATGACTAACGTACATTTTACTCGACCAATGCAAGCTACCAGCCACAGGATATCGTCTGATATCCGATTCTGCCATTGCACCTTTAATGCCATCAATTGTGTGGTATATTACTCCGATACCATTACAAAGAGTCCCCAAAAGAGAGTTACTGGATGAATGATGGCTCTCAATGGGCCATAATACGCTCTGAGAGAATAATGTTTGCCAACGCATTGACAGGCCGTGGAATTGGTCGCTCATATAAGGCAATAATTGATGTCATGCTAGGGGTAGCACCAAAGCATGAAGGGGGCGTGGTAGGGGGGGGGGGTCGAGAGAAGGTTCGTTAACCAACGGTGCTAAGGTATTTTCTACACAATATGATTAAGAAAGTCAATTCATGTGACAGCCTTGTAAGGGCTAATTAATGCCACGGCCACGAAGTAGAAGAACCATATCGGTAAAATAACGGATGATATAACAAATATCGTACTACAACTGAACGGCTGCGCTGAGCTTGCTTCCCAGTCAAGAAGTTTTATTTTGTGCGTGTAATTACCGTCCAGTTTTTACCCATGGCAACCCTAACAACAATAGTCAACGACTGTTACCAGGTGGGATTACACTTAGCACGTTTGTAATGTTAGGGAGCCACGTGAGTCACATCACCAGCAATCTCCATCGATCAGTTTTATGTTTTCGATTTAAACAGCCAGACAAGTAGCCGCTTCGAAAGCAGCTTCCCTCATTAACAGGCAAATATCATCAATAAAAACATGTTTTGACCAAATACGAATCTTGTATCAGGAGCCCTCCAGCTTACCACTGCACCATGCTCATTACGTTCCAGGGCATCCGTCAATACCACAGACATTCAGGTAACTAGCACGCGAGTGATATACGTGACGGCATCTCCATCTGAATGAGCTCCCAACAGAAACTCATCTTATTGATAAAGGGAAAGCTAGCCATCATCTAGATCTGCCACTTCGAGCTGGCGACTGTATCAATGGTCAACTGACACTTTGTTAGGAAAGTTACAATGTCCTTATTACTAACCTTTGTTTCACTGACAGAGTGACGTCGGACCCATTGTACCCACTTCATCTATTCCAATATTCCTCTGCACTCGGAGCTGTATCTAGTACATATTACTGTGTAATCATCAAGCTGAATTGGCTAATTACCGGCTCGGCAAGATGGTGCATCACTACAAAATCTTTACAAGCAGCTAAAATATCAATGGATGGTTTTCCTGAATGGCACTCGTCACTAAGTACGTATCATTCCTGGCGATACAACAAAAATGGCAAATCATTGATTCACCATTCCAAACAAACGGCAATGGAGGAAAGGAAGCATCAATGCTTTAATTGGTTTCAGTTACACATGAACAGCAGCTGAAGCTGAACCATCTTCCCAATCCTCTCCTATCAATGATAAATGATCCCCTCGGTGGAAGTAAATGGTCCGTCACGCAGATACCCATGTGATATATGCTTCAGGATGAGCCAGACAAATAAAATGGACCATCGTTCAGGTCATTTGCATCCGGATCATGGCCATAAAATTCCTCCGAGATCATGGAAGGCATCAAAGAAAATCGAAAGTAAACAAGTGTCCCATATGGTCTTAAGGCATACTGCTTGAAGTCACAGGCATAAGGCTGGGGGAACATTATATACGCTTTGTTCGGATCTGGGTAAGTACACGCTGGTCGTACCCCATCAACTGATATTCATTGGAAGTCGTATTAATTAACGAAGCAGCTGCCATGTTTGCAGTAAAAAATGTGATGTAATGCGACGGCACCAGCATAAATATACGCTCTCCAATACCCAGTAGCATTATCCACGGTTATTATCAGAAATAGTACGGTGCAAGGCCGACGTCAGTATCGATGGTCGAGGCTTCTTCTGGCCAATCAATATGCGAATTTAACATGGGAGTATGGAGTTGCTACAAATAGTATAAGGCCATAAGGATATAGTGATGTCCCCAGACGTTGTCTGAGTGGGAGCTTCGCATGCATGTCATTTCATATGCCTTGCATATTGTGCACGACCTGGTTTATAGTGACGCAACAATCTAAGTTGACAAGAGAAAAGGACCAACATCCACCACTCATCATGGAGGTGTGAAAAGAGATGCTCAATAGAGGACATTAAGCGTCGAATTTAAAGCCTGAAACGCCTTTACCAAACCTTTACCTTCCAGATCAGCACTCCAATCAGGTGAACTGCGCTAGTTTCACCATGTCGAGCCATTTAAAGACCAATGTTGTTGAGCTCCATAAAGATCAGCTGATGCGTACCTTAAATACCGAAGCAAGGCGCATAGACAACCGACAATCCGGGTACTACCAGTTTGACTACGTTGCCCCTCACAGACCACGATAATCAGCATACTGCTTCTTGTTATCATCCGGAACATAGGCTGACAATCACAACACTGTTCTGCCACTGAGAGGCAGCACTCGGCCTCGCCTCACCTCAAGCACACAAACAGCATATACAGCCATACTATCAGCACCGTGGACGTAGAGGTAAGAAGGAAGTTGGCAACTGATGTAATTCTGAAATATCTAGCTGTCTGACAAATTATTCCTCATTACATGGGCGTTCGTATAATTTGACTTACACATAATCGAACTATTATAAAAAAGTTGCGACGAAACGTGTACTTCTGCACGCAACGTCATTCTAGTATATGCGTATGATTATTTCACCCCAATACAAACGCATACATACACGCATACATTTACGAACACATGCACCCACCAACTCTTCGTCCCTGCCAAAATTTGTAAATCTAACTAAAACTTTTGGGAGGGATGGAGAGGTGGTATGTGTATGCGTTCGTAAATGTATGCGTGTATGTATGCGTTTGTTGCTCTTCTGTGCCTAGATATGGATGAATTGTTGTAGTAACGGGGCTTTGCATAGATATGGGTGTGTTTTTGATTTTCTGCATTAAAGATTGTAATCATGTGACACCTGTGTGAACATTAAGGGGACAGAAGCTTAACATATTGGCATGTATACAATGGAAAAGCCAGCTAGATGGGTTGTTCGGCTTCTGTTGATGGATCGAACATGTCTCCAAATCGACTCAGGCGTTACAGAAGGTCACTTACTTGTCAAGTTTGAGCTGATCAGGAAAGTATCGACACAGACCTTTGATTACTTTCAGTCACCAACATCAGAATGTCACAGTGACCTCACCGTGTAGAAATAAGTAGCTCGGAACAAAACGCTTTCATATGTAATTGCGTGTCAAGTACAAAACCAATGGGAAAGCATTGTATGGCTGAAGCATACTAAGCGAACATTAGAAGTAGTTTGGAATAGCTGGGCGTACATCAGGTTTGGTCCAATGCATCTGTGTAATGTAATTTGAAACGTATGGTGGCGTACGGCGAGGCGCCTTGACAAATATGAAGGCTTTCACTAATGTATAATGTGGCCGAAATTTGCTAGCTACATCAAAGTTCTATAACCGTTGAAATCTCGTTTCAATAATCAAGAGTATCTGCGTGCTACTGGCCACAAATAATGTTGCATTTTACAGCAAAATTATAGAAGAGAGCACCCAAAAAACGTAGCTGGCCAAACTACGGCTCTCAAGAGGCTTTAATGGGCTCAGAGGGAGAATGATGTTTGCCAACACATCCAAAAGCCCATTACTTGGTCGCTTGCACACTCGAACGACTTGTACAATGATAGTAGTAGTACGCTGAGCATGATATTATATTGCTTACCTCCTATGACATGGTGAGTCGGCCTTTCCTACTCAATTTGTCCGATGGGATGACAATGACAGATTTGGGCGTTGTCGCAACCCATGCCTCGCTTGCCATGGCCAAAGAGAATAGGAGCCAATCTCGACAGGAAATACAGCAAAACATTTATAGTGGACGGCAAAATAGCCCTATCACATGTACCCGAACCAAGGGTTATATTAATTGCTTTTAATTGTGGTGTCGCGAACATTCATATTAAGTTACGGGATACCACAATATGAGCTGGTAATCACAGGGGGGGCATTTTAGATACATTACCAGTAATTTCCGCCAGTGTAATATTTGTGTTCGATGTCTCATTTACATGCTAAATATAAAAACTTTAGTAAGTAAATGACTGTTATGAAAATTTGATAACTACAAGCGCCCTCCAGCTGTCTGCTGCAAAAAGTTCCAACACCTGAAAGCATCTACAAATTCGTTAACTCGCATGTTAGCAGTACTCAAGTGACAGACGCGAAGCTTTCTGTACCGGAATGTATTCCCTATAGAAAACATTATATTCAACGGCCGATATTCTATGTGTGACGCATATGAACTTAGCGTGGATAATGTTATATCATGAGAGTCCCATTATAGCATCCACCAGTTGCGTTATTCGTTAGATATAATTTTGAAGAGGTTAAACAAATTCAGAAAAACAACGACTAATGTCAAAGTTCACCTTGCAATTGTTTTCATGCGTTGCAATGGAAGTTAACTCACTCTAGGTACGCCACTCAAGCGCGAAAGATAACACTTACTTTGGGTTATAGTTCCAACTAGGACACCCAAGCAAGACCCCGTGATCACATATGTGGTAAGATGATACAGTGGTTTAGAAAATGCCGTGTAAAGCGTTACCTAAGCAGACATTTGGACTTTATTTGTCTGTAAATGGCTTGGGAGGAAGTATGATAGATCATTTGCAATGAGAGCTGCTGTAATCACCTGCGTAATTAGGGCGGACATAATCTATCTGAAGGTTATATACTAAGCAGGGGTGTGATTTAATGTCGCTATGCATTTGTAAGCCATGATGCTTCTGTGACCACAACTTACTAAACGCTGTTATTTAGATGATAAATATTGATGGCTAGCCTTAAGGAACAGCCGAGTAATTCTATAAAGTAAGGATGATGTAACAAGAATCCTATTTAGGTCAGTGTTGTAAAAGCTGGATGCATAAATAATCGTTGCCGAAAAAACACATATCTATTCTCTCTCTTGTGCGATGTTGCATCCTCATATTGTTTTGACTTGTGAATAACGGATAAGGGATAATCGGATGCAGGTCGTTATATACGGTACAGCGCACTATTTAATCCTGAAGGAGAGAATGATGAGAGTGTGGTCTTATGGGAAAGCCTCATTAGAATGCAGAGCTTCGGACATCGCAAGTGTCTTACAATAAAGACAGCCAGTAACGGATACGAAGGAAGGTCACTGAATTTTCAAGGAAGTGAATTAAGTCACTGCAAGACGTTCTTTATCTGGGATACAGCCGTGACCTGATATCCACCATAATGATCGCCCCACATCATTCCCATCGTAATTTATAGGGTGGTAATAATCAGCATATTGCTGAGTTACCTTTGACATAAACTGGCGATCCACATAATGCCGGCGTCCGCTCTAACAGGGACCCAGACAATTATCATATTGCTTCTGCCGCTTAATTCATTACGACATTTTGAGCTATCTGTTTCTCTAAAGTCACCTCTAACATATACTGGCTATCTGCAAACAGCTTCGCGTGTGCCATCTTTTTAAGTACTTTTGATTGCGCTGTCTATCCTTTAGGCAATTGAGAACCAGAATAGTACTTTGCCCACGTCGCCCCTTTAACGATAGGCAATCAATATACTGCTTTACCCACGTCTACCCTAACAGAGACCCTGACAAGCAGCATAATGATCCCACAGAGGCATTGAAATCAAGCATGCTAGCACCTCTTCCACACCCATGATGAATACCTGTGCAAACAGCTTATTGCCCCTCCTCAGTCAAAGACCTCCTGACAACGACTGACAAGCACCCTACATCCCCCTCACAGCATCCCTTGTGCATATGCATTAACGAGGCGGGTAACTTAACCTCATATTGTGCGCACTATGACTTGAATGGTTCCAACGCTCCTTGTGTGCGTGCGACCAATTCCTGGGCTTTTCGATGTGTTTGCACACTTTGTCCTATCACAAAGATCAATAGAGCCTTTAGAGAGCCATAAATAGTTCCAATAAATCCAGCTCTATGGCAGATTGCTCCCGGTTAGCATCAGCGTCTAACAGGATAAACGCATAGTGACAATAAAGTGGCGACAAAACGTCAATCACTAAACACTAATCTCATGAAGTATATGTGCATGATTCTAATCCAAAGCAATATAGACCCTGGTATTTACCACCTAAATTATATATAAGAGGCTCCCATGCCTCTACAAATGTTTTGCATATTGAGTGAAAGTAGCCCAATTCATCAAGTACACGGTTATTCAATAGGTCGAATACTCCCCACCCGGAGCCGTATCAACTACTTATCATCTAGTAATTATAGCACACAGTTTATCTATTAGCAGTTTTGTGATATTATTTACAGCAGCAATACTTGTACAACCATCTTAATTCATACCGAGGCGTTGGTTTTTCTGGATATGATTCAATACTTCGCACTTATCATACTTAACTACTTACCGCTACAGTACCCATTGTGTATTATGGATCGCTTGACGCAGACGTGATGCAGATTACCAGTCAAGAATAAATCAGCTAATTTTCCGCTTCCTGTTGGAATGACGCGGGTGATTAGTATTTGGGATATCGGCTCACTGCTGTATATCAGATTAAGAACGTCTGATAGGGAATTCATTATTTCCTAATTTTTTTCACGTCGACGGATAAGAACGTCTGATAGCGAATTCATTATTTCCTAATTTTTTCACGTCGACGGATAATCAGTGACCTTCGATCGTGTCAGTGATTAGATCTCCTTATTGTTAGACACGGTCGGTGTCAGAAGCTCTGCATTCCAATGAAGCTTTCCCATGAGGCCACACGCGTGGCTCATCTTTCTCTCCTTCGGGAATAACCGGTTTGCTGCAGAGTAGATAACGACCTGGGTACAATTATCCTTTACCGACAAATCACTAGTCTAAACACCGTCGACATGTGAAATGTTTGCAAGCAGAACACAAAAGAGTGCTTTTTCGCCTTCGTTTATTTATATATTACGCTTATTAAACAATATCCTGAGAATAATTCTTGTTACATCATCCCTAAACTAGGGAATTTCTCGGTTGTTCCTTTTGGCCAGCCATCAACACGTACCATCTACATAATAACGTTCAGTGAGTTATTGTCAGAGACGCATCGTGGCTAATTTTTGGGTTAATTGGTTAAAAAGGCCCAGTGTCGACGCTTCCGACAGATTATTTTGCTCTGATTAGGGTTGGGGATTACGTGGCACAGGTGATTACAGCAGCTAGCTGTCAGTACCAATGGTGACGTCTGAAGGTAATTAAAAGTCTATGCCAATGCTAATGCCTGAACCAGACCAGCGTGTGACCTCCTCCACGTCAATTCTGAAACATATTTCATTCATTTGCTGACAGCGACTGACCTATCTCACCGACTAGGTCATTGGATACAAGACAATCGATTTGGCTGCTCCGTATATGGTTGTTGTACATTAAGGCTGTTTTATACCTGGATCGTACTGTTAATGGCATGGACGGTAGCAAAACGCTCACGCGTTCGTGAATATTGCAATTTGCTGGTTCGCAATCTTTAAAGCCAGTTCTGAACCAGCTACACTGATTTTGCTGTTATTTGCTCTATATCCCTGCCGCTTATTATTTCCCTCGGGCCATGTATGGTAGATCTTGTGTTGTCAGCAGATACCACTTAGTACACTTTGGTTGATGGTACGTCCACTATGTAGTTTGTGCCTCTGTCGCGAGTGCCCCAAGAACTATTTGAAGCCTCGACTTCATATCTGGATAAGCTATATGGTCGATAATGTCACGTCCCATGTCACCTCTTAATGGGCTTCCTCTTGGGCATATTTGTGAACTCCTGGTGAATATAAGTCCATCTAATAAATGAGGAGACAATCCCCGTTTACCTGAAATCTAATTAAAATGGTGGTGGTTAATTGAGTGAAAGAGAATGAGGATGTTGTCGTCAACACTACCAGCTTAACCCTATACCAATCACTCGTCACTGTCGTGATATCTTCTTGATATGAAATCAAGTCGTCAAATATTTCAAGCCTAATTTCCCGTTTGCTTTTAATGATGTTTGTAAAGGAGAGTCGATACAAAAGCAGAAACTCATAAGGTTTCTCGGAAAACACCAGCGCGACAGGCCAAAGCACGACACAACAATGCGCATCCCATGGTTATAAATGATAAAGATAGCGCAGTGCACAACAATGTACTTCAAGATTTAAATTCAACGTAATTCAGTGCTTAATATCGTTTTGTGTTTTTTCTCCTTTTACATATAGATCTCCCATATCCAAGCTTCGCAGTGGGTGTAACAGTCTTTTTCTTCTGGTTACTGTATTCCAGGTCGTGCACAGTATGCAAGGCATATAAATAGCTTGCATGCTAAGGTGTCAGTATCTGCTATACCCCCACGGACAGATATTGTTTGTAGCGACTATACGTAACAACTGAAAATTCTTTCATTCATTGAATAGCTTATAGAGATCAAAGATACCTTTTCTCTGTTAACCGCCATATTATTTCTGACGATGTTGATGGATTATGCTACAAGGTATATTTAAATTGTTGCCGTCGCATTACATCGTGCAAGTGTCAGGAATTAAAATATGTTTGTTATGCTGGCCCAAAAGGCCCTCAATATTATCTGCAAACTTAACTGTCGCATTGTTACGTGATGAGGTAAGCCCGTGACCTCAAGCAGTTTGGCTTAAGATTATATGGGACACGTGTTTATTAAGCTTGTGAATTGGGCGCCTGTATCTTGGGGCCGTCCACGATCTCGAAGTTATTTTATGGCCATTATCGAGTTACCAATGACCTGAGAGATGGTCCATTTCATTTGTATGGCTTACCATGAAGGGTATATAACATGGGTATCTACGTATCACCATAGCGGACCCTTTACTCGCATAGAGGGATTCATTCATTAGAAAGGAAAGAACTGGGAGCATGTCATGGCTTCATCAGCCCTATTTGAGGCTGTTGATGCGCAGCTAGACCAATTCAGGCAGTAATGCTTCTTTTCCTCCGATATATGCGTTGTCATTTGTTTGCAGTAATGGATAAATAATTTACCATTTAAGCTGTGGCGCCAGGAATAATACGTGCCCAACCAAACATTGATAATGAAGATGGTTGTAAAGGTATTGCAGTCATAAACCATCTTTTTGAACTGGTTTTTAGTCTACGTAGCTGGATTATAGCAAAATAATAGGTAGTGGATTTAGCTCCGAGTGCAGAGGAAACGTCGCTTATTTAAGGGTACACAGGGTAAAACGTAACTCAATCAGTGACACGCAACCGACTCCGGGAAGTCACTTCTCGTGTGTAATAAGAGAGGCGAATAAAAATGTCCATATTGGCTTGGATGACAATCATGCGTATTTTACTAGAATGGCATAGTGGACAGAAATATTGAATCGCAGATAATTTGTCGAAAGACATACGCACCTCATCGTCTGAGGGTGCGATTATATTACAGATTTAGTGTTTAATCACATAGGTGCTTGGATAAGGTGTTGTGAACGTGTTATAATTCGGAGATTGAAGATTTAATCACTTTACAAGCTCCTGAATTTTTTTTTTTGAGTAGAGAATCATTAAGATACAGAAGCTGTTGTACGAATGCTAATTACACGTGAGCATGCGGTTTTTACGGCTGTCCTAGAGCTAAGTGAGAATGATTCAGTGATTTGCTAGAGGGCACCCACAGAAGCAACATTGATGTAATCGTGATTACCATGTTTAATGGTTAAACATGGTCTATAATTGATGAAGGCTGTATTGAAGGCTGTTCTGGCTGTTCTGGCTGTTCTAGCTGTTCCGGTTGTTCTGGCCGTTCAAATCGAAAAAATGAAGCAAAGTGCTGGAGATTACTAGTCAAGTATCTCCCTGAAATTACTAACGAGTTAAGTGTGGTAATATCTGGTAACACGCGCTCGGGTTACAATTAATGCACAGTGGACTTTAGCCAAATGCAATACATACAACATTGGGACCGGGAGGCAAACTTAGTGCATAGGTTCACAATAGGATAGTTACCCATATCACAGGTTCCTAATCCTAGTGGCCATGGCAAGAGACAAATTTAGCATGAACGGAAGTTGCTCTAACATATTAGCGAATCCCTAAAAGGCCGCCCCATGAGTTGACTTAATCATTTTCTGTACAAAAGACCTGAACACTTTGTCATGGGATGGAAGAAATGACCCCCTTGGTTCAGTATTCCACCGCCAAGATGGCACCAATCCTCGCTTTGTATGAGCAACAAAGTCCACGGCCTGTCAATGTGTAAGAAAACATAACACTCACTATTAGGTCATTATGGTCTATTGAGAGCCATCATTCGGCCAGCTACGCTCTTTAGGGAGACTATCTTCAATGGTATTGCAGTAATATACTACACTATTAATGGCATGTAGGGTGCAGTGGCAGACTGTGATATTTGGCGAATTACCAGAGACACTGCCCAGTGGTTTTAAGTTTGCATGTATGGTCGTCATTATGGCCAATGTTCTGTTGTGATGTGGCTGTTTCGAAATTCACTTTAAGATCTACAATAACACCTTATTGTATATGTTTCACAATAGGCATGGGTGATAACTAAACTACGATCAAGTCACATATTAGGCTGTTATCATACACGAATCCATCAATTGATAGCTGGAATTATCCACAAATAGTAACAATCAATAACAATGTTCATATGTTCTATAGTTTTTTGTACAAAAATCAGATACAAAGTCTCAATAATCGAAATGACAAGATGGCAATTAGCGCGAATGAGACATCTGTACAACGTAACAATGACAAAAGCCAAACTATCTATCATAAACGCATCAGGAATAGCTGAAGCCATTTTCAACAAAGATATATGAAGGAACGACAACCTACCATAATATGACTGCTGATGTGCAAAGCGAAGTCTACCAGTGGCATGTAAGTGTCCATTCGTGATGAAACTATACAATCACGAAGTTTCATGGTAATACGTACATCTACTGTTTCATCAACTGTTTCATCAACTAATTGTCTGGCAATGAGCACCACAGTGGGGTTGTCATATTATTCCCTGTAACATATTTTGACCCTCACATGATCAATAAGACGGTAAACAAACGTCAATCGCTGTACACGAAGCCATCCAAGTATATGTGCATGATTCTAATCCAATTTTACATTAACATTTTCAATCAAATATATAAATGAGAGGTGGCTTCAATACTTCTACACAGCACGAATTGTATTTCATTTATCATAATTAGTCGCAGAAATATTGGAACAAACAATCGTTTATGCTTCACGCAGGCAACATGCCGATTGCAAGTCCCTGTCGAGGATAACTTAGTAGTCAATAAATTTTCACACCTTAGGAATGACGCGGGGCGATCCAATATTTCCAAGGATAATCAGTGACCTTCCTACTTACACCCGTGCTCGGTGGTTAAGACAAATCCGTGCCACGCGTAACCTGATAGGCGCTTAGACAGAATAAAAACTTTATTTGTTTGTAAATAGCAGAGGTAGAAGTATGGTAGATCCTGAGTAATGACATCTGTTGTAATTACCGGCGTCACCTGATCCCCAATCCTAATCAAGTGGGGATTAATCTACCTGAAGAGTAAATACCGAGCTAGGGTTTGATTTAGCCCGATTGGATGATATTTGGCAAGTCACTGGGATGGACTTGCTCTTGGAAGTGTCAATGATCTGACGTTTACCCACTGGCTGAGATTGCCAGGATTTATCTAACATGGTAATCTACGATATCTAGAACTGGCCGTGTGATGCTATACCATAAGATACATTGGCTGAAGCAATAATGTAAACAATATCCTTTATATAACCGTGGGGCTAGATAATAGGTGATCTGCTTTATCATCTGCCATAACATATAGTAGGATTTGTACCCTATTATCGGCTGTCGTGGCAAAAGACAAATATAATGTTTTAACCTCCGCTTTCACAGCCACATCAGTAGTACAGCACCTTGTCAAGGTAGGGGAATAAAAAAACTACTGCATATTACACCGCCAGAGAGCCCCAAATCGTCCATTTGTTGATGAAACCATGTCATCAGCCTTTCGAATTGTTTGGCAAGCAGTACTCCTACTCGAGGTCCATTGAGGCCTCTTGAGACACACAAAGCTTCACCTCTCTCATCCTTGTACCGCTACCCACATCACGAGGGATGTGGCAGAGTGACACATGCAACTGATTGATAATAATTATCTGTTGATATGTACAACATCAAAATATTCACCAACAATAATGTTTCGACTTGTGAATCGGGTTACTTACACAAGGCGCATTTATAATACAATAATTCTGCTTAGCATCTTTTACCATCTTCACATCATGCCCCACATGATCTTACTTCATCACGTGATATTAATTGGAAGTCGAGTTAACATGCAATGCAGTCGAGTATGTTATGATGGTATAACACCCATATAGACATTAAGAAGGCAGAAGACAAATACATTGACTTGTATACAATAGCAAAGCCAATGAGAGAGGTTAGTCGCCTCTAGTTAATAAATGGAACATGTTTTGAAATAGAATGCAGGTGGAGTAGGTCACATACGTGTCATCATAAGGCGAATCGGGAATGCATCGGCACAGTGGTACATAAACAATGCTGCAAAAACAACTCTTATTTGAATAAACAACAACATTGGCACACACTTGTGATTACCTTCAGTCAACATCATCAATATGCCCTGTTGCACCTCATCGAGAGGAAAAGGCTTGTCCTTAAAATGTTATCAAGTGTAAATGGTTTTCTAGAAAACAAAGCTAACGGAAATTTATGATGCATAACAAGCCACAGATTGACTGGACTAGCAAGCATTAGCATAGCTTCCTCCGCTCAGTGACGGTTGAATTTTCAACCCCTCCCCCCCTCCAACCCCCACCCAATCTCTTCACAAATTCTCTGACGTATTAGCATGATATACAATAGAGACTATAGTAACAGCATTACGCAAGGCTACATACATAGACATTATTTTACGTGTGCATGATTCTCATCCAAATCAATACGGATTATGACATCCTGATTATACCTGAGAAATGGCTTCAATGACTAGCGAATATCCTGTAATCATTACGCAAAGTCGACTGAATGCTAGTTTGAAGGGATGATAACTGTCTGCAGGACTACTGCAGCAAACTTAATTGTACACCATACGTTTGTATACTTGGATGTAATTCAATATGAAGCAATGATTATCCCAGACGACGAAAATGTATCAATTGCTGGCAAAACATAACAATGCACCAGTAAGAGAATACAAAAAGCACTGCCTGCATTGGCTTTTGCTGCGTTGTACTGACTGTATCCAAGCCATCAATGAAGGTAAATGGTTCGCTGTACCATATGATATATGCCTGCATTAATTCGTGCTAGACGGGCGAGATGAACCATCATTCAAATACTCAGGATTTGCATACTCCAAGGTCCCAAAATTGTGCTATTATGATGTTTATGACAGACAAATATATAGCGATGAGGAAATGGTGATTTTCTCAAGTCCATATTCAGACATAGACCTCACAGTGATTATGAGAAGCAGAATCCTAAACCTGTTATCACCGCATCTCTCGAGACATAGAGGTATAAAAGAGCTTGGCAAGTAAAGCAGTACAAAACGCCCTTCCTTCACTATATGGATACATATATTTTTGATCTTCTAATTATACATGAGAAATGGCTTTCGTAACTGCCTAATTAACTGCAATCATTCCACTTCGCAGAGTTATTGCTAGCTTGTTAATGAATGTAGGGCTTCAGATGACAACTTAAATGTCAATCATGCTATTGCAACGTAGTTTATAATATAATGAGAAGCAAGCATTATTTCAATCGCTTCAACAGCATATATATATATATATATATATATATATATATATATATATATATATATATATATATATATATATATATATATATATATATATATATATATATATATATATATATATATATATATATAATATATATATATATATATATATATATATATATATATATATATATATATATATATATATATATATATATATATATATATATATATATATATATATATATATATATATATATGTGTGTTGTTTCCATCACAGTGTGTTGTTTCCATCACAGTAAATAAAGAAAATGCATCAAATGTGAAAAACTATAGTTGCAACCTTTATAGGTTCCAGCTAGGCACAAACAGCCTTCGATATATCAGCGGAGACCAGTCCATGCATCCGACTCTCGTTGATCCGATCCTTACCTGGCCATCAAATACATCCGACATCATTGGCATGCATTGAATAGCATCCTGGTATTTGGTGTAAATCCTCTACCAAAGACGATCTCTTACATGGTTTTATGCACCGGAGATTTATCTTGCCGAAGTGACGGACACTCATTTGAGTATCAAAATTTGTCCACCATGAAAACACCTAATAGCATTATTGGAATATAGCAAGGAATTAGTATGGATGATCGAAGCCTTTTTCAGCGGTTAGGGGAATTTGCAGTAAATGCATATAATCGCCGCAAACGAGATGTAGTAATGAGGATGCAATGATGAATACATACAGATGGGTCAGATTACCAAGCGGTATCACATGACAGATCGGGATGTGGCATGGCGGTCACTGGTAGAGACCAATCACACCAAATCACTTTGTTTGCTCTCACGCTTTGCTAAACTGCCAACGATTATTTAAATGTCATCAAAAAGTTAAATCAGCATTTCGTTTTTACCCAAACATAACTGGCCTGATTATAATGCCATACCTAAAACCATGCAAATGTTGGATGCAGATGCAATGATTGCCTATTGCATCCTACATTGCGGTAATGGTGATGTTAAGCAAACCACGCCACCCGCTGGCTTATTCAAGCTGCGTATTACGTTTCGACCTAGGGACGAACTCCCGACAGCAACATTGACCAACCGTGTCACAACCAAGTGTGTTTGGATCTTCTCATTGAACGATCGAGAGACATGATAGGAACGATCCATCCCCCCGCGCGGATCATAAACCTACTTGCCTGGTTATAAAAGGATTATTGCATGCTTACATACAAAAGACAGCTGTCACCGTCTGTTTACGCAGTAGTAGGGATAGCCATACAACTAGCGAAAAGTATCAGCGGTGCGTAGTCAATAACTTATCTAGCTCTTATAACGTAAAAGACAGCAGATGTGAACAAATGCCCGAGGCAGTATCGATTGAGCCCCTCCGTCATGCTCCTTACATGACGCAAGCACCTGCTTACGTTGAGCAAAACGTCGCTGAAGATATACCTAAGGAATCCATGAAGAATCAATGATAATATCTACTCATCTATCAAACGAATCCATTCTTTGTCACGCTTAACATGACCGCTGGAATGAACTTGTTTTATAGTCGTAGCACGAACAATGCTTTTGCTGATATGCATAATTAAACAACGTTTTGTGTAATCACCCTCGGGTCATACATGCCACAGAAACACCTTTAAAATGGCGATGACGAAACCAATTGTGTTTGGATTATCCTATTGCACGACATCGAGACACGTTAGAGACGACCTCCTCGAATCATTCCGCAGTTGATAAACATGTTTACCTGGATATAAAAGTTTTGTCGCGTAAGTGCCTTACGTTCTCAAACAGGACGTTTGCTGTCAAATAGTTTATGGTACAGCAGTTGAGTTAGCCATGAGACCAAAAGACAGCAGGAGCGACACACAACCTATAACATTACGCGCTCCATTGACTCAGTTAAGGATAGCCGTGTCTGCCGAAATAATTAAGCTATAATATTATTAACATTGCAGGTTTTCGTCCATGCTTTTACCGTCTAAGACTACTCGTTTGTGTGTTTGTCCACATTAGTGGTAATTGCTGTTAAACACAAACAGCGAACTGATGTCATGTACACAGTAATGATGTTCATATCGAAACTCGTAAAAAGTCCACTTATACGCACCGATAATAGCATTTTATGGTGTCATGCCAATAATGCAAGTCGCAACTAATGTTGCTATCCGACCCTACATTCATGTATTGTTCGTCTTTTGAAAGGATGATTTACGTTCTAATGATGCCTCTTTTGGCGCTTATTGATGTCGAATTTGTTATCTGTTCATTTCGATTTTCCAGGCTATGTTTATGTATAATTTATGATGTAATGTCATCGTTGCGCTTCATTGTTGTATGATAGAAGCATCATATATGACTTAATAAGGTTTTCATTGCGGGTGTATATTGCGACACAAAATGAAGAGTTATTGCAATTATAAAATGGATTCTGAAACAACCACATCTTTCACCCCGATGCAATGTATGCATACAAATTTGTATCCAGAATCTTATCAAGAGTAACCAATGCCTACGGTAAATGCAAGCGTATGGTGACTTTTATGTTTTCAATTAGAACAGCCCGACCAGCAGCCGCTTCGAAAGCAGCGTACCTCAATAACAGACAAAATATCATCAATACGAAAATGTTTTAACTATTAAACAAATATGTGCAGAGACTTCCAGCTTGTCGGTGCATAATGCTCATTGCGCTGCACGCCATCCGTCAATTCCACAGACCCGCCGGTAACTAGCACTTGTGCGTTAGACGCGACAGCTTCTGCATCTGAATGAGGTCCCAACTGAAAATCATCTAAGGGAAACTTGACCATCAATTTAATCTGCCAGTTTGAGCTGACGACTGTAGCAATGGTGCACCCACACATTATTAGGAAATATACAATGTCTAAGTGTTTTTGCTCCACATTTATTGATTTGCGTTAATCGAATGTTAGGATTGAAGGATTTGCATATCACTGATTGAGTGACGTCGGACCCATTGTACCCACTATATCTTTTCCAATGAGCGACGTTTCATATACAGTCGGAGCTGTATCTACTGCCTTATATTTTGTAATCATAAAGCTAAGTTGACTAATTACCGGTATGATGATGCGTCACTTCAAGACCGTTATAAGCAGCTAATCATTTATCCGTCGCCGCAAACAATCGGCAATGGAGGAAAGGAAGCATAAATGCTTTTATTGATTTCAGCAACAAACGAACAGCAGCTGAAGTCGAATATACGGTGTCATTCTAGTTTATTTGCCTGACTCTCTTCTAAGGTAATATCGTCATGGATAGACGCATCTCTTATTACACCCGAGTTGCTTCACTGACTCCACGAGAGATATGTCGTACCAATAGCACCAACTCAATCAATTATCATCCTGTAATTACAACATTTGGTTGACTTATTACCAATTTTGAAAAGATGATATGTGACTGCAAGACCTATATAAACAGCTGAAAGGTATACGATGCGTTCGTTTTGCAGAGTGTCAATCAATGATAGGTCCTTGTCTTTTCTGGCTCTAAGGTAACACTTGTTCACTAGGAATCCATCAAGGCAAATTAATAGCAACTGTGAAAAGCCTTCATTGTCTGCTGTGTCACACAAACAGGCTTAGCGAAAGCAACTAGATTAAAGACATGTTTCTGGTCTTCTCACACCATTGGCATCCCAGAAAAGGCGATCAAATACTTCCGAAATCACAGATGGTACACAAAAAATGCTCCCTATTTACAAAGCTTAAAACGTATTCCTTTTGGAGAACAATGCACAGAGCTCTCACTTGTCTTTTCGAATGTCATAAACGCGATATTGATTGCGTCATAATAATCTATGACAAACAGCATGTATGATACATGTTGTTCCATAGGCTATGCATTTCACCATGCTTTTCTGTGCATAGCTATGGATTAGTTGCTGCAGTTACTTATACTTGGCATGTATATGCGCAAGAAACTTAACATATTGGCATGTATACAACAGAAACGTCAGTTAGATGGGTTGTGTATCCGTCGCCGAAGATGAATAGCAACGCTTATATCTGACAACAACCAAACAAACACTATTGGGCAACATTAGTTAAGGCCATAAACTGACAGCATCATGCAATGAGGCACAATACAAACGATGTTACCGAACCTCTCCTACTAAAATAATAAACCCTTCATTGAGGGTAAAAAGACCCTGCGGCATGACGAGGTCACCCACGCCAGCTTAAATGATAATCCATCGTTCAAATCATTGGTACCTTAAGAATGTCAGGAAAAGGCAGAGAAATTATGTAATTCATGTAACCAAATAATGCTAAGTTCTATTAGCTCTGTGTGAGACAACATCATCAGTATCTCATGTCAAAAATCTAATTCTACATCGGCATTCAAAAGACCACAAATATTGCCCTGAATACGTAGCTTGACATATTATGGCTCTCAATAGGCTGGAACGGGCACAGCGGGCAATTGATGCTTGCCAACACTTTGAAATGCCCTGGACTGACATCTGGTACCATGGCAGCTGTAGTACGCTGAGTATCAGTTATGGCTCTTTGCGTCATTTACTCGGCCTTTACAACATTTCAAGACCAAAGGAGTGAACGGTTAGTGATAGAGAAACTCTTTTAGAGATGACTATGGAAGAGCTGGGCGTTAAAACACCACATGCCTCGCTAGCCACGGCCACTAAGAATAGGAACAAGCACAGCAGATAATACAGCTAATAACCTATTGTGGATTGCATAAACGCTCCACCACACGTACCCGCCTCAGGGTATATTTTTTGCTGTTAGTTATACTCCCGCGTTCAGTCATTGTAAGTTACGGGATAGCATCACATGACATGTGCTTGTAATCACAGTAGGCCATGTTAGACACATGAGGAGTAATTTTCTCCAGTATGCTATACGTGGGATGCACAGCCAACAAAAATCTTTTATTGACCAAATATCGTCCGTTAAGAGAGGAAATGACTGATGCTTAAGTCGTACAGCGTCAGGCACCCTCCGACTGCCTATGTTCACCACAGGAAAAGACATCCGTTAATACCACTGACACGCGGGTTAGCAAGAATCGTGTGACAGATGTGACGGTTTCTGAAATGAAACGAGTTCTCAAAAGATAATGAAATAACAGAGGAGGGCAAAATGATAAACAATTGTATTTCTCCATTTATGATGACGGCAGCATCGTTGATGCATCCGACACTATAACAGGAAATTCGCAATATCCAGATGACACACCTATTGTGTTCATTGAACCACATAACATAAGCGTAACCTGATATACGCTCAGCAGAAAGTTGGATTTGTAAGAAAACAAATGGGTGGAAGTACGAACGTCTGATTGCAGCTTCATTATTTCCTAACTTTCTCTCGTGTACTCGGATATCAGAATCCATCCCTCCCGTTTTAATTCGTTGTGTACGAAGCTCTGCATTCTAATCAAATGTTCTCAGGAGTCCACACTCATATCTCCGACTTCAAAATGGGAGAACGCCACAACGTCAACCAATGAAATATTTGCAAGCAGTACACGAGAGAGAATCGACAATATGCGCTTTTACGGCTTAAATGTTTTACATATTCAACCAATTGAATTGATTATTGTTATATTATCCCGTTATTTACAAATATTGTTTGTTACCTATGGTCTGCTATCAATGATAGGGTTTTGTTAGAGGGGTTATTTTGAAGCACTATTAATGGACGCAATCAATCAACCTACACAGTATGTGTGGGGCAATAAACAATAGCTGAGTAATTTGGCAATTGTAACCTCATTAACATAAGGATTAATGCACCATTGATGCCGCCGTTGGCATAAGTGGACAGATATAATTTTAAGTCAACTTGCTTTCATCAAATAGGGAGCTCATTCGAGTGCAAGAATTGTCGCGTCGGTCACGTCAGTGCAAGTTACCTGCGTGTATATTGTAATGACGGACGCCCGGACGCTTAGTGAGCATGGTGCAGGGGGTGGGAAGATGGGCGCCTGGAGAACTATGCAGTTCGTACAGCAAACACTATGTGATTTACTTTTCATACGCTATATAATGTGGTTTGATTGGCACCCCATTCTCAGTGTTCATTACAACAAACACACTATACTAAAGGAGCTAAGAGGGCCGCCACATCAGTTGACAACAACGTCCGCTTTTACATGTAGGGAGAAAAGTGAAAGCACCTTGTCATGACAGGAAAAATATGTAACACCGCGTTTTGCATACTATACCACTAGCACGGCACAAATTGTTCCGCCTTGATGCGACCACGTCATCTGCCGTTCGATGTATTAGCAATCAATACTCTCTGGATCCATTATGGCCTCTTGAGAGCCATCATTTGCCAACTACTCTCTTCGATGGGTATCTGTTATAACATCGATGTAATTCATCACACTATTTTGGGCCCTGTAGGACCAACGTAATATTGGACAATGTCTATTTTAAGCATTCGTTCACCCTTTTGAATGTTAATTTTGTACAATCATATGCATGCATGGCGTCACTTCTCTCTCATAACTGCATGCATCGCTATACCGCTCACTTCAGAAAGGATTTGTAACAGCGAGAAATGCCACTATGGGCAGTATTTATTAATTGATCTTATTCATCTGCTGATTTGAACAGCGTTAAAATTTGCACACGCTTAATTGAAACAACGCTGTTTAATGTTGCTACCATTGCGAGTCTAAGTAGAGCGCAATTTTCTCTTAAATGGTGCCGGTATGGATACAATGTACGCTTTGCGTCACCAAAGTAGCTGTCGGCAAACGTTACATTTGCGTTCTAACATTTGGATGTTTTGAGCTATGAATAAATATGAAGGATATATAGGTGTCGAATAATAGTTGGTATCCTAGGCACAACCACGGTCATTGACGGCACCATGATAAGGTTACTAAGTCACAAGCTGAAGAAAAGACATTCACAGATGATTTGACATTACAAATCCCGAATTTGCATACTTAAACGTCCCGAAATTCCGGAACTAATTGCATAAAAATATCTTCGCATTTTCCATTCTTCCAGCTCTTCGTTGTTAGCTATAGAAGAGTTTTGCTTATAAATTACGTGTTGCTCTGATCCGTCTATGTGTACACTAATCTTACTTAACTGGAGGTCGCGTTAACAGGCGATACAGCTGTCTATTTTGTAATCATGGCATATTATCCAAATAGGCATTACGAAGACAGAAGCCTTACATATTGACTCGCATACAGTAGCAAAGCCAATCAGAGAGGTCGGTCGCCTCCAGATAACATGTTTCTAAATGGAATACAGATAGAGCATGTCACATACTTCTCACGTTTGGGCTGATTGGAATGCATTGGCACAGACTGTTGATTACTGACAGCCAACATAATCAGCATGTCATGTTGCACCTCACCAAGGAAGCACGAAACTAACGCAATCCGGTGTAATTCAGTTTCAAGGACAGAAGCTACAGGAAAACCTTGTTTGGTTGATGCATAATAAACTACCAATGAAATATGGTTTGAAGTAACATCGTATATATCAGGTACGGTCTAATTATACAATCAATAGCTTCCATCTTCGAAACTGGTACAAACAGTAGTATTGAATCTATAGCAGGTTATTTCCAACGGCAAATAAGCGGCCAAATTCTTAGCAGCAGTAGTGAAGCAACTGACAGTAAGGTTTAACAATCTATAATGAGTCAAGCACTAAATTTATCATCTACAAATTTCACTACACTGATAGATGAGCGCAAAACGGAACTGAAGTGGTGACAAATTAAATATAATTGCACAGAGCCTTATATTTTGTATGTGCATGATTCTCTTCCAAGAAAGTAAGCATACTGATCACTGCCCCTCTTATTACCCAACAGAAGTGGCTTCAATGATTTTCGCTAATTGAGTTAAGTCGGACCCATTTCAAAAGCTCATTGCATTTAAATAAGCGGCGCTTCCTCTTTACTCGGAGCTGTATCTACTTCCTATTATTTAATGATGATAACTTGAATTTGTACAAGTATGCCAATATGGTTTATGTCTGCAAGACCATTCCAAGTAGCTACAATTCCTATAATTTTCCAAGGCTCGACTTAGCAATTATCATTACTGGCACGGTAGCAAAAAAAAAATATAAAACGTGTATCCGTCGCCGAGTGTGAATAGCCACGCGTACTATTGGAAACATAAACTTATGGCTGCATTAGTCCATGCTACGCATTGAACAGAAAAAGCAATGAAGCGGAATACAAACTAACTTACTGCTCCCATAATACCAAATTATTTAACCCCTAATTGAGGGTATAAAGACCTCTGTGACATGATCCATTGTTTAAATCATCGCTTTCCCAAGAATGGCAGGCAAAGGGAGAGAAGTGAGGTAATTCATGTAGAATGAGGACATACAATACTAGCGACAATTAGGTTCCATTGTATCTGTGCAAGGCACAATTGGCATCTCATATTAAAAATCAAATCTTACAGACCACCTATACTGTGGTATATCCAACTGGCTCAACGGCAAATGATACTACTGTCAACATCATCAACATGCCCTGTTGCACCTCATCCAGAGGAAAAGGCTTGTCTTGATAACGTGCTTCCGATGGAATTAGGCTTCTAGGAAACATGCTAAATGATGGCATTCTAAGCCACAGGTTGACTGAACTCTCATTAGTATAAATGTAAACACACGCTCCATCAAGTATTGGGTGAACAAATGCATAGCTTCATCCGCTCAATGACTATTGATTTGATTTTAATTTGGCTAATGCAAGGGAGCTTTGTTTGAAAGGCAAATGAGCGGGCTATATTCAAATAGTCATAAATTCCGTAAAGGTATTTACATCGATATTTGATGGTCTGTGTGCCTTACATATCATTACTTATTTAAGTACCCAACAGATTACTACCCTATTCTTACAAATATATATATATATATTCATATATTTGAAATAAACTTTGTAATAATTCCTGATCATTCAATAATCCCCGTAAATTTGTTCTTGTTAGAGGATTAACATTTGCTAGGCATATTTGCAAAGATATTCAATAGGTTGATATCTGAGTCAACCGTATCATTCAGCATGTTCATGGTCATTTAGAGCGATAGCACCGAAAATTTTGCATGCGGTAACGCACGTTACAATATCGCTGCCTTCAATGCACACTCTTGCATTAATTCTTACAAGTGCAGAAGTTGCAGTACACAGATCCTTTCTTTAATATGTGATTGATTCAAATCCGAGCTAACAGCCGGCACTACGATTATGGCTACCAATTCACAAGCAGAAGTGAATACAGTCTCTTATAATGTAAAGGAGACCGCTGGAAATTCCAAATATACGTTCTAGTATGTCACAATATTGCAACTTAAATAACATCAACATCCATAAAACAGAGGGTGCGTCAAATGAATTGGTTATCAAAAGCGCTACCTTGTAATGCATATTATTTGTTAGCAATGGATACCGATAGCACATTTCTCATACTTGGTCAGCAACTGTTTATATGTAAATAAAAGGTAGATACTGCAGTCAAGCTATGCTTGATGTAGCGTGTACCCTTATTTAAATCATGGAATTATCCACACATCCTCAAACCAGACGATCCATGGCGATTTGATGAATGCTCACCGGGGTATCAACATTGGCCTGTCATGAAAACACAAACAAACATTATCCACGCTGATCAATGATCAATGCTTCTATAAGCTTTTCAATGATTGCGAGAATGTTCAGTGAATGTGCATTATTGAACAAAAAGATGGATTGCAGTGAGGATGAGATGAGGAATACATGCTGATGGGTCCGATTACTAGTGCTAGGAGTTTCGTTCTTCAATGGCCCGTGATCAATAACATATATTACCTCGTTACGTCAATAGCAGTAGATGTACATGAGTGCCCAAAGCTGTATTAAAGTCAAACCTGTAATCCGGTCATTTTTATTTCAGAGACTATGTAAACGTATATTTGTACACACGCACATATAAGATGTCTAGAGATGACATTGCTTTAGTTGTTATATTGCTATTGTTTGTCATGATTTGCAGATGGAATCGGTCGCACATATAAAGCGCTGATCGGTGTCATGTTAGTGGTAGCCCAACCAACGTGGGGTGGGGGGTTGGTTCACCCAGGTTGCTAGGGTATTATCTACACAATATGATTAAGAGAGTCAGCTTATGTGGCATCCTTGCAAGGACTAATATATTGGAGCAGTGTCCGTTAATGCCACGGCCACGAAGTAGAAGAACCATATCGGTAAAATAACGGATGGTATAACAGATATCGTACTACAACTGAACGGCTGCGCTGACCTTGCTTTCCTTTTTATTCATGGCAACCCATGATCTCCACCGATCGGTTTTATGTTTTAGATTAAAACAGCCAGACCAGTAGCCGATTCGAAAGCAGCTAACCTCATTAATAAGCAAATATCATCAATAAAACATGATTTGGCTATTAAACGAATCTTGTCTCAGGAGCCCTCCAGCACACCACTGTACCATGGTCATTACGATCCAAGGCATCCGTCAATACCACAGACATTCAGGTAACTAGTACTCGAGTGATATACGTGACGGCATTTCCCTCTGAATGAGGTCCCTTCTGAAGGGTTGAATATCGTTTGGATTCGCCACTTTTAGTTAACGACTGTATCAATGATCAGCCGACACTGTGTCAGGTTAGTTACAATGTCCTGATTACTAACCTTTGTTTCACTGATTGAGTGACGTCGGACACATTGAACCCACTACATCTTTTCCAATAAGCGTTTACACTGCACTCGGAGCTGTATCTAGTACATATGATTTTGTAATCATAAAGCTAAATTGGGTGACTCGGCAAGATGGTGCATCACTACAAGACGTTTACAGGCAGCTAAAATATCAATGGTTGGTTTTCCAGAACGAATCATTCCCGACGATGCAACAAAAATGGTTAATCATTTATCCACCATTCCAAACAAACGGCAATAGAGGAAAGTATGTATCAATGCATTAATTGGTTTCGGTTAAAAATGACCAGCAGCTGAAGCTGAACCATCTTCCCAATCCTTTCCTTTAAATGATAAATGAACCCCTCGGTGGGAGTGAATGGTCCCCGATACAGCTACTCATGTGATACATGCATCAGGATGAGCCAGACAAATGAAATGGACCATCGCTCAGGTCAATGGTATCCGGATCATGGCCATAAAATTCCTCAGATATCGTGGAAGGCATCAAAGAAAAGCCTACCAATTCACAAACGTAAGTAAACACGTGTCCCATATGATTTTAAAGCATACTGCTTAAAGTCACAAACATACGGCTGGGGGTACATTATATATTTGTACGGATCTGGGTAAGTACACGCTGGTATTCATTGGAAGTCGTATTAATTAACGAAGCAGCTGTCATGTTTGCAGACAAAAATTTGATGTATTGCGACTGCACCAGCATAAATATACGCTACAAAAGCCCAGTATCAATGATCGATGCTTTTTGGGGCTATTCAATACGAGTATTACATAGGAGCATAGAGTTACTACAAATAGTATATGGCCATAATGATACAATGATGTCCCCATCCGTTGTCCGAGTGGGTGCTTGGCATGCATGTCATTTCATATGCCCTGCATATTGTGCACGACCTGGTTTATAGTGACGCAGCAATGTAAGTTGACAAGAGAAAAAGACCACTCATCATAGAGATGAGACGATGTATGTAGAAGGAGGTGGTAAATAGAGTAAATTAAGCGTCGAATTTGAAGCCTGAAACGCTTTTACCAAACCTTTAACTTCTAAATCAGCACTCCAATCAGGTGAACCGCGCTATTTTCACAAGTTCGAGCCATTTGATGAACCATGTTGTTGAGCTTCATAAAGATCAGCTGATGCGTACCTTAAATACCGAAGCAAGGCGCATAGACAACCGACAATCCGGGTACTACCTGTTTGACTACGTTGCCCCTCACAGACCACGATAATCAGCATACTGCTTCTTGTTATCATCCGGAACATAGGCTGACAATCACAACACTGTTCTGCCACTGAGAGGCAGCACTCAGCTTCACCTCACCTCAAGCAAACAAACAGCATATACAGCCATACTATCAGCACCGTGGACGTAGAGGTAAGAAGGAAGTTGGCAACTGATGTAATTCTGATATATCTAGCTGTCTGACAAATTATTTCTATTACATGCACCATCGTATATATTGACTCACACCTAAATGAACTATTATAAAAAAGTTGCGACGTAACAGGTACTTCTGCACGCTACGTCATTCCAGTATATGCGCATGATTCTCTTCCAAGGCAATATTGACATGGATAGTCGCTTCTCTAACTGTACCTAAGAAGTTCCCTACATGACTTAATGAGAGTTATGTCGAACCAATGACACCAAATCAATCAATTATCATCCTGTAGTTATAAGACTTGGTTAACTTATTACCAGCATAAAAAATGATTTGTGCCTGCAAGACCTTCAAAAGGTAGCCAAAAGGTTAGCGATGCGTTGGTTTTGCAGAGTTTACAATCAGTTATCATTACTGGATTTGCAACGCACGAACATGAATCATACATGCCTTCATTGTCTGTGGTGTCGCATAGACAGGCTTAGAGAAAGTGGCTGGATTCAAGCCATGTTTCTCCGCTCCCCTTCAATCATTGGCAACTCACGCATGGCCTTAACATACCTCCGAAATCACAGATGGCCCCACATTAATGCTCGCAATTCACAAGCTTTAAACGTATTCGCTTGGGAGTTGAATGCAGACGGCGCGGAACCCTTCACTGGTCTTTGCAAATGTCATGATTGCGGCATAAAAAACCAGCAGCTTGCATAAAACACTTTGTTCCGAAGCCTATGCATTTCACCATGCTTTCTGTGCATAGCTATGGATAAATTGTTGTAATTATCACGGCTTGGCATAGATATGCGTATGTCATTGATTTGCTGCATTGAAGTTTGTAATCATGTGACACCTGTGTGAACATTAAGGGGACAGAAGCTCAACTTATTGGCATGTATACAATGGAAAAGCCAGTTAGATGGGTTGTTCGGCTTCAGTTGATGGATCGAACATGTCTCCAAATCGACTCAGGAGTAAGGTAAGATCACTTACTTGTCAAGTTTGAGCTGATCAGGAAAGCATCGACACAGACCTTTGGTTACCTTCAGTCAACAACAACAGAATGTCCCAGTGACCTCACCTTGTAGAAATAAGTAGCTCGGAACAAAACGCTATCCTATGTAATTGCGTGTCAAGGCCAAAAGCGATAGAAAAACGTTGTATGGCTGGTGCATACTAAGCGACCATTTAAAGTAGTTTGGAATAACAATGCATGCATCTGTTTTGGTCCAATTAGCGAATTCATAGCTTCCATCGTTGAATAGATAATGAACTGATATCAAAAGTAGTACGGAATTTACTGCAGAGTATTTCAAAAGTGAGAAAATCAACCTAAATTTCCAAGATACCCGCAATGATCGCAGTTGTATCAAAAAGGCTGCCGTTGTAAAACTCTTTGCTGTAGATAAAGTTTAACAACCATTGAGGAGCCGAGCACAATATTTATCACCTGCCTACTTTGCTATACTTACGGATCAGCGCAAAAAACAGTATTAAAGCGGCTGCGATGTGAATAGTTGTGCTCGATCAATGTTTCACATGCGCATGATCTTCATGAAAGGCATTTCTGATTGCTCTGTCTATCCCTTAAGCAATTGAGAATCAGGATAGTCCTTTGCCCACATCCATGATGGATACCTGTAAAAACAGCTTATTGCCTCTAAGAGACCTCCTGACAACGACTGACAAGCACCCTACATCCCCCCTCACAGCATCCCTTGTGCATATGCATTAACGAGGCAGGTAACTTGACCTCATATTGTGCGTACTATGACTTGAACGTTTCCAACGGTCCTTGTGTACGTGCGACCAATCCCTGCTTTTCGATATGTTTGCACACTTTATCCTATCACAAAGATCATTATAGTCTTTAGAGAGCCATAAATAGTTCCAATAAACCCAGCTCTATGGCAGATTGCTCCCTGAAGCATCAGCGTCTTAACAGAATAAACGCATAATTTGACGAACCATGACTATAAAATGGCGACGAAACGTCGATCACTAAACACTAAGCTTATGAAGTATATGTGCATGATTCTAATCCATGGCAATACAGACATTGATATTTGCCTCCTAAATTATATATGTGGCTCCCATATCTCTACAAATGTTTTGCCTATCGAGTTAAGGTTGACCCAATTCATCACGTTCACGGTTATTCAATAGGTCGCATACTCCCCACTCGGAGCTGTATCAACTACTTATCATCTAGTAATTATAACACACAGTTTATCTATTAGCAGTTTTGTGAGATTATTAACCAAAGCAAAACCTCTACAACCATCTTAAATGATACCGAGGCGTTGGTTTTCCTGGATATGATTCAATACTTATCATACTTAACTAATTAACACTTCAGTACGCATTGTGTATTATGCATCGCTTGACGCAGACGTGATGCAGATTACAAGTCAAGAATAAATCAACTAATTTTCCGCTTCCTGTTGGAATGACGCGGGCGATCAGTATGTGGGATATCAGGTTACTAATGTTTATCAGATGGTGAACGTCTGATAGCGAATTCATTATTTCCTAATTTTATTCACGTCGACGGATAATCAGTGACCTTCGATCGTGTCAGTGATTAGATATCCTTATTGTTAGACACGGTCGGTGTCAGAAGCTCTGCATTCCAATGAAGCTTTCCCATGAGGCCACACGCGTGGCTCATCATTCTCTCCTTCGGAATTAAACTGTGCGTTGCACAGTAGATAACGACCTGGATGCAATAATCCATACCGATAAATCACTAGTCGAAACACCGGACTCAAGTGAAAAGTTTGCAAGCAGAACACAAAAGATAATTAAGAACAAGCGCTTTTGTGGCCGCGTTTATTTATATATTAAGCTTAGTAAACAATGTCCTGACAATAATTCCTGTTACATCATCCCTAAACTAGGGAATTACTCGGTTGTTCCTTTGGGCCAGCCATCAACACTGCCATCTAAATAATAACGTTTAGTAAGTAATTGTCATAGACACATCATGGCTAATTTTTGGTTAATTGGCTTAAATGGCCCAGCGTGGACGCCTCCGACATATTATTTTGCTCTGGTTAGGATTGGGGAATGACGTGGTGCATGTGTTTACAGCACCTAGCTGTCAGTACCAATAATGACGACTGCAGGTAATTAATTAAAAGTCTATGCAAATGCTAATGCCTGAACCAGACCAGCCATAACCTCCTCCACGTGACCTCCTCCGCGACAGCATTCTGAAACATATTTTTATTCATTTGGATGACAGCGACCGACCTATCTATATGGTTGTTGTACATCTGTTTTATACTAAGTCATGGATACAAGAAAATGCGGTTTGAATTTCAACGTGCTGGTTCAATTTTTAAAGCCAGTTTCTCAACCATCTCCTATACTTATCTCGCTGTTATTTGCGTCTATATCGCTGCGCTTATTATTTCCCTCGGGCCATGAATGGTTGATCTTATGTTGTCCACAGATACCACTTAGTGCACTTTGGTTTGACTCTACGTGCATGTAGATTTGTAGTTTGTGTCGCGAGTGTCCCAAGAACTATTTGAAGCCTCGACTTAAAAAGCTATAAGATCGATAATGTCATTTCCCATGTCACCTCTTAATGTGTTTCCTCTTGGAGAAAATTCCCGTTTACCTGAAATCATATTAAAAGGGTGGTGGTCAATAGATTGAAAGAGAATGAGGATGTTGCCGTCAACACTACCAGCTTCAACCCATACCAATCACTCGTCACGGTCGTGATATCTACTCGATTTATAATCAAGTCGTCAAATATGTTAAGCCTAATTTCCTGCTTGCTTTTAATGATGTTTATATTGGTGCGTCGACAAAACAACAGAAACTCATAAGGTCACACGGAAAGCACCAATGCGACCAACCAAAGCCCGACAACAATGCGCATCAGATGGTTATAGATAATAAAGATAGCGAAGTACACAACAGTGTGCTTCAAGATTTGAATTCAACGTGGTGGTGCCAATGGTGCTTATGTCGTTTTGTGGGCATCTCCTATTACATATATCCTCCCACCTGCAAGCTGCGTTGTCGATGTAACAGTCTTTTTCTTCTGTATAATGTAAACCAGGTCGTGCATAGTATGCAAGACATATAAAATAATGTTCACGCTAAGTTCCCAGTATCTTTTACACCCTCACGGACAGATATTATTTGTAGCGACTGTACATAACAACTGAAAATTCGATTATTCATTGAATAGAGATCAACGATACTTATTCTCTGATCTCCGCCTTCAATCGTGCAATGGGTCGTCTGACTTGATTATTCGCGCCAATTGTCAGGAATTAAATTATGTTTGTCCTGCTGGCCCAAAGGTCCTCAATATTATCTGCAAAATTTACTGCAGCATCATTACGTGATGAGGTAAGCCCTTGACTTAGAGCAGTGTGCATTAAGATTATATGGGACACGTGTTTATTCAGGTGTGAATTGGGCGCCTGTATCTAGGGGCCGTGCCCGATCTCGGAGGTATTTTATGACCATTATCGGGATTCCAATGACCTGAAGGATGGTCCAACTCGTTTGTCTGGGTTACAATAAGCGTGTATAACATGGGTATCTACGTATCACAATAGCGGACCATTTATCCCATAGAGGTATTCATTTTTTCGATAGGAAAGAACTGGGAACATGTCTTGGCTTCATCAGCTTTATTTGAGGCTGTTGATGCGCAGCTGGAACCAATTAAGGCCGTAAAGCATCTTTTCCTCCGATATATGCGTTGCAATTTGTTTGCAGTGATGGATAAATAATTTACTATTTAAGCTGTAGTGCCAGGAATAATACGTGCCCAACCAATCATTGATATTTAAGATGTTTGTAAAGGTATCGCAGTCATAAACCATCCTTTCGAACTGGCTTTTAGTCTAAGTAGCTAGATGATTACCAAATAATAGGCAGTGGGTATAGCTCTGAGTGCGGAAGTAACGTCGCTTATTTACGGTTACACAGGGTCAAACGTAACTCAATCAGTGAGACGCAACCGACTCCGGGAAGTCACTTCTCTTGTATAATAAGAGAGGCGAATAAAAATGTCCATATTGGCTTGGATGACAATCATGCTTATTTACTAGAGTGGCTTAGTGTACCGAAATATTAAATCGCAGCTAATTTGTCGAAACACATACGCACCTCATCGTCTGAGGGTTCGATCATATTACAGATTTAGTGTTTAATCACATTGGTGCTAAGATTAGGTGGGGTGAATGTGTTACAATTCGGAGATTGAAGGTTTAATCATTTTACATGGTCCTGCATATAGAGCAATAAATAGCAGTTTAGTAATCTTGTTCAAATTGGCTGATTCAGTCGATGGATACACTTCCCTTCTCTAATAAATGATTTTTAGAAGAGAATCATTGAGATTGAGAGGTGGAAATTTTGTTGTACGAGTGCTTATAACACATGAGTCTGTTGTATTGACGGCTGTCGTAAAGCTTAATGTGCATTATACATTAAAAGGCTAGAGCGCACCTGCACAGGCAAGATTGGTGTAATGGTGATTACCTTGTTTAATGGATAATCGGTTCACAATAGGAGAATTACCCATATCACTGGTTCCTAATCTTAGTGACCGTGACAGGAAACAAATTAAGCATGAACGGACGCTGCTCTAACTTATAAGTGAACCCGAAAAAGGCAGCCTAATGAGTTGGCTTACTCATATTATGTACACGAACCTTAGCACTTTGTCGTGGGAAGGACGAAAGGACCCCAAATGATCCGTATTCTACCGCCAGCATGACACCAATCATCGCTTTGTATGAGCGACAAAGTCCACGGCCTGTCAATGCGTTAGCAAACATTACTCTCACTATTAGGTGCCTATTGAGAGCAATCATTCGGTCAGCTACGCTCTTTGGGGAGACAGTTATCAATGGTATTGCAGTAATATACTACACTGTTGATGGCATGTAGGGTGCAGTGGCAGACTGTGATATTTGGCGAGATACCACAGACACTGCCCAGTGGCTTTCAGTTTGCATGCAATGTCGTCATTATTGTCAAAGTGCTGTTGTGGTGTGGTTGTTTTGAACTTCACTTTCAGAGCTACAATAACACCTTATTGCATAGGTGACACAATATGCATGGCTAATAACAAAACAGGCACCTATACATTGTTGTTGTTTGTTATGATTTCGGATGGTTAAAGCTATTAATATATGATGTTATGCCAGCGTTGCGCTTGATTGTTCAATAATAATACCAATTAATGTGACTTAATCTGGATTTTCATTGCGGTTGCATGTTGTGGCACAAGTGTTATTGCCTATTTTATAATGGATTCTGAAGCAACCACATCTCTCCCACTGATGCCAAGTATGCACGCGACTTTGTATCCTGAACCTTCTCAAGGGTAACCAATGCCCACGGTAAATGCAAACATATGGTGACATACAGTAGGGCACCTTGACAATACTGACGACCATGACTAAAGTACATCGCAGCCAACGAATGCAAGCTAGCAGACGCGGGACATCCTCAACATTCTGCCGCTGCACCTTAAATGCCATCAATAGTGTGCAGTAACTGGCCGAATGATAGCTCGTAATTAGCCTTAATGCGCTAAGAGAGTGAGTAATGTTTGCTTCACTCATTTGAAGCTAGTGGTAGCATATGGGTGGACATTTCTTTCATCCCTCGACAATGCGCTAAAGTGTTCTCTACACAATATGATTAAGAGAGTCTTCTCATGGGGCAGCCCTGTAAGGGCAATTATTTGAGTAGTATTCGTTAATGTCACGGCTATGAAGTGTAGGGACCATCCATATGGTAAAATACCGGATAATATAACAGATATCTTATTAGAAACTGAACGAATACACTTCCCCTTCCTCCCTGGTCCCGAAATTCTATTTTGTGCATGTTATTTGTCCAGTTGTTATTCATGGTATCCCGAGCGCCACAAGTCAACGGCTGTTACCAGGTGGGATTAAACCAAGCACGTTGGTAATGTTAGGGAGCCACTGAAAATCATCTAATAGAGAAGGGAAACTTGACCATCAATTTAATCTGCCAGTTTGAGCTGACGACTGTATCAATGGTGCACCCCCACATTATTACGAAATATACAAAGTATTAATCACTTACTTTATTGTTCACATTTATTGAGTTTATAGGATTTGCTTCAGAAGCATGCAATATGTTTAAAACATTGATAGGACACTGCTTCTCGTATTTTACAGGAGCCCTGGTTGCATTTCGCTGATTGAGTGACGTCGCACCCATTGTACTCACTACATCTACTCCAAAAAGCGACTTCTCGTCGGCACTCGTTGCTGTATCTACTGCTTAATAATCAGACAGCTAAGTTGGCTTATTACCGGCTCGGCAAGATGGTGCATCACTGCAAGACCTTTACAAGCAGCTATGCATTTTTCGTGCATTTTTGTGCATAGCTGCAGTAATTTAGTCTCGGCATGTATTTGCCTGAGTGCTCTTCGATTTGCTGTATTACAGTTTATAATCATGTGACACCTGTGTGAACATTAAGGGGACAGAAGCTCAACTTATTGGCATGTATACAATGGAAAAGCCAGTTAGATGAGTTGTTCGGCTTCAAGTTGATGATCGAACATGTCTCCGGAGAATACCCTGGAAGAGCCTCATCGCCCCGTTATCACATATTTGAATAAAAGAGTAAACAGTGTCAAGTACAGCGTTACCTCAGCAGATATTATGTCTTTCGTTTGTCAGTAAATGGCATGGGATGAAACATGGTAGATCATTTGCACTGACAGCTGTTGTAAGACATGATGTTTCTGTGACAGCAACGCTATTATTTAGATGATATATATTGATAGCTAGCCTTAAGGCACAACCGAGTAATTCTCTAGATTAAGTATGAATCCTATTCAGGTCAGTGTTAAATAAGCTGGCAGATAAATAATCGAGGCCAAAAAACCGCATGTTGTCCGTTCTCTCTCTCTTGTGCTGCTTGCAAATGTTACACGTACTCACGGTGGTACTTCCTCGTGTTGTTGAGACGTGTCAATAACGGATCATGGGACGCATTGTTGTGAACAACGGTACAGCGCACTGCTTAATCCTGAAGGAGAAAATAACGAGCTACGAGTGTGGTCTTATGAGACAGCCTCATTTGAATGCGTGGACGTGAATGAGTTCGCTATCAGACTTTCTTTATCTTGGATACAGCAGTGACCTGGTATCCAACATGCTGATCGCCCCACATTACAAATCAGCATATTGCTGAGTTATCCTTGACATGGACTGGCGATCAATATAATGCCGACGTCAGCTCTAACAGCATACTATCTGCTTTAGCCCTAACAGGGACACGGACAGCCATCATACTGCTCCTGCCTCTTAATCCATTATGACATTTTGAAATACCTGTTTCTCCAAAGTCATCCCCTAACATATACTGGCGATCTGTAAACTGCGTCGCGTATGCTATCTTTTTAAGTGAATGCTATCAGCATACTGATTCGCCCCTGTCTATCCTTGAATTAATTGGCAATCAGAATAGCATTTTTTCCCACGTCAACCCTTTAAAGACAGGCAATCCGCGTACTGCTTTCCCCCAGGTCTACAATTGCCGTGACATCGTGTGGGCAGCATCCCCTACTTTTGTAAAAGCTACTCCACGCGCAACAACAAACCAACTTCGTTATGACTTGCGAGCATGTCTGACTGGAAGTCAAACACAAATGAGCATTTCTGCGCTGCAATTAACTGTTTGAATTAACAAAGGCCTTTCCAACCAGTCAGTGAATGTTCTAGCGTATGTTTCCGGCTATATAGCCAGGATATTTAGAGAAGAGTTGGGTGCAACATGCAGAAACAAAATTACCGTAGTCAATAATATACTTGACTCTACATATGCTTTTGTTCATCAGAAGAATTACCAAAGTGCAATGGACGGGATCGTTGTCCCTAGCAAATCACGAGTAGATGCATTATGCAGGCTTGAGGAACATTACGCAAAATCATTGACACAGAATTATACTGTAAGCATGTGAAAGCCAGGGTTGTAACCATAATTGCTAAAGAGGTGTCCTTAACTCAATGTGAATCATGCAAGTGCCATGTTTCTGTGATATGTATTATGGTGAACACCAGGTTGCATCATTCCCTGCGACAGGCTAACCGTAACCTAAGGAACCATAAGGAGAGAAAAAATCGTTACTAATATAAATTTTCCTACGCATGAAAATTTGTGCTCTTATTGGTGTTGATTGCTGCTGTATGTATATATTTCAGTAAAATCGAATATTGTGCTTGATATTCTTCCAATGTATGCGGATGATCACATTTCATGTGTGCTTGGACTGAGTAAGCTGTTATAACTTAGAATTTTAGTGTTTTACGGCATTGTACAAACCCTCCTGGGGTCAATCATCCGTTGTAAATTTGAACTACAGCGTTGAAATGACCTTTATATATATATATATATTTAGTATATACTATATCCTGAAATAATGCATCATTATTATATTATTATTATGAATAACGAGGAATACATGTAACAGTTCTGTATAATGCGTCTGCTTAGGGCACCTTATCAACCACAATGCAGCTTCTTGATTTGGCGGAGGTATGTCTGGGTGATTTATCAAATATCATTCAATCGTGAAAACAGGGGTAGACCAGACGTCCGACCGGGGCTAAAACAAGAATAGGCTTAGCTATAGGTCGTCTGAGTGTATAAGTTTATCACCGTCCGACAGGAGCTAGGCCTCGGGTGGACACCGATACATGCGAGTTCGTTCAAACGTTCATAAACGATATTGTAGTGAATACATCGCCACACAAATTGGTTAAAATGTTTCAATAGTATTTGGCTTGTGTTGTTTTTGCATTGGTTCTATCAAAAAGTCTGTAAAGTTTAGAAATACAGCGGTGTTTTTGTGAACATACCATCACCGATCGATCTTTTAGCATTGAGCCACGCGCTTGTGTTTACATTTTAGCTTCCACGAAACCAGGTGGCGCGCTGGTCATGAGCTTCACAACGGAAACGTCCGAGTCGGGTAATATATTATAACAAGATCGTTAATATAATTCACTACTTAGCACTTATTATACCTAATGCTACAGCACGAACTGTGTATTAGGCATCTGTAACTGATCATATTGGGATAAACAAGCGTCCATGTTTGACGCAGACGTGATGATGATTACTAGTCGCTGTCAAGAATTATTCAGCTAATTTTAAGCTTCCTGCTGGTATGACGCAGGGCGATCAGTATGCGGGATATCGGGTCACTGCTCTATATCATATGGAGAACGTCTGATAGCGACTTCATTATTTACTAATTTCGTTAATGTTCACGGATAATTAGTGACCTTCCCTCGTGTCAGTGGCCAGATATATTACAGGCCAGAGTAAGACAATGTCGGTGTCATAGGCTCTGCATCCCATGAGGCCACACTCGTTAATCGTCATGTTCTATCCCAGCAATAACCGGTGTGCTGCGGAGTAGATAACGACCTGGTTACAATAATCCTTACCGAAAATTCACTAGTCTTAACACTGTCAACAAGCAGAACATAATAGAGGATGGACATCAGGTGCTTTTTTGCCCTCTTTTATTTATATATTCAGGTTATTAAGCAATGTCCTGATAATGATTCTTGTTACATCATCCCATAAACTAGAAATTACTCGGTGGTTCCCTGCCATCAATATATATATCATCTAGATAATAACGTTGTTGTCATGAGGCACCATGGCTAAGTTGGGATTTTGTGCAGCTGCGTATAGTGACAATAGATCATACCCCCTGCTCGGTAAAGACGCTTCCGACAGATACTTTTGCTGTGATTAGGATGTGTGATCAAGTTGCACAGGTGTTACATCAGCAACCTGTCAGTGCAGAGGAACTACCTAATTTTTACCCGTGCCATTTACTGACAACTGTTGTCCAGATTTCTGCTGATCGCCTATCATTTTCCGCTTTGCACTGCGTTGTCTAAACCACCGTATCACTTTACCACAAATGTGACCTGCTTGGTGGTCCTCAGCTGGAACTTTTACCGAAAGCTGTTGTTATCCTTGGCGCTAGAGAGGAGTATCTTAGCGTGAATGATCTTGTCACAACAATGCATGTAGAAAATGTCAACTTTGACATTGGTTGTTGTATTTCTTTATTTGCATCAATGAGATTGGCTTGCTTTTAGAAGTGTTAATGTTCTGACGTTTACCAAATGGGGGAGATCACCATGAATTTTCGAACTGTTGATCTGTACTGCGTCGAAATATGCACCAACAATAATCTTTAGACTAGTGATTCGAGTAAACTACACAAGGCAATTCCATAATGCAATAATTCTGCCCAGCACTGATGTTATTGTGAACATTTATATCCCATGCAATCGTCACAAATGACGTCACTGATCTGGTCCACTAGTTCCATGGCTATCTCGACTGCTGCGACATGAAGCCATTGGCGGTAACGTTCCATTTGGGAATGGAAGGTGAATACCCATAATTACTTTTACAGCCAGCCAAACATGTTTATGATTCTGAGAAATCGTCCTCAGGGTGTTTCTAGGTGATAAGAATGAAGATAAACCATACACGCGTGGTTGCAACATCGATGTTAAATGTTGTTGCCCTGGCGATTTTGTAACATGATCGAACACAATACGTTCTGAGAATGGATGAATTTTACGCTCTGCGTCACCATTATGTCAGTCGTCAAACATCGCATGTGTTTTCTAATATTCGGATGTTTGAGCTATGAATATATATGATGGTGAGATAGGTTTCAATACATAATTGGTACACCGATCAAGACCGACATTCACCGCAAAGAGCATTAATGGCACCACTATAAGACTACTAACTCATAAGCTAAAGTAAATACATTCCCTAATGATACAATGGAAATCCCGAACTTGCATACCAAAATATCACGCAGTTGAGATACTAATAACATAAAAATATATATTTGTTAATTTTCAATTGTCAATGATTTTCCATATGCTTCTTAAAGTAAACTTTGGATAGGTTTTGTTTATTGATTACGCTTTGTCTTGATCCGTTTATGCGTACACTGATCTTACTTAATCACGTGATATTAATTGGGAATCGAGCTAACAGGCATGTAGCCGTCAAGTATGTAATCATTGCATAGCGCTCATGAAGGCATTGAGATGGAAGAAGCCCAACATATCATCTTGAAAGCAGTACCAAAGCCAATGAGAGAGGTCAGTCGCCTTCAGTTAATATAGGTATAGGAGGGACAATACTTATGATTAGGCTGATTGGTAACGCACAGACTTTTGATTGCCTTCAGCCAACATCATCAACATGCCACTATGCACCGGATTCAGTAGAAAAGGCTTGTCTGGAAAACGTTATTTGGTGTAAATTGTTTTCTAGGCGAAAAGCTTCATGAGAGCAATATTTGTATGATGCATACAAGTCACATATTGACCGGACTCTCGTAGTTACACTACTAGTAAACAAAAGCATAGCTACCTCCGCTCAAAAACTATTGCGTTGTCCCATCAGCCCCCCACCCTCCCCATCCCCTTCACACCTCCCCTGACGTACAGGGATAAAATAGCTTGGGCATTACAGTAACTGCAATACGCAAAGCTGCATACGTAGCATTTTTAATGTTTGCACGATTCTCATCCAGAGCACTTGGAATATTGTTTTTGACATCCTAACTATATCTAGGAAAATTTCCTGTATTATTAACGCAAAGCCGCCTGAATGCTAGTTTGACGGGATGATAGCTGGCTAAAGGACCAATGAAAAAAGCTTACATGTTCACCATGCGTTGGTATTCCAGGATGTAATTCAATATGAAGCATTTATTGTTCCAGACGCCACAGCGTTAAATGTATCAATCGCGGGTAATGAATAACAATGCACCAATTAGGAAAAACTATCATCAATGCCTGTATTGGCGAGTGATATATGGCTTCGTTAGGTTATGGTAGACAAGTAACATGAACCACATTTCCAATCATTTTAAATTTGTATTTTCAAATATCACCAAGTTGTGATATTAATAACGTCATGATGTGTATGAGGGGCATATATATATATATATATATATATATATATATATATATATATATATATATATATATATATATATATATATATATATATATATATATATATATATATATATATATATATATATATATATATATATATATATTCATGTCTCTCATACACATCACGACGTATATATATATGTATATATATATATATGATATATATATATATATACATATGTATATATATATATATAAATATATATATATATATATATTGTATATATATGTATATATATATGTATATATATATATATATATATATATATATATATATATATATATATCTATATATATATATATATATATATATATATATATATATATATATATATATATATATATATATATATATATATATATATAGCGATGAGGATGTGGCGATTTGACTAGGAAAAGCAGAATCCTCAAACTCAACCTCCCCACTCTACAAAAATCGCTCTGGACGTAGAGGCACAACGAAGCGTGGCAGGTTCAGTAGATGCTGAACATAAAACCTTTCTTCATTATTTGCATGATTCCTATCACAGAAACATATGGATATTGCTTTCTGACCTTTGAATTATACCTGATCAATGGCTTTTATGGCAGCCTAATATATTGTAATCACTTCGCTACGTTGAGTAATTGCTAGAGAGTTAATGGCTGAACGACTCTGTCTAGCAGCTTAAAGGCCAATCATGATATGGCATTCTAGGTTGTAATTTTCGGCGCTCAAGCAATATACAGGTATATTATGTATCCATCACAGTGAATAAAGAATATACGTCAATTGGGAAAAACATGCATAGATGCTACGCACCAACAGCCTAAGAGATATCCGCTGAATCCAGGCTTAGCCCCCCGAATCTGTCGGATCTGTTCCATGCATGACGATCAAATACATCTGAGATTATAGACGACACTACGATTAAGGCGGTCGAATCTCAAGCAGAAACAAATACAGTACCCTATGATATAAAATCGGATGGAAATTCCAAATATGCATTGTCGTCAAATCGTTCTGTTTATAAAAGCATTGCCTTTAAATGCATAGTTTAAAGTTGCCAGTGGATGGCATTTGCACATTTTGTACACTTGGCCCGGATGAGCGTATATGCACACTTATTATATTTTATCAAGCTATATTAACACGAGGTGGTGTTAAAAGGCGATGCTGTCAATATATGCTTAATATAGCATGTACCATTATTTAATTTCTGCAATATATTATATGGCATAATGCACAGGAAAGTTATCTTGCCGATGTGATAGATTCTCACCTGGATATCAACATTGACCTACCATGGAAACATCTAACAGCATTATCCACTCTGATTATCTGACATAATATGGAATAAAGCAAAGAGTAAGCGTTGACAACTACACCACAAACAACAAGCGGTATCAAATCACGGATTAGGATATCGCACGATGGCCACTTGTATTCACCATTCACATGCTGCTATGAGACGTTTCCGAAACCTATGACAAAACCATACACCTATTGAAATGCAGATACAACGATTGCCCACTGGATTCATAGAGACGTAAATGGTATCAAAAAGTATACCCTGTAACCCAGTTGCTTATCCAAGCTGCGTATTGCGTTTCAACCTCAGGACGAACTCACGACAGCAACAACATTAATAACAGGTGCATCAACCAAGTGCTCTTGGCTCAAACTATTCAACGACCGAGATACATGCTGCGGACAACCCCTCAAAATCATACCGATAATATATGCATGCCTGGTTGTCAGAGTATTGATGTATATTTAATTCCAAACTGACCTTGCTGTTAATTTTATTATGCACCAGTTGAGATAACCATGGGACCAGCGGAAAGTATCCGTAATGTGGAGCCGATAACTTATCACGCTCTATTAAGCTCGGTTCAGTGTGGTCAAGTATGCCTGAAAGAATATGCTGCAATAATATTACCATGGCGGCAATTCTCACATCTATGCCAGCATGAATGTATGGTTGGTCGCAAAAACGACAGGAGAGACATGATCAGAGCTGTAAAAATAAACATGACCGAGGGATGTTAATGACAACACTTACAATTACTGTTGAATAAGAGTGCTTCCGTTTGTGACGCACAGATTCAGAGCTTTCAATAGCCCATTTATCATTGATTATTACGTCAATAGTAGCAGATGTGAATGAATGCCCGGGCTAATATCCAAAGAGCTCCCCCGTTTTGCTTCTTTAGTAAAACGTGCAACAAAACGGTGATGGGTGAGAAATCAATGATAGTATTTATCAAATGCGGATGCCATGCACAAGGTTCTCTGAAACAAATTATCTTTCTCACGACTACTAAAAAGGAATTAAATTTCATCGAGCAATTTCAACAGCTTTATTTTAGTATTTTTTTTGCTTTATAGTCGTTGCTCAAATCATACGAATATTGCAGAATATGTAATGATTATCAACTGCATCCAGAGTTACATAAACCATACAATCCCATCCACACGGACTGGCTCAATGAAGCAAAGTTTTCAGTAATCATTTTCGAACCGTACTTGCAACCGAAACAGCATTAAACTCCAATGACGAAGCCAAATGTGTTTATCTGGTCGTATTTAACGACACAGAGGCACGACCTTCCTCAATCATTCCGCAGTTAATAAGCATGTATAACTAAATATCAAAGTGTTGTTGTTGATGTGCATTTCATTATTTAACGGAACGTTGATGTCAAAGAGCTTATGAGGCAGCAGTCGGACCGAGGGCTGGAGCAGTGACATATAACACGTCACGTGTCATGCTCTGTTTACTGAATGCAGCATTGCCATGACTGCCGAAAATAGTATGATATAACAACGGTTTTTCTGCCATGCTTTCGCCATCAAAGGCTTCATTTCTGTGCGTTTTTCCACAATAGCTGTGATTGCTTGCTGTTAAACACCAACATAGATGTGTAAGTATGAAATCCCGAATGTTGTTCATCTAGAAACTCATTAAAAAAATCCACTCATGCAATGATTATGAAAACAAAAACCAGAACAGAACAAAAAAAAGCTAAACTGTAAAGCGTTTTTCATACGGGACCACAAAAAACGGATGGCCCCTAACAGGTCCATTGTTCGCTTTGTCAAAACGGAAACGTGTTATTCGTTATTCATTGTCGCATATGAAAAAAAAGGTTTACGGTTTAGCAATAGGCTAATATCGTTTTTGTTTTGATAAATGAAAAACGAAAAGAAAGAATATACACGGATCTATGTTGGCACATCTTCCAACAAGCCAACTAGGACTGATAACTAAAAGAGTGCACTTAATTATTGTCGTCACCTATGGAATGGTAGGTGTATCCTATATTATCCTTGCCATTGTATTTAAAACGGGATGTCTTATAATATATATCTACCTTACCTCGCACCACATTCCAGTGTATTCGAATCACGTCCACTTAATGATCACTTTTAACTGAGGAGTTCGGTTTATGTCTGTATCGATCAGCTTTATTTCACGATCGTTAATCACAAATACCGTTCACGAAAAGCATTCAAAGTTAGTATGTACTTAACAACTTTATTGAATGACTCGACATCAACCCACGTTTTACGATTTGTGTCAGTTTTGTCAACATCAAGCATTTTCCATTAACAGATTAAGGCGTAAAAACGTCGTTTGACCGTCGTTTATTAGTCTGCGTCCCAAACTCCAGGGGTTCCGCTACGCTTCTCGCCCTAGAGTCTACGACAAGACTAGGTCTTAAACTGGCGCGTCCGAATATTCATTACACACGTTCGTTAGTCTTCGTGACCAATCAACGCAAAGGTTGTGACCAGGATTGACCTTAGTTATGCTTGTCTGGCTGATGAAACTGGCTTGTGATACGCACCCTCGGTTTTATGTGACGTCATGTACATTGTTGTGGTCTGCGTCCAATGAGAACACATTGAATGTCTTCTGGAATTATGGGGCGTCTCAAACGTTCAAATTGGCACCACAACAAGCGTTTTAATCGCTTAGCTGCACGATAGTATGTTTACGTAATAGTCAGTTAAAAAGAACCAGTTGTGTGTCTGCTTCTCTCGCCGACTGCGTGATTAACGGTGCCACTCAGCGTGAAACAACAAATCGGGGTGTTGTAGAATGTGTGCCCGGCTCGTCTGGTTGGATGAGTTGACAAGTCACTTGTCCGACATGACAAATCACTTGACCCGACAAGCGGACAACCATTGGTGTCGAACCCTGACCCATTACAAGCATTGCATCGAGAGCAGTAGCTAACAACGTGTAGCAAAATGTTTCCCCGTCCCAGCAGCTACTTTCACAAAACAGGCACGACCCATCAAGCAGCCGAGCGAACAAGTCTTTCAAGCGGAGCGTACCAAAACAAATATGGCGCCGAATCTTCGGAAATGTAGAACTGACCAATGAGAGACAACGACTCAAAAGTACCCGTGAGTGACCGAGAGACACGGCTGGGATGCTCGTCCAGTTTAAGACGCTATCGTGCCCTAGACTGATGGCGAGACTATTGAATATCAGTAACATGTAAACAGCCCCCGCAGCCATCAGGCTAGGAGACCTTGACTAGTCGTTTATGGTTGTATCGTGAAGTTGTTTTCACTTTTCCAATGAGGCGCAGGTAGAATTTGGGAAAACCGCTCAAATTGCCAAGAAATTTTCGATCGCTTATGAAATCGACGATATACTTTCGATTGTCATGAAGCTTTGTTAAAATGTTATCGTTGGCAGCGTCAACTGAATGATAAGATTGTATGGTTGTCACTGACGTCAGTTTCAGTTTCAAACGAATCAAAGTTTTATCGGTACTATAATCTGAAATCAGCGCGAAGTTATCCAAAAATAAAGTATTATACAACTTTAACATACCATACAGCAGTATTAAAAAATGCGTGAATTACATAACCACCAATCCGATTACTGCATTATAAGGTAGGTGAGTGACAATACTAAATGGGATGCCGCTTCACAAGGGATCCACAGCATATGTGGCAAGGGTCCACAAGCCTTCTGCTGGCTGTTTTTTTCCCTTCAAATTGGGACCCTCACGATCTCTCTCTATTTCTCTATCGCTCTCGGTCCAATCGAGCGACTTGAATGACAAGCCCGTGTTGGGTAGCTCTATTAAGCCAAGCTGCATTAACATCTTGTAAATGCAGTCTATGTTTGTTGTTGTTCTATACCGTTGGGAAGACGTAGACGTAGAAGGCGGAAACCGTCATGACGTCCGCACCTGCGTGGTCGTCGTTTACACAAGCAGGAGAGGCTATATCTGTGTATTGAATTATTACTCCATGCCCGTTTTCAACACGGAAAACAACCCAGAGAAATATGTATGCTTTAAATTTAGTCTTTAACTCTCACGAAAGGACGAGATCTACTGGATAGGCATCTTCTTACTCACGCGGCGACTTCGATAGTGACAGGGTCACTGAGATTTTGGGACAGTATTGAGTACTATCTTCGCAAAAGAGTAGGGATGGGTCTCCACAGGGCCCCAAAAAATTGACCCATATCTAGACCACCCGTAGTGAGTAAAAGTGACCCATCAACATACCGACTGTGTGAAAATGGACTCATAGTTCATTGGATAAGCCAAAAGAGACCAATTTATAAACCATTATGAAATACATTATTCAGTCTTATAGTCGCTTCGACTATTATTTCGCCCTGTTCTGAAGTTGCACAGCTACCAGGTACGAACATGCGACGAAAAGCGGCAAGAAATCAGCGCTACTGTGTCTGTGGCTTATGGATGGGTAGAGTTTGGGTCATCGGGGCTGAAATAAGTCACACCTTAGTCGTTCTATTGTTAGGTACAGCGATGCACCCTCACTGCGCCAAAATGGTGTTCACATCAGAGCTGTGAAGTCTCTCAAATTACTGACTATTTTTTTGCGGACACGCTCAGCTGAAGGACACATTAACATCAGCATGTATCGTGTTTCAGTGTTGCCTCTAGATAAGGCTCGCGATCAGCGAAGTAATTAACATTTCATATGTCACACTAACAGCAGCGCATATACCTGACAAGCATACCATCGCTGTTGTCGGCCTTTTCAAGTTCTCTCGCCCCTAGACAGCTAGGCGGTTGTTTACGATCTGATATCACCACCTACAGCGGGCATTAAAGATCGAGAGTAGTAAACGGCGCCGTCTCTGTGTGCGACAAAGAATGTTTGGCTATGTCTTCCTATGACACACAATGCTGCTTAACAATCCAAAAATCAGACTCATTCGTAGACCTGGCCATTGCAAACGATCGACCCATTGCTACCGGGCATTCTCGTACACCCATTCTTTCAAAGAGCTTATAGCTACGCTAACAGGGCTTAATCTGACTATAGTATATCTCTGAGGCGAGTTTGAAAATGAGTGAAACACGCGCTATCGGCATCGGATAAGAGATAGTTATTGCATGGTCACGTAGGGGGATAAGTTTTAGTTATCGCAAAGTCACGTTGATGATATATTAGTTATCCCATGGTCTCGGGGGAGGTATGGGTTAGCTATCGCATGGTCTCGTGGGGGATATTTGTGTTAGTTATCGCATGGTCACGTGAGGGATAAATTTTAGTTATCGCATGTTTACGTGGATGATATATTAGTTACGTGGGTGATATGTGTTAGTTATCACATGGTCACGTGGGGGATGAGTGTTATTTAACGCATGGTCTCGTGGGGGGGATATGTGTTAGTTATCGCATGTTTACGTGGATGATATGTTAGTTATCGCATGTTCACGTGCGTGATGAGTGTTAGTTATCGGATGGTCACGTGGGTGATATGTGTTAGTTATCGCATGGTCACGTGGATAATATGTTAGTTATCGAATGGTCACGTGGGTGATGAGTGTTAGTTATCGGATGGTCACGTGGGTGATATGTGTTAGTTATCGCATGGTCACGTGGGGGATATGTGTTAGTTATCGCATGGTCACGTGGGTGATGAGTGTTAGTTATCGCATGGTCTCGTGGGTTGTAAGTGTTAGTGAATAACATGACGACGCGGAGCATCTGAGTGTGTTTCCCCATATCACCCACGTGACCATGCGATTACTTAGTTATCGTGATGGCACTTACACGCGCAAAGAAGCGCACAACGCCGCCATCAGCATGCTATACATTGATGCATCCTCTTTCCGGAGAATGTACGAATTTTCCAAGCACTATTACCGTCAATATCTGTATCCTGTTAATGGCATATTTGAAACGTTATGTACTTAGCATCGTCAACCAGTGTGGAGTCGTAATCCCCCGCCATTAAACAACCAAAGTAGCAAACCTTGATATTGTGAGTACCGTCACCAGTAATGAAAACTTTATAATCCTGAGCGTTCCGGAGTGGCTTCAAAAAACGAGCGCCTATGCTGTGATAGAAAGCAGTAGTATTTTACCAATAAAACCACTCTGCGTAAAATAAGCATGGTTATTACGCACTCTGATTGTTGCCTGCTTCTCTAAATATCATAAAATACCATGGTCAAATCATGTTACGAAATACCTCTCCAAAACAGTTTATTTTTAGATGTTTAAGTTTAGCCTATATTCAAATAATATCCACTTTTTTATTGGAGACGTCATGCACAACTCAACGTTATGTCAAAGAATGTGCGATGCTTCACCGTGTTAACCCTGGCATCCTTAAGTCTGCATTTAACGATCCCTCTTCGAAGGAGTGGACTAAAGAGCACGATAGAGGCGAGTTTACGCATGCAAAAAAAGTAATTTGTGTGCTTGACTTTGCACTTGGGCCTTCTAAATGTAATCGCCGAATATATATTGTGTCTGTAAAAGACAGGTGTCTTTTATAATGAGGGTCCATTTGTTTTGCGCTTGGCATGGAAAAACTGCAATATGTATCAGTTGAAACCTGCGTCTATTTTTCAAAAGGGTCCTCTATATAACGAGGGGTACGTGCAGGCAGGCACTAATGCAGTTTTTATGAGATTAAAGAAGATAAGAATGATATTAACTGAAGCATGCCATTTGCCTTGACGTTGGCACATGTGACAGGTGGCGACGTATGTGTAAACCCAGTTATTATAGCAGCACTTCCCTGTCACCATCCTCTCAGTAGAACTAGGGATAGGAGATACCTGCTTATACGTTCAAACAGCATGAAACAAGGATTTTATCTTTATTCCAGTGGGTTATTATTTGGACGTTAAAGTTTGGACAAGAAATGGAAGTTTCTCGACGAGTTGGATCGATCATTGCGACAATTGCAGGAGTACAATCTTACACACAAACGCTTCCCATCAAAAATAACCCCCCGACAGAGCCAATATGGGATATTACATACACTCCTTTCCCAGCAAAATCAAGGATAATTCTACAGAATAAGGCCCCTGATCTGATAAGGAAGAGTGCGCCTCACTAGGAGGTTATGTAGCTGGGATGTTGTCCTAGAACAAACCCGGAAATTTTAATAGGCTTTGCGCGTTATTTTTTTCCGCGCATCACATCTAAGGGCGATTGTAGTTTGCCCCTCACAGACAAGAAATCCCATTTGTCAACCCACGGAGAAGATGGGGATAGTGCGATGGTTTAGCCTCGCACAGTACACAACGAACGAACTGTTCTCTCATTATAGGTTACATAAGGAATGTGCGGTCTTAAACTTAAAAAGTTTGTATTAAATAAGAAATTGTGGGTTGTATCTCATTCATGAACAATGCGTGTTTGTTTTATTACTGATTGCTTAGCGACCGAACCCGACCATGTTCTGCTTTTCTCCACCACCTCTCGTTATGGCGAACATCATTTGAATGAAATTTGGGGGGATCCCCGGAACTGGATAACGGATCTGTGGCTAAATAACACTGTGTCTCGACGTCAGATAAGCCGTACTGCTACACAAGGGAACTTCAACGCCCTAGCAGTGCATCACCCAAACCGGACCGTATTCTGGCATAATAAAGAAAAGAAGAAGATCCAGTCTATAAAGCTGAGTTACAATGCCAGTCATTACATTCAGACCTTCTCTGCCCCATGCTCGGAAAAGGTAAATACACGCCTATTTTGTTCCTGTTGAGAACTCCGACCCTACCAGCGTGGTAGCTCTTACAATACTCTATTCCCCACTAGTAATAATTGATACTTTATGTTTGTCATCCGAGTCCCTCTTCCCCTTGTTATGGAGTACTTATTTATCATTTCCTGATTCAACGCCATGATTCAAAAGTGGAAACAAAACCACCGCAACACGTACAAAGGTTGATGACAAGTCAGATCGACGCTTAAGCGAAACAGGCGCGAAAAAAGCCAACTTGATGAGCGAGAGATCTTCTCACATTAACTATAGACATTACACGTGGTACAATGTTTATGATATAAGAGGTATCATTTTACTTTGCATGTATATTAATTAACTTACAGGTGTATGGTCTTGCCTTTGACTGGGTGTCCGACAACTTGTATTGGACCGATTCTGTGTACAACTGGGTTGTTATGGCGCCGTCCAAACAAATTGGCCTGTTTAAGATTGTTGTGGACAGTGGCCTGAAGGCTCCCCATGGAATTATTGTCAATCCAGAAAAGAGGTAAGGTAATATCTATTAATAAGACGTGCACATTTTCAAATTGCAACTTCGACAACACCAGTGAAACATATATCTACATATATCTTATCTGCTCACCCCATCCCACAGTCGTCTTATCTGGGCGGACCAAGGCACCGGAACAATTGAGCAATCTGACCTGACTGGAGGTGAAAGACAGGTCATATTCAAGAATGGCATTGCTCGACCCACGGTACTGACTCAAGAGGCTGGTTGGCTATACTGGAAAGATACGACAGACTCTCGGATCATGAAGATGAGATTTGATGGCAGCAATCTCCAAGCCGTGTTGACTGGCGCCATCGTGCAGTCATTCGTTGGCATAGACGTGTATGCGGTACGTCATTTGTATTTTCACGGGTACCAGCAAGTCACTACTATATTAACTCCTATAGGAGCACAAAATAAGTCCTCTTTTATGTATTATTTCAAAATGTGATCAGAGTACGGCAATGATGGTGACAGGCGCTGAGTTCCTGGTGACAAGCTTCCGAGCGCCGATCAGCTTCCAAGCGCCGATCCGCTATCTATATAAAATTAATTATATATATATGGCGGCTCGGAAGACGCTCGGCAACTTGCCATCGAGAACCGAGCGCATATGAAACTGTTGGTCAACCTCACAAGCTCCTGTGCTAATTCCCCATTCTCCGCTGTTCGTACACCCACGTAATCATTCTCTGCCCCACACTCCATAATCTGCATCCTTGAATCAACTGACAGTTTGGATTGCGCCATATTGTTTGATCTCCTCTTCATTCATCACGTTTCAGGATTTCCTGTTTGCGTGCGACTCCACCAACACCCTCTACATCTACAACGGTACAACATCAACTTCGATGTCTATATCTGACGACATCGAGTGCTACGACGTTACTATGTTTGCACCAGAGAAACAACCTTTTTTGCCCCGTAAGACTACTATAATGTATGACTATGCAATGACACTGTGAGATTATGTGAAGAACACATTTTGACGACAATATCTAAATCGATCTATTACAAAAGTAATATAAGTATTAAGCAATTATTCCATCATTCCATCCAAGTATTGTTCTAATGTCAAATTAAATTTGTCGAACCGACCCATTAAGGCCATAAATACGGTTCGTATTTAAAGAAAACTGACGAGGATTCAGGAACTCTTACAATATCTAGAGGCACTAATAATCCAGGATAGTTCACCTACAGGTGTTTGTGATCAGGCTGGATGTGAACATATATGTGTTGGACGAGACGACAATACTCGCGCGGATTGCCAGTGTCACCATCTCCACGTAGAACCAACGGAAACGGAATGTCTCGGTATGTTTCCATATTCTGACCCGTATCCATTACAGTCATATGAACAAAAACGACGATGATCATTGGTGATGCGTGAATGAAATGCTCACAGAACCAGAGGTAGCCAACATTCCATGGCCTGCGTTCTTTGTGGCTAATGCCACAAAGGTCTATCAAGTACGAGCGTGGGCTCCAGACAATAGCCGCGTCGACTTATCTAAATTGATAGATTTGTCTTGCACAGCACTTGCACCAGCGCACCATAACAACGAGTTCTACATGGCATTATCAGGCGCCATACAAAGTGTACACTTGTCACCTGGATCCTACTCGAAGACCATTATTTATGGCTTGGTCGAAAACACAATGGGTATTGTCAATGTACACTAATTTATTCAAACGATTTCATGTAATTCACGTATTTCAAATAGTGTGTATATTAATTGTGACGTCGATAAAACCTTATCAATAATCACATTAACTTGACGTTAACTGTATTTAAAAACCTGGGGAATCTTTAGGATCACATCACTCGTATAACCCTTTCAATCACTACAATATTGAACAAGCCGGAAGTAAGTCTTGGTGATTTGTTGCTTGACAGGAATGGCTGTTGATTGGTGGTCGGGAAACCTTTATTGGACCATGGCTACTGTCAAACGCATCATGGTCGCCACTACTGAGGGTCGATATGCACATGTACTCCGTGGTAGTTTACGAGGAAGTCCCTATGGATTGGCGGTCAACCCTAAAACAGGGTACAGGACTTCTTTCTGAAACACGGGGCCTTGAAGCTGCTTGTTAATGATATCCTATCAATATATAAGTCAGTCATTATGTCACAATCTCATCAACTAAAATTTCGAACGCTGTATCAGTCGAATCCGCATTCAAATAAGCAATCCGATGGGAACAGGATTGCCCCTAGCTTTTCCTAGGCATTAGCTGAACATTCGCTATATCACAACTAACCATAAGGCCTACCTTCGACTGCTGTGTCTGCAATAGCGGCCTTCCTCATCCAAAGCCATATATCTGTATATGGTGGATTGGTAATCACGCTTATATATACATAGATGACAAATTCGGAGCGAAGGTATGGTCATAATTGTCTGCTTCGGGTATATATGTCAACGAGGCTTGTACTGTTTTGTTAAATGCTTCCTTTTACTTGATAACGTTGGGCAGAACAATGCTTACATCAGAACGGTGTTCAGAAGAGTCATGCGCGCCGACAGTTTGCTTGTTTGTCTACCGGGACGATGGTTTCTATCAGCTCTGACGGCTTCGAAAACATGAGCCGGAACAATGAGCAAATACTCACAACATCATCGCCAACCGTTTTTACTTGAAATTTTGTATACATTGAGGAATGTAGTCGATCATTATATTTCGCTATAAAACCTAGTGGGGTGATGGTTGATCATTGGTGATACATTTCCACAAATCACTGACCATTTGCGGTCTGAGGCAAAACCAGCGTACCTTTATCACCTGATTACTGAAAAGTCGTACGCAACTAGACAAGTATAAGACCTAACTTGTATACAAAATATCTAATGCAACTAAGAACAGCAGTTACATTCCAGGCAACTTTTCTGGGCCGAAAGCTATTCTGGTTACCATGGTGCCATCTGGCGTGCATCCACCGACGGAAACGACGCTGTCGCTCTGGTCGAGAACAACGTGATAGCACCGCGATATCTTGCAATCGACCATGGCGAGGAAAGGTAACTTTACTTTCGGCAATCGTACAAATGTGTGGGGGAGAGATATATATATATATAGAGAGAGATAGAGATAGAGAGAGAGAGAGATATATATAGAGAGAGATAGAGAGATAGAGATAGATATATAGAGAGATATAGAGAGAGAGAGAGAGAGATATATAGAGAGATAGATATATAGAGATAGATAGATCTCTATATATAGATATCTCTATATAGAGAGAGATAGAGAGATATAGATAGAGATATCTATATATATATATAGATATCTCTAGAGAGATATATATATATATATCTATATATATATATATATCTATATATCTATATCTCTATATATATATCTATATATCTATATGTATATATATCTAATATATATATCTATATTCTCTATATCTCTTATATCTCTATATATCTCTCTCTCTATGTAAAAAATATATCTAAGTTCTTATATGTATATCTCCCTGAGTCCCCCCTGTAATCTACATATCTGTCTCTATATGCCTCTCTATAGTAATCTCATATATGAATTTATATATATGGGAATGTCTATATATATATATATATATCCACTAACATATATATAATGGATACATATATATATATATATATATATATATTTCATATATATATATAAATATTTATGTATGTTTATGTATATATATATAAAACATATATATATATACAGATATATATATATATATATATATATATATATATATCTATATATATAGATATATATATAGATATATATATATATATATGTATATATATATATATATATATATATATATATATATATATATATATATATATATATATATATATATATATATATATATATATATATATATATATATATATATTTGTGCTTGAGTACTCATATGATACTTCGTACACTAGACTTTACTGGACAGACGAGATGAAGAACGCCCTCGAATCGGTAACTTTCTCGGGTTCAGAGCGACAGCCTCTCATAGTTAGCGCCAGGCCGTACGGAATCGCTGTCTTCCAGGTATCAATTGCATACTGAAGCTATTCAAGGATAACGGTTGTACGTTCAGTTCATTGGGATGCAAATGAGTGACTGGATTTGTATTCTAGGATTATCTAGCCTGGACTAGTCAGGAAAGATTGAAAACCGGGGTTTATTGGAACAGGAAAGGCGAGGTGGATGTAACCCGCTTCATCCCGATGCTGGATGTCGGTGATATCGTACTTTACGGGGACCAGCATCAACCAAGAGGAACTGGTAAGCAGATGACAATGTGAAAATGCAAAAAACACTTTCCTACCAAACGCAATAGATATGCTACATATCCTACTAAATATTCCTGGTTCTTTCTAAACCTTATCCAAAGGAGTAATTATATGATATTGGGATCCAATCTGGCAAGTGTCTGTGTTCTAAATGCTTGCACAGGACCGTGTTCTGTGACCAATGGCGGATGCAGTCAATTATGTTTGCCCGGCGTCACTGGCAGAACGTGCACATGCGTAGTAGGCTACACCCTGAATGTAGATGACGCCAGCTGCCTCCCAGAATTCAGTGAGTCGTCAAGAACTGCTTTTAGAACAAATAAGGCTGATAATTATTTTATCATTTGGGTGTTGAACAACGGATAAACATATTACTATTACAATTGTCACTGACGTTATTAATATATGTACAATACGAATCTGCTGTGGTGAAATACACTGCATCTACGATATGTCATTTCAGACCTTCTTAAGGACGACTATTTGATCTTCATCGACTCCTACAGACAAGAACTATACCAGATGGACCCATCTTCTGGTGACGTCCGGGGGATACCAGTGGATGTCTCCCACGATCTACCCTGGGCTTTAGACATCCACCCATATGAGTCTAAACTCTACTGGTCTGATTATACAAAGAAGGAAATATGGTCCGCAAACTTAGATGGCACCAACCCATTATTGATCAAGTCCGTCTCAGGTTCAAGCCATTTTGCAGAGTGGTCTTATAAATGGAAAGATTGTTGATGTATTGTTTGAGAGCTGCTTTTGACAAAAAAATGAAACTTAACAAAAACAAGTAACGAAGCTTTCACAGAAACATTCCACTCAACTCGTTATGCTTTCTAGAAATTATATGCATATAGTTTTGTCTGAAAAATTTGGGATTATGGGAAAATAATGTACCTTGAGAATTGTATAATTGTACCTGTATTTGTCGTTGCTAAGACGTGTGTATGAGTTTGACATTGCCTAAACATTGAAGGTCATATGCTTGATAACAGAAGTAATCAATGGCTTGGCCGTGGATTATTTGAATGACATCATGTACTACACGGACGAATTTCGTGCTGCCATATATGCGATGAACCTGAAAGGTCAACATGCCCATCAGCTTATTGGAACTGATTTACAGAAGCCTACAGCCATTGTCCTGGATGTAAAAAACAGGTGCTACATGTGCACACTTCTTTATAGTCTTCCACTTGTGGTATACATTCTAATGCCATGTCACTTAATGCACCAATATATTACGTAAGCCAATTATGCGTGAAATAAATCGTGTGGCTTATTAAAATCACAACGTAGAAGCCCTTTAATGCGAGAAGTTTCGTAGACGCTACGAGTTTAACTTGAGGATGGACGCAATATCTAACAAACCAAGGATTAACATCATAGCAATTTTACAGTGTCGTATACTGGACAGACTGCGTGGACGCAACTTCCGCCCACGCGGCCAAGATTGAGCGTGCAAACTCTGTGGATGGTAGCAACAGGACAATTCTCGTTACTCATGGCCTCAAACAACCAACCGCGCTAGATATTGACTTCAAAGGTTACTTTTTGTTGATAAAAATACATCGATTGAATATAAAACACACTGGCTAAGATTATTATTTACCTTGTGGTCTTCTCTTAATGCTTGTATTACAGCCGGGAAGATGTTTTGGGCGGAGTCTTACTTCGATAAAGTAGAGATGTCGGATTTGGACGGAAATAACAGACGAGAGTTGCTAAGTCACTATCGCATCGCTTGCTATGGACTTGCTCACGATGACTTATACTTATACATCGCCGACATTACTTAAGGTGTACTTTAACTCTGAACGATTATATTGTCATTGCCGAGCATATGGATGAATTAAGGACCTATTTACTAACTGAATATATATATGTCATTGTAATTCAGCATATGGATGACATTCGTACACTAGACTTTACTGGACAGACGAGATGAAGAACGCCCTCGAATCGGTAACTTTCTCGGGTTCAGAGCGACAGCCTCTCATAGTTAGCGCCAGGCCGTACGGAATCGCTGTCTTCCAGGTATCAATTGCATACTGAAGCTATTCAAGGATAACGGTTGTATCAGTTCATTGGGATGCAAATGAGTGACTGGATTTGTATTCTAGGATTATCTAGCCTGGACTAGTCAGGAAAGATTGAAAACCGGGGTTTATTGGAACAGGAAAGGCGAGGTGGATGTAACCCGCTTCATTCCGATGCTGGATGTCGGTGATATCGTACTTTACGGGGACCAGCATCAACCAAGAGGAACTGGTAAGCAGATGACAATGTGAAAATGCAAAAAACACTTTCCTACCAAACGCAATAGATATACTACGTATCCTACCAAATATTCCTGGTTCTTTCTAAACCTTATCCAAAGGAGTAATTATATGATATTGGGATCCAATCTGGCAAGTGTCTGTGTTCTAAATGCTTGCACAGGACGGTGTTCTGTGACCAATGGCGGATGCAGTCAATTATGTTTGCCCGGCGTCACTGGCAGAACGTGCACATGCGCAGTAGGCTACACCCTGAATGTAGATGACGCGAGCTGCCTCCCAGAATTCAGTGAGTCGTCAAGAACTGCTTTTAGAACAAATAAGGCTGATAATTATTTAATCATTTGGGTGTTGAACAACGGATAAACATATTACTATTACAATTGTCACTGACGTTATTAATATATGTACAATACGAATCTGCTGTGGTGAAATACACTGCATCTACGATATGTCATTTCAGACCTTCTTAAGGACGACTATTTGATCTTCATCGACTCCTACAGACAAGAACTATACCAGATGGACCCATCTTCTGGTGACGTCCGGGGGATACCAGTGGATGTCTCCCACGATCTACCCTGGGCTTTAGACATCCACCCATATGAGTCTAAACTCTACTGGTCTGATTATACAAAGAAGGAAATATGGTCCGCAAACTTAGATGGCACCAACCCATTATTGATCAAGTCCGTCTCAGGTTCAAGCCATTTTGCAGAGTGGTCTTATAAATGGAAAGATTGTTGATGTATTGTTTGAGAGCTGCTTTTGACAAAAAATGAAACTTAACAAAAACAAGTAACGAAGCTTTCACAGAAACATTCCACTCAACTCGTTATGCTTTCTAGAAATTATATGCATATAGTTTTTTGTCTGAAAAATTTGGGATTATGGGAAAAATAAATGTACCTTGCGAATTGTATAATTGTACATGTATTTGTCGTTGCTAAGACGTGTGTATGAGTTTGACATTGCCTAAACATTGAAGGTCATATGCTTGATAACAGAGGTAATCAATGGCTTGGCCGTGGATTATTTGAATGACATCATGTACTACACGGACGAATTTCGTGCTGCCATATATGCGATGAACCTGAAAGGTCAACATGCCCATCAGCTTATTGGAACTGATTTACAGAAGCCTACAGCCATTGTCCTGGATGTAAAAAACAGGTGCTACATGTGCACACTTCTTTATAGTCTTCCACTTGTGGTATACATTCTAATGCCATGTCACTTAATGCACCAATATATTACGTATGCCAATTATGCGTGAAATAAATCGTGTGGCTTATTAGAATCACAACGTAGAAGCCCTTTAATACGAGAAGTTTTGTAGACGCTACGAGTTTAACTTGAGGATGGACGCAATATCTAACAAACCAAGGATTAACATCATAGCAATTTTACAGTGTCGTATACTGGACAGACTGCGTGGACGCAACTTCCGACCACGCGGCTAAGATTGAGCGTGCAAACTCTGTGGATGGTAGCAACAGGACAATTCTCGTTACTCATGGCCTCAAACAACCAACCGCGCTAGATATTGACTTCAAAGGTTACTTTTTGTTGATAAAAATACATCGATTGAATATAAAACGCACTGGCTAAGATTATTATTTACCTTGTGGTCTTCTCTTAATGCTTGTATTACAGCCGGGAAGATGTTTTGGGCGGAGTCTTACTTTGATAAAGTAGAGATGTCGGATTTGGACGGAAATAACAGACGAGAGTTGCTAAGTCACTATCGCATCGCTTGCTATGGACTTGCTCACGATGACTTAATCAAAGGTGTACTTTAACTCTGAACGATTATATTGTCATTGTAATTCAGCATATGGATGAATTAAGGACCTATTTACTAACAATTTATATATATATAGATATATATATATATATACATATATATGTTCATATATATATAGGATGTATATAAGGACCTATATATATATATATATATATATATACATATATATATATATATATATATATATATATATATATATATATATATATATGTGTGTATAATATATATATATATATATATAAGATATATATATATAGATTTATAGTGTTTATTTATGTATAAATATATATATATATATAGATAGACATATATATATGTATATAGAGAGATATGTAGATATATATATATAGATATATATATATATAGATCTCTATATCTATTATATTATATATATGAGATATCTCTCTATCTCTATCTAGAGATCTCTCTCTATATATATATATATATATATATATCTCTATATCTATATATATATATATATATCTCTCTATATATCTATATATCTATATATATATCTCTCTATATATATATATATATATATATATATATATATATATATATATATATATATATATATATGAATGTGATAGGGGAATCTTGAAACACGACATACAGAACGGCGGTACAAATGAATTGGGCACATTCGAATTCGAAAGACTTGTTGCATTGAAAATGTACGATTCCTCTAGGTATGGTATGTAAAATAACATATCATCGTACAAACCGCACAACAGATTGTAAATTCCACATTGTATTTATGGTGTCTCTGCGGGGAATAAAAACAGCGATTTGTTTTGTTTGCGTGTGAAAAGAAACTCGGGCAGATACCCCAACAAAGGTGACAAGTATTGAAACTACCTCACCGAAAAGCCTGCCCCAACACAACCTGAGTATGACTGTCTGAATGTCCGATTTATGGTGGACGGAATTAATGCTGCTACCATACCATTTTCCAGGCTATCCTTTTCAGTTTGAAAGATTAACTACAACTAAAGCAATGTTTGTGCTTGCGTTACAGATACGACCATGGTGATAAGTATTGCAGTAGGTATCGCGGGTGTAATCATCATCATCATTATCATCGCAGTTGCGACTGTATGCTGCAGAAAGTAAGGACTCGTTATTGCACTAACTGCCTAGCAAACAATGTTACAGAACTTGGCGAGAGATATAAGGGTGAAGTGATACGTTAACCTCATATACGGGCCGCGAGCGCAAGAGGGTTAAGCCTAAATAGTGCGCATGCATTAAAGTAACGTAACCTAAACGAATATGGCGCCTCGAAATTTACTGTATTAAGTGCTTCTTATGGTGGTGAGCACGCAGACCCCAAATCGGCGATAGGGTCCTTAAAGATTTTTGCATGAGTTTATCAGAGCAGGGAACTGACAAGTTTCGTCGTTTACAACTCTTTTACTGTCGCGAATGATAAGAAGGTTTTGAGGCTTACGTACCCTGCACTGATTCGTCTTGGTCCCGTTCTGTAACATTGCGTCACAAAAGTAAAAGCCGAATGTGCCATTAATTTATATAATAAAATAATCTCTGTTTATGTTGTTCACAAATGACTTATTGACCGATGTATGGTGTAGGAGGCGACCATCTGTTACACACCAGAGCGAGTCGCCCCCCGCCTATGCGACGCCGGTAAACAGCGATGCCGGTTACAATAATAACGGCTACGCCGTTGGGCCTTACATGGAACTATACGAAAAACCAACCGGACAAGACCAGCTATACGAAACAATAAATGGGCCTGGATATTGAGATATTTCAATCACCAAGAACGACCCGATGGTTTGAATTCCATGCGCACAATCTATAAGGCTTTGCTCCCGATTTTCAAACTTATTCACTTACCTGCGATTTACAACGTTAACGAATTCTGTAAACTGACGAATATAGCTCAGGGCACTAAATGCAATACTTGCGATGTCGGCTGAAGTCCCTAAAGATATATCTTAAGGCGAATCAAAACAGTCACATCGGCTATATTGATGGTATTTTCAAAGTCGCTACTTATTATTTTTTAAGGTATTAATTTTCTTCTTACATTGCCCATCATAGCCATTTTTGCATACTTCACTATCTGTAAAATAGGTGTTATTTTAACAAATAGATATAGAAATATTTAATTGTGTATTCATTAACTTGGTGAATGAAGTAATGTTGATCAGTGCTGTTTGTGTGTCTGTTTGTGTGTTGGCCTTTTTGGGGATCACGTTAGAGGTCGCAATTTTTGCAATCATGTAATTTTTCTTTTTTCAATGGTTGGCATCAGTGATGCAAAACTCATAGTTTTTGTTTTGACCCTGACCTGAAACTATGGTCAAGGTCATCAAAAAGTTATAAACTAATATCTCGAGTATCTCCGTGGATAATGGTTCGATCTTATCAAAATTTACACGAGCTTATAGCTTGATTCAATTGCAACTTTTTTCAAGATCAATGTCATTGTAAAAACCAATTGTTTTCCCAAGCACCCAAGGTCGAAAAAGATATCATCCAAATGTCCGCAAAAGTTTCAAAAATTTTGCAAGCGCTTGTCAATACGTGTACGATACTAACAACAATTTGGTCATATGTTCTCAGCAAAAGCTTTAGTTGCATCCTATGATTTGATGGATGTCGATGCCGTCACTTCCGCTTACGACAGCTTCAAATTTTTCAAAAAATGACACAAGTACAATGTTTTAATACTTCCGTGCATATTAATTAAATTTTAAAACAGTTTACATGCTATGAAAGAGTAATGCATTTGCTTTGAATAAATGTTATTGTAAATAATGCATTGTAAAAAAAATCTAGCAGGTCGTAAATTTCTGGTAGCCAAAATATCTAAACTTTTTAATTTCGCTATTAATTTACTAATAATGGTCCGATTGTAAATATATGAACATTTGCTGAAAGCTGAAACAAATACAAAACTATTGTTATTGACATGTCGGATCAAAATATATGTGGCCTTCGAAGCGCATTGAGCTGGAAAAAGGATCTCCACATGGACATTTTTGTGAAATATTCGATTGCATATAAAATTACAAATTTCGGTTCAATAGTCTTAACAAATAGCAAGTTGTAGCCAAAAAGAGCGCAAATCTAATCCTTCAATTCATTGATACCGATGACGTAACTTCCGGTAAGGAAAGAATCAAAATTTAAAACGGGACGGAAATCTGAAGTGTCCTTTCTCCGTCGTCAGTAGTCGTATCGTAAATTTAATTTCTTAACGATGGAAACCCATTAAATTCTTAACTTATAACTTTACATATTGTTTTGTGAATAATCTATAGCTTTTTCTCACACAGTATGCTTGAAGTACAGCGGGTGTTTATTCATCTGGCTTTTCTGTAGTTTGATGACAGCAGCCAACACATTTGGAATGTGCAAATCTCGCTGTTGCTCTTTGCTCGCCTCACGGGCGCTCAAGTATGGCACGCTGCAGTTATATTGAATCAACGAAGCCCAGCCTTGAGGCAGCCAAATTATTGTCAATCTATCAAGGATCCAGACAGTATGACTTATTTTTTTAACGCTTATCAAATCATCAATATACGTGTGATGGACATTAAAATTTAAAATCCATGGTCAATTATGCGCCGATTTTTAAACAGTACGCCAAGTTCCCCAAATTACCTATGGGCCTGCTGTTATTTGTTACCTTGGTCAGTCCTGTCTTTGTCTTTTTTGTGGGTTTCTTAACCTTTTTTGTGATTCACGATACAGGTCCCAATTTTCAAAAGTTTTATTTTAAAGGGAAGGTCCTGATGATGTGCAGAACCGAGAGGTTTTGTTTCAACTTCGATTTCTTATTAAGGTCAAGGTTACGTTGTAAATATTCTAATCATTTATCTCATCTTAACCTACGATGCGGTTTAGAAATATTTCCTTGTAGCGTGGTTTACTGGTCCTTATTTCTTATACACATGTCATCCTAGATTAGTTCTGTGGTGTTGTTGTATATGCCATCGAACAGCTACCACCGCGTTATTTCGTTCCCGAATACAGCTGTTTTCCTTGCTTTATCGCCGTTACACGAGCAATACGAAGGTTGATATGCATATGTAATGATTGTCCACTGCACCTATGATGACATAAAGAACAATATACCATCCAAAACTGGTAAGCTTAATTTTGTGTAATCACCCTCATCTGTGCCATGGAAAAACCATTAAACGGCGATGACGAAACCTAATATGATTGGCTTATCCATTTGCACGACGTTAAGAGGCGACCTCCCCGTAACATCCTGCAGTTGATAAACATGTTCACCTGGATCGCCAAATCGCGTAGGTGCCTTCCGTTCTCGAACAGAACGTTGCTGTCAATGGTTTTATGGTGCAGCAGTCTATGGCCACATGGAACCATGGAACCATGGATATATAGCCTATAACGTGACGCGCTCTGTTGCTTCAGTCCAGTGTTGACGTGACATCAGGATTTATAACATTTCTATTGCGGATTTTCTTCCATGCTTTTACCACCTTAGTCTTTATGTGTGTTTTTCGAAAATAGCAGTGTCTGCTGTTAAACACAAAAATACAAGTAATGCCATGAAAGGCAGAAAGTTGTCCAACTAGAAATTCATCAACATTAACCTATGCATACACATTAACATGCAAAAGGTTTAGCGACGGTTCGTGCAATGTCAGTGGTAGTATGCAGAGGAACGGGTTGGGTTTCCTCCCTCCGTTGACAAGGTGTTCCTGCCTTTTCTAATGAATATAACCACGGAACTTGTAGTCAAGTGATAATAGGATGGATGGGGGATGGGTGAGTATGTTGGACAAGGATAATAATGAAATTCCTCTTCTGCTAAGCGAGTAGTCAATGTATGTTACCGGATAGTATGAGTACTGGCCATGTAAAATAAGCGACCGTTCATCTCTCTCTATCCCTCAATGTGTATAGTGCGAACGGCCAGAATAAATCAGAACAGTAGCAACAATTAAGCATTGAAATAAGCTCACTGCAATGGAAAAGATGTAATATAGGAGCGCAGATTCACCATCTCTTCAATTGTACGGACTACATTATCCACGGTGCAACTTACACTTCCGATGATGTATTGCCTCACATTTATCACCATCCCGAACGACTGTTACATAATTACGGGGCGAGATTAGCCATTTACTTGAATCATATATCTTGACAGTAGTGACTGATCGGTACCGAGTAAAGCTGGTAGTGTTGACGACAAAAGCCTCATTTTCTGTCACTCAAATAACCCTCCACGTACATATTAATAGCATACCATCAGGCATACTAACAGAATAATAACCCTTTAACGTGTATTGATAGGTTTTCACGCTTATCCAACAGAGCAAATCATTATTTTGATGAAACTCGAGTTTAACGAGATTGTTCTGCATATTATTAAAATGGAGGGGGAGGGGTGGCAGATTTTAGCCTTGACTCGAAATGCTCAGGAGCTGCTCACAAATATGTCCAAGGGAAAACAAATGAAAAGGCGATATTGGGGTGACATCATCGATAGTAGACATATTCTGTATCTGAATTAGCTGTCTTTTGAAAATGATAATAGAAATGACAGTTTAACCATGATTTATATTTCACCTATCAGCCTACTGCAGTATCAATGCTTCATATATGTTGATTGGCGTGAGTGATTGTGACACAGTTTGGGGCAATCGACAATGCATCAGTAGTGTATTATATGATCCTTACGTTTTTGGTAATTCTACAGAAATATAATCAACCTATTGCGATTCTGTAATATGATCAAATCGTTTATCTCTGGTATATCATCCTTTTATAATAATTCTACGGACATGGGTTCATTATCGTTTTAAATATTGGCCAGTAGTCACTACCACATTAGCCTTGACCTTACTGTGTTATTGTCCAGTCACAAGCAAGTGCTGCAAGACATTAAACCACACAGCTTATATGGCCATCCTATGTTGGTTTTCCGTTGTAAATTTCAATACTAAGAAGAAATCATTCTTGGAGCTTTATCAAAAGCATACCGTATATCAGGGAAAATATGCCTTTTTGGCTCTGACTGAACATGAACAGCCTCACAGAGGGTGACAAATCCAATTTCCTAATTCTATATGATCATAATAATAGACCCTTAAGTCTGGGTAAATGGTTCCCTGCGGCATGACGCAGACGCCCACGCCAACCTCGGTGTTAGCAAGACAGACGAGCAGTGCCATCGCTCAAATCATTGGTATACCACACAAGGCTGGCAAATACATAATAGATCATTAACGGCACCACGATCTATCAATTACTAACGATGAAGTGAATCCGAAATTTGCATACGTGGTTAGCTATGAATCTTGTACATTATAAACGCTAGGTGAGTATATTGACCTACTTCATCAAATCATATTTATTATAAGTCGTGTTTACCAACATAAATGATACCAAGAAGCTACAATTCTTTATTAGCTTATATTGCCTTCGCTTGATCAAAACGAATGAATATGTAATTTTGATGGAACGAAAACCATGCATTCAATATTGGTTAGCTCATTCATTTTGCCCTTAACTTTAAGACCATGCTCACCACAGCGATATCGGGTGTGTAGTTCATCCTTTTCAACGAGCTGGGGACCGGCAATGAAATACCTTCCTAAATAGCTTGGTGGCACATAAACATGTTTCTGTTGTTATGCATTCACCGTCCATCTCCACGAAACAGTGCTGTCGATGGCCTTAAGATAAAACCTCGAGAATAACCACGAGATCAGAGTAATGGATCAGTGAAGTGGCGCGCATTACGTTTCTCGCTCATTTGGCTCGGTTTAGTATAGCCTATATCAATATTGCATAATAACATTACCCGGGCCTGTATTTCTGCCTTGCTTTTGACATCTATGCTTGTGCCTTTGTATGGATTGCCACACTAAATGGCAAGTGAGGAAATATGATTGCTGTTACAAAACGAATAAGAGGGATTTTACTGGAAACACTGCTGAGTTAGCATACTTCAGTTTATGACACTCTTCCTAAATGCTTTTGATGCCTCATGATCAATCACATATATTTCCTCTTCAGTCTAAATGTTAGAAGATGTCACTAAATGCTCGAGCCAGTACTTCCACAGTTTCTAGCTAGTAAGTTAGCGTACATCAGCATATAGCACACTTCCTAAGTGCTTTCGATGCCCCGTGATTCGTGCCATGCATTTTCGCATAAATGTTAATAAAATTACCAAATCAACTACCACAGTTGAGTTCCATGCATGCGTTATAAACGAAATTGTAGCTTGACAATCGAAGAGGAAACAATTTCTAAACGTATCGTTATTGTATAGTTTTATCACCATTGACTTGCCACTGATAGTCTTCGCTTAACACATCCAACGTCATAACCTGGCAAGTTATCACATACATTTGCTTCAGCGATTCCAGATGCTATCTCGATCCATTTTGCGTCCATTGGTGGGAAGACTTACGTTGTAGTGATGTCTCTTTTCGAGCTAGTTGATGTCGATCGTGACATCTTGTCATTTTCAATTGTCGAGACAATGTGTATGGTTTTGTTTTACGCAAGTACACATAAAATGTTTACAGATGACACTGTTATTGTTCTTGCATTTTTATTGTTCATTGCGATTCGTGAGTGATTCAAATGTCAGTACCGCGCTGTATTGTAGTATCATAAAAGCGTCTTATGTGACATAATCATAGTCAAGGTTTCCCACTGTATATGAACACTTATAAAATTAATTGTTATTGCATGTTAAGGACGTGGAATCTTAAGCCGCCAGTTCTCTAACCCTGATGCAATGCATGTGTAAGACTGAGCAACCTAACGTTCTCTGTCAACCAATGCACACGGTGAATGGAAACATTTTGTTGCATACAGCGGAAGCCCCTTGACAATACCAACCGTCATGAATAACGTTCATTTTGCCCGACCAATTAAACCTATCAGACGCAGGGCCGCGCCTATGGTATATCCTGCCAAAAATCACAGTCTGCCACTGCAACCTTAACGCCTAAAATGGCGCGGTATATCACTGCATTACCATTACCGAGAATCCTCGCACGAACGTAGCTCGCCAAATGATTGCCTTCAAGAGGCAATAATATGCTAAGAGCAAGAGAGAGAGAATAAAATAAAAGAGCGAGAGAGCGAGAGAGAGAGAGAGAGAGAGAGAGAGAGAGAGAGAGAGAGAGAGAGAAGAGAGAGAGAGCGGTTTGGGACAGACGAGAGACATGAAACAGACAGACTGAGAGACATATATAAACAGAATGAGACAGAGAGAGAGAGAGAGAGAGAGAGAGAGAGAGAGAGAGAGACAGAGAGTAGTGTTACTAACACATAAACGGGCTATGTAATTGGTCGTACATATACAGAGATGATTAGTGCCATGCCGGTGGCAGTTTGCAGAGCATTAGGTGGTATTTCTTTCTTCCCGGGACAAGGTGCTAAGATTGAAATATGATTAAAAGAGTCACCCCATAGGACAGCCTTGTAAGGGTTGTTTATTATATTAAAGCAATGTCATCACACAAAACACGTTGGTAATTTCCTGGAGCCATATAATATACATGACCAGCAATCGCCACCTGTGTGCTTCATATCCGTGATTGGATCTGCCAAAACAGCCCTTTTAAGCCTCATTTATGGACCATGTTTCACCGTAAATTAAGCATAGGATTATTACACAAAAATTGTAACTATAAGAGCCCACCAGTTACCACATTAACATGCCCACCAGTTACACATACGCTCACTACGCTTCACGGCATCCGTCAATACCACAGACTTACTGACTACTAGCATTTGTGCGATAGACGCAACAGCTTCTGCATCTGAATGAGGTCCGGATTGATGATCATATAATAGACAAGGGAAAGTTGACCATCAATTAAATAAGCCCATTTGAGCCAACGACAAAATCAATGGTTGAACTGACAGCCACAATATCCTGATTGTTGTACTGCTCCACAATTATTGATTTGCGTTAAGCACGGTAGCAGAAATTGGATGAAAAAGATTTGCTTCAGGAGCCGGCATAATGATTAAAACCTCTTTCCGAAATATATGACACTTTCATAATGTCTTAACCCCCACCTTTTCTGAACACCTATGTAATTATCCTGTACATATGTTAACCTAATGTTAATCTAGTTACACTCTTGAGCCCCGATCAGATCCGTATCTCTTGCGGCAAATTAGCGGCAAAATCAAATATTTCTGGTCACTACGCCATTCTAGTAGATATTCGTGATTTACATACGAGGCAATGAGAACATTGATATAAGCCTTTCTTATTAAACAGGGGAAGTGGCTTTCAGGACTTTGTTGCGCTCCACTGCTGAATCACACCCATTGTTTCCTCCGCAATCAGAGATGCATTAGGTGCCCATTAATCTGTAATCATAATGCTAAATTGACTGATTACCAACAGCAAGACCTTTACAGACAGCTAAAGATCATTTATGGGTTGGCTCACCAGAATGCAGTACTTAGCACTCATCATTCCTGATTTTACCGCTAAAATGCTAAATTGTTTATCCATAACAGCAAACAAATGACAACGCATATATGAGAGAAAAAGAAGCATCAATGCCTTATTTGGATCTAGCCGCACATGGACAGTCTCAGTCTAGCCATGTTCCCTTTTCTCTCCTATCAGAAAAAAGGAACCCATCGAGATGAGAGTATATGGTCCGCTGTGGTGCGACATCAACATCCTGGCGATACATGATTCAGGGTGAGTCAGGCAAAATGAAATGGACCATCCCTCAGGTCATTGGTATCTGAAGCATGGTTATGAAATACCCTATAGATCGAGGAAACCACAAAGATAAAGGCTACTGATTCACAAGCTATAGATAACAAAACTATTTTCCTCTCCACTTGCACAAAGTTGCGATGCTAACTGCATCATAAGATTAACGATAAAAAGCTCACGCTAAATACAGTATTTCAAAAGCAAAGCAGTTCACCAAATCTTTATGTGCTAAGCTATTGATGGGAGGTTGTATTTTGTTTGTTTTTGACCTAGATCTGCCCATGTGCAATCTAATCTGCTGCCATATTTTGTAATTATGTGATACCTGTATCAGAATTAAGGAGATATAAGCTTAATATGTTGGTTTGTTTACTATCCACAGACAATTGGGACTAGTTGTTCAGCTCTAAATGGGCCCATGAGTAAGGTGTAAGTCATAGACTTATGCTGATCAGAAAAGCATCTGCACAGATATTTGGTCACCTTCGGTCAATATCATTAGCATGGCATGGTGCACCTCATCAGGTGTTGTTGTATATTACCTTCAGAGCTGACTTTGCTGTCAATTTTATTATGAAGCAGTTCTGATGACAATGCGACTAGCGGAACGGATCAGTGATGTGGAGGCCATAACGTATCACGCTCTCTAATGCTCATTTTAGTGTTGTCCAATATGATGAACTGATATGCTTTAATGATATTGCTATGGCAACATCGATGTTTTGATCACAGCTGTAAATAACCGTGCAAGAGGGATATTTGATACCACACTACTAACTACAAGTTAATAAGAATACTTCAGATTTTGGCGCACATATTCAGTGCTTTTGTTGGCTCAATGATCAATAATATAGGTCCCTTATTGCTGTGTTACATATTGAAGGTAAATCAAAAGGCATAACGAATTTATTTACAAAAAGGTGTATGATTTATTATAGGTAATGTTTACGGGAAATTGAGTATTCCTGTACTATGCCATTCGTTTTTATTTGCATTATCCTTATCCAATGCAAATATTTGTCTCTGTAATAATACTTCGGAAGCGGCTTGCATGACTTTGGGTGTGTTTCCAATCTCATCTACTCCATTAGAGCCAGATAAGCGGAGTTATCGTTTGCATTCTGTGACAAGCTAAGTTTCGCACATTCCCCTGCGCTGCAAAAGTAGACGACAAGAAATCCTGCATATACATACAATGATGTCACGAAGATGCAATTATATTTACATACAAGTATGTCGGACAACTCGCAATGTTTTTGTACACGCAGTTTTATTGAATGCCCACGCAGGTTACAACAGAGACATATCATGGAGACTAATGACAGAATTACCAGCACATAACATAAGCAATGATGTGGTGGAAAACAGAAAATCTATACCAGTAACACTATTAGCTTTATAATGACTATGATAATTTATAGTGTACGTATGTATTAGGAAATATGAGAGACGGCGATAAGGGTGTCGTGGGGCTTTAAACCACCCATCGTGACATTTAATATGCCTTGCATATTGTGTGTGCTCATTTGTATTGATAGAAGTATTTAACGTTGCAAGAGGAAGCGATGATTACTGCCACTACCCTACTTAGAGAAACCATACAGCGCGCTTAAGGGACAAAGGCAGTGCTACCTCAAATTCTAAGCATTGAATGCTTTCATCAAACATTCAATATTTAGACAGGCACATTATTCTTGTGTATTGCACTCTGTAAGGTGAAGTAAGGTTAGTGTTAGATTAAACGGAAAACAAACACACGTGTGTTATTTAGTGTCTACATAGGTGGGGGAAGTACAAATTTTGAACTAATTCCGGGAATATTGCGCACTATAATACATAATATAATGCGCTGGAGGCCACGAGGGTTGAGTGAATCAGGTGATTAAATGTATTTGTGACATTGCAAATGTTCCGGACCTTCTTTATATATAGTCAGAAGAGGGGGCATATTATACGGGGAATGAAGCACTTGGAGGTGGCACTTCATGGCGCGTTGGCCGTGACATTGTCGACAATTTAGCATATATAAATATGACAGCGGTTAAAAGATTTACATTGAGCGGTTTACTGTTACTGGGTCGAATGGTACTAAAGACATTATTTGCATTAGCGCGCTCAATGACAGACACATACAGCATATGACATAATAATCTATTGGTAGCATATTTCCTCACCCTTTTTTTCAGTCTAAAGAGCACAACGCGGGTTATTTGGAAATCCAACAGTTAATCATATCTACCCTGTGAGAAGAGATACCCCTAGCACTTTAATCATATCGCATGTTCATTTGCTTACCAAGGCTGGCATTATCAACATAAATTATATCACGAAGCTACAACGGCTTTATTTGTTTGCTCCTACTTATTTTGCCCTTGCTTGAACAAAAATGTAATAGTGACGGAACGCGTACCATGCAATCGACACAGATTGGCCTACTCATTTCGCACTAAAAGATCATGCTCGCCGCGGCGATATAAAGTGTGTGTGGCTTATACTTTCAGCGAGCTAGAGACGCGCAATTAAATAACTCCCTGAATAACTCGCTTGCTCATAAACATGTTTGCTTGGTTATTAACGTATTGTCATGTATTCACCATCCATCTTCATTGAAAACGGTGCTGTCGATGGCTTCATGACACAACCTCGAGAATAACCAAGAGACCAGAGCAACAGATCAGTGAAGTGGAGCCCATAACGAATCTCGCTTAGTTGGCTCTGTTCAGTATTGCCTATTTTCATATAGCATAATAACATTACCGTGCCTGTATTCTTGCATTATTTTTGACATTTATGCACGTGCGTTGTATGGATTGATACACTAAAAGGCGGGCGTGCCAATATGATTGCTGTTGTATTTCCTCTTTAATGAAAATGACGGAATATGCCAGTGAATGCTTGAGGCAGTACTAAATATGCTCCCACACTTGCTGCCAAATTGGTGAGTGTATATCAGTATATAGAACACTTTCTAATTGCATTCAATGGCCCGTAATTCGTCACATATATTTCCTGATCAATGTTAATGAAATTACCCGTTCTACTCCCTAAATTGAGGATTTGTGAACGATTGAAGCTATTAAAATCTGATGTAATGTCAGTGCTGCGCTTGATTGTAGTAAAATAAATACGTCACAGGTGAATCAATCTTATCAAAGCATCTCCTGTTTCTTATGAAAGGCGCATATTGAACACTTCTATAATGAATTATTTAATGCAGTTTGCTACGTGGATTCTCAAACAGACATACCTTTCACCCTGGTGCAATGCAAACGTAAGACTAAACATCCGGAAAATTTTCATTGTCAACCAATGCGTACGGTGTATGAAAACTTTTGGTGACAAACAGTGGAGCCCCTTGACAATACCAACGGTCTTGAATAACGTTCGTTGTGCTCGATCGATGCAAGTTAACAGACACAGTGCAGGGCCTCTTGCATATCTTGCCAAAAATCACAGTCTGCCACTGCAACATTATTGCCTAAAATAGGGATGTTTATTACTGCGATGCCATTAACGAAAATCTGCCCAAAAACGTAACATGCCGAATGATGGCCCCTCACGTGGTCGTAATTAACAGCGAGAGAAAGAGAGAGCGAGATAGAAAGAGAGTTATGGTCGTCAACACATCAACATGCTGTGGAATTGGTCGCACATATAAAGAGATGATTAGTGCCATGGCAGTGGCAGTTTGCAGAGCATGAGTGATGTTTGCTTCCTCCCATAACAAGGTGCTCAGGCTAGAATACGATGAAAAAGTCAACCCATCGAGCAGGCTTTGACGGGTTGTTGCTTACATTAGAGCAGTATACGTTAATGATATGTCTCTAGCCACGTCCAACCTTTGGAACTCAATGAATCCGAAAATCCTGCTTCCCGGTCCCAATGCTACATTAAATGGATTTAATTATGGTTCACTGTGCTTATTGTCAACCGGGCGCCAATGGTCAATGGCTGTTACGAATGTCATTCTATACACGTTAATTATTTCACGGAGCCATATCAGACACCATCGCCACCTATCGGCTTTATGTCCTCGGTTGAATCAGCCAGAACAGCCTTTGAGAGCATTTATGGACTAGATTCATCCATTAAAAATGTTTGAATCATTACAAAAATATTGCATCTATAAGGGCCCTCTATGCTCACCTCGTTTCACGGCATCCGTCAATACCACAGTCTTGAGCCCAAATCTGGGTGTAAGATCAGATGCGTATCTTCATCCACATATTAGCAACAATTTAGATATAGCCCCTCACTACGCCACTCTAGTAGATATCCATGATTGTCATCCGAGGGAATATGGATATTGATAATAACCTTTCTTATTGAACAGAAGGCGAGGCTTTCAGGACTCGTTTTCGCTCCACTGATGGGTTACGTCGAGTAGTATAGATGTTAGCGGTACTGGCACACCTATCTCATATGATTATGACACACCTATCTCATATGGGTGCAACCCAGAAAACACACATATACAGGGTGACTCACATGAGCCAACGAACCGCTCGCACCTCCCCCCACCATATGAGCCCAGCCCTTCCAGCCCCTATGGTATAGGCCCACACCAGTAGTTAGTCACCATAGAGGTCATTGAGTGTTAAATATCTGCGACCGTCACTGTAAGTTCCATTTTTCACGCGGTTGAGGTCCTGTATAAACTGGGCAACCTTAGCGTCGTTCTTCTCGATAAAGTCGGGATCGGGACGAGCGGTTATCAATCTCATCGTAAAGAGCTTCCAACTGTAGAAAGCCCCCGTCGGCCTCTCTGTGATCCCACTCGGTCTTCCCAACCAAGGACCGTGATGCTCCTGTTCCAAGCCCAGGCAACTATTAAACCTCCCGTTCGCAAGCCACCGTCTCCTTATACTTCTTCTGATCTTTGTGATACACCTGGTTATACGTCTCAGCTCTCCCCAGGTCCTCAAAGGAGCACAACCTGAAAACGCAGTCGACAAACACCCCGATGGTTGCCACCGGACTGTGGTGCAACCCCAACAGAACCTGAGGCTTATACATATTCGGAATCACCCTCCCAGGACTCCTAGTGTAGGGGCACTTTATCTCGAGCAGTACAACCTCCTCAGGATGCCCCAGACAGACAGCACCCACTCCAGCATGCCGGATTGGGAGCACACAAAAGCCATCCGGAGAGTAGGCCGTCGCGCCGCCATCAATATAGATATTATTTCCGTAGACCTTGGTGTCGTACACCTTCTCCAATACCGCAATTGCAACCTCCTCAAAAGTCGTACCCCAGAGGCAGGGTGCGCTAAAGCGAACAGCCTCGTTGCTAGTTTTTTCTGTCAGCTTCTTTCTATAGCTGCTGAAGTAGTTTTGCCCTATGATAGCGGAGTAGTCACTTCCTCCAACGCAGCCCTTCCTCGTGGTCTCCCACTGGTCCGTATTTTGTTTGACTCCAGTATGATCGTTGCAGAAAGATTTTATCGCCGCCTCCATTATATCTAGCAAACCCCACTCTTCAAATGGACTGTCAGGGTCATACCTTAGCAGGTCTAGGGGGCGATTCTGCTGCTTTCAAACATTTTGCTTTAATGTCACTTTTCATTTGACTATATTTAATGATCTCGACTGAAACGAGCTTAAACTCATCATCTGAGATATACCCATCTTCAAGCGCCGCCGATACAATGTCAGCAATGGTATTCAATTTGCTCTGAGCGAGAATGCGAATCTTGTCATGCTTTTTTAACTTAATGGTCAGACGCCGACTGATGAATTTTCCAACAATTACAAGTAGCCCACAAGCGGCTCCAGTAGCACCCAACACTGTGGCAATAGGAATGGCAATTACTGTAGACATTACACCTGCACCACTTGCGCCAAGACACATACCCACAGCAACTAAAGCAGTGTCTATAGCGTCCACTGAGTTTACTGCACACCTATATTTTTTGTACATAGCACCATATTTTTCAATTTCTTTCTCAAGGTATTGCTTCTTAAGACTGATCTCATTCAGCTGATAGGAGTGCCCCAGACCACATAGAGGAGGCTCCGGATTTAACGGTGCAGTCGTTGGTTGTTGTTTCATACTGTCTTTGTATACATAAGTCTATTTATCAAGTTCAATTAGGAGTGAAGCTACAGACCAAGTCGCCCCTCGGTTTTGTGTGGTTGTATAAAAGTTATTAACGTTGCCTTCTTCTAGCTGTAAAGACTGGTCTAAAGTTATTACAACAGCCCGTTGGTTAGCAGGCTTACTTATTCCTACCACTTGATTCGTTCCATTAATAACAGGAACGACTGCTATAGGACCAGCATCAGCACCAACACCCGAAGACAACCCCATACGAATGATCTTGCCATTACATAACATGGTATATCCACAGCTTGAGTCTTGTGAGTCTCGACCCCTAGCCCCATGGCCAAACGACCACTCATATCCTCTGCGAAGGGGGCCACTTGCTTCTGCCCATATAGTAATGAGTGGTTTCGTCTTTTCATCTACGTATCGTCTCAGGTACCTGTTCTGCTGTCTATATTCAGCATCAATATACTTTTTATGAACAGCATCCTTCGGTGAAGTCGGGTCTCCCAACTCAACGATTTTATTATCTCCCATTTCAAGGTCTCCAGTCATAGTACCGCCACTTTTATCCATTTTTTTTGAGTCACCAATAGATACATATGTCTTTGTGGCATATTCCGATAGGTCGGCACCCTGAACAGTGCTTGCCGGTTTTTTGCCTAGGTCCATAAATACTTGTTTTTAATTGACATCTTGTAAATTTAAGAACAACGCTAACAGGTAAGTCGTGGTTATCTAATAGCCTTCCTTTATTATCGCGTAACTGAACCTTTAACTCATGCACTGTTCCACTAGTGACACGCTTACAGACAGGATTAGCGATGTTCGTGGTTATAATATCACCGAAAGAGCCACCCTCTAAGCCAACAACTTCAAGAAGCGTAGTGGGCGCACCATCTAGCATGTTGTGTGTGGTACTGACTTTATCGAGGTGAACATAATTTGTGTTAAAGATGCTAAAGTTGATGGGCCGGTCACCTATGTAAGTACCTGAAGGTATCCACCCCCCACTGAAGCCGTCAAGACCCAACGTTGTTAACACTCCGCCTGTTATGTGCGCACCCACATTGTCTGGAACTGTTAGGGTAATAACCCCATTTACAGCATCAACCTCCAAACCGATACCTAATGGTGTAATATGCTCCTGAAGAAGGCTTAAGCTCCAGAGGCCTGGTTTTAATGCAGCATATCCTCTCTCTTCTGAATTCCTTGACCGCCATGCAATGCTCTCGTCTGATTCTAGATTGTACCAGACCACAGTATACGTGATTGACCTTAGGCCAACACATAGATCGCCCGCAGTGTTGTCAATAGGTTTTTGCAGGGACACAGCGCCGCCGCTTTGAACATTAGACAGAGTGTGATACATATCACTATGAATAAACAAACCTTTAGTTTCAATAGAAAAGCTACCCCATATGGTGCGGGCGGGGTGTATCCAGCCACATATGGTGTGGGAGATAAACTAACCCGACAAACAATTCAAGTTGTTCACAATGGTGGTACATTCACAGCAAAGTTTCCTGATATATTCAGTAACTATAAGGTGCCGCCGGTAACAGCGGACAAAGTAGTAAAAGACTGGTTGACAAATCCAATGCAGTTTTGGCAGAACCAGTTAAACATTGCAGTGTGGTGTGCATCAGCCGGCTGCGGCGTGTCCTCCCAGGACCACCTCGAGGCTGGGATTCCACTCGTGAAAGCTCTCTACACCTTTCACCTTTATTACACAGTGCGTCGCTTATTAGCAGAACTGCAAGCGCCTCTACCTCAGGATCATGCCTATGACCCCTAAAACAATATATATGACAAGAGGGCATATGAGAGACTCTGCACTAACTTTGGTGTTCAACCAAACACAGACTGGCGCCAGAAGGCAACCGTAGCTAATAGTGGTCTTGGTATCTTATATGCACATGATGCGTATGGTTACGGGAGTGTCGTCAAGGTTGCTGGTCGAAACGTTTGTTATGACCCTACACGGATGGCCTTTGAGGCGGAAAAGGATACAAAGCCAGGTTTTGCTCACGCGAAAAACCTACAATTCTTTCAAGAGAGAATGGGTGCTGTTTTACATCTAGCACAGATACCTGAAGCAGACGAGGCCTGGAGTACCTTCATACTGGACACGTCTGAGGGTTTTACACAAACCGGCGTTGAGCGAATTAACGACAGCATCAGGACCTATGTATGGGCCATTCTTGAGGCTCAGGCGCAGACCCGCTCAGAGATACTAGGTGATGCTCAAAAGCAATTTCAGGTCAACGTTGAGGATGCCATCAACTCCCCAGTGGATATTCCGTCATCTATCCGACGGTATCAGAACGTCCTCCAGAATGCCTCTTCAAAGGTTGATTATGTGTTTGGAACGGGCCTGTACATGGCTCCGTCTGATATGAGCCTCGCCATTGGAGACGTTGCTGGGTACAACAATCTGATTACCATTGCAACTGAGGAGCAGCAGATAGGCAGCAATGCTGATGTCAACTCGGTTCAGGTGGTTCCAGATAGAGTAAGCTTTGACCCTCCGCCAGATACAGATATGGAACTCCGCTCTCCAGGGCCGGCCCCTATGGCCGAGACCGGTCTGCGTGGGGCGCACGAGGATGAGAAAACCGCTCTTATTATAGGCGGAATCGCTATAGGCTTAGCTGTGCTTTGGTTTGCTACGTAGTAAGTCACGGAGTATCAGGAGGATAACTCCCCCCACCGCCACAGCTGCGGCCCATACATGTTCTGCCATCCAACCAGCCACCTTTGCAGCTGACGTAAGCAGCCATGATACGATGGAGCCAATGATTCCTGGAAGGGCAGCTGCTGCCTTACCGGCTAGGCTCTTCAGGACGTTTGCCAAGGAGTTCAGCTGTTTTTTAATCCATTCCCTTTAAACCAGGCTTATCAGCTGGTGTCGGCGTTGGTGCCGGGGTTGGACTAGTGCTCCCTCCGCCCGTCAAAGCAACTACAAGGGTCGAGATTGCCAATCCAATCGCAGTGAGTATGGAGGCGATTGTTATACCCTGCTCCCGGAACAGGTCGCGTATACGCTCAGCTAGTGTTGTGTCCTCGTTAAGAAGTCTGTTGATCGTTTCCCTGATGCGGTTAATTTGGGTCCTTAGACGGTTACGGTTTTCAGAGGCAGCCTCAATACGGGCACTCCGCAGGTTCTGCAGCTCTGCAAGCTCATTTGCTTGGAATCTCCATGCTCGACTATCACCCCTCCCTTCCTCCTCCAGGCTTGCCATTTTAGCTTCCCGCTGTTTTATATTCCTTTCTATCACAGTTATCTTGGCTAGGTTATTGACCAGCTCACCCCTCTGGGTCTGCATAGCCTTGTCAAGCCCTATAAGCTCTCTGAGTGGTAGTTCGTTGTCTGTTTGTGTACCTAGGTCTTGGATGGTGTTATGAACGTCCTCTATGAATCCTGTTTCTTCCACACCACCTTGCTCTGTCACAGCTTCAAGGCTGCTCATTTCTAACATATCTGGAAGTGCAGCTTCTGCTAAAGCAGCAGCTTCGTCAACGCCTTGTAGGGCTTTTACTGCTTCTGTGGATAGTTCAGCGGTCACTCCAAGAGCTCGAGCAAGCGGTGTACCACCGTAATCTAGGATACTCCTAGGAGAGAGGAATTTGTTTGGATTGTTCTTCCATGTCAGAAGATTCCATTCTCGGCCCCACTTAACACAAAGGTCACCTTGTTGAGACGATCTAAACTCCAGAGTGGCCTGCAGCTTATGCTTAGACACTGCCTTCTCCCACCTCTTAACTAAGACTTCAGTTTCTTCTTTGGAAGCCATCTGATCTTCTGTTAACCCAGCAGGCATTTCAGTAATAGCCCATGGTGGCATAGTCGAGTACGACGTATCTAAAGTTTCGTCAATCAGGTTAGTCTCCTCATCATCAAAGCTAGTCTCATTCCTATCCCCTCCCATAGCCCCTTCCTCCTCTGGGTCGTCAAATGCTGGGTTATCAAACTCCATGTCTGTGTGTTAAAGATATAAGTGTAATTAAGCATTCAACATGACGAGTACTTACGGACGCAAACTAAACCCACACCGCCGGATACGCGAACCCCTTGGGGTAAAGGGCGTGTGACAATCTGTATGCGTTACAAACAATCCAAGCACTATTGACCAGAACCAACAACTGCTGGTTCGCTTCCCCAATCTAGGCGCAGACGACGTCATTGTTTCAGGGACAGCACGGCTGGCCTTTACAATCACGCTGACCTCGACTGATGTTAACCGCAGCGTTGTGCAAAACCTGGGCCGCGCCGTGGTTAAGAAATTGACAATCAAGATTTCTGGCAATGAGGTCATGTCTATTGATGACAGCGATGTGTACCACTGTTACCACGACTTGTGGCGGACTGCACAGGAGAGACAGGGCCTCCAGTATCAGGGCATTGACACATCAGATGACAGAAACGCAACTAAGATACGAGTGGGGGCAGGAGACAAGGTTGATACCGAGGAAGAGGACAAGGCCGTAGCCGATGTGTATGGTAACAGGTTCTACGTTCCGCTTGATTTTGAACTCCTCGAGAGCCACATGCCATTCTACCAGAGTGCGCTTAGTGACAGACTGGAATACGAGCTCACATTCAACGACTACAACCGCGTGATTCACGCAACAGGCGACACCGCTGCAAGCTACAAAATTGATGGCATCTCGCTGGAGTATGACATGGTTACCCAAACAGAGTTGGCCCGCATGATACGCACACAGTACACAAGTCGGCTCTCGATTCTGTATGACCGTGTGCTTCGTCACAGGAAGCTTGTATACAATAAAAGAGATACACTGTCAACCTGAACGTGCCGGCTCGCAGCATGAAGGGCATCCTACTGCTCTTTGAAGACCCGACCATCGCCTCATTCGCCAGGAAAACAGAGTCGTTCTACATCCCAAAGATAACGAAGGTCGAGGTGACCATTGAGGGCATCCCCAATCAGCTCTATGCCCAGGGCATGCGTGGCTACCAGCAGTGGAACGAGGTGAAGAAGGCCTGTGCAGCAACGAGTAAACGAGACCCCAGTGTAGCAATAGCATTAAAAGACCTGTCATTGTCAGACGTTTCCCTAGGAGAGTACCTAACCACCAAGTATGCTCTGTGGCTCGACTTAAGGACGAGTGATGACGACCAGCTGCACGGTAGTGGCAGGGCTGTGGAGAATGCGCTGAGGGCATCACCATACAGATCACAAAAAGGGCAGAGGCGGCGGGCACATTGAACGTTTATATGTATATTGTAATGGATGCACAGCTTAGCATTAAAGATGGCAGGTTCGTCAGCGCAGTCTACTAAGTTTACATTTCCAGATGGTCCCTGTTCGGCAATTGTTTGTGGGCAGACAGGATGTGGGAAAACCGCATTCATCCTCGACCTACTTGAAGGGCCCTTCTTTGGTGCCTTCGAGCATATTGTAATCCTCTGCCCTACCATACGTTTCAACGAGGCCTATCAGACGCGGTCATGGGTGTGGGATGATTCAGAGGTGTACGTGGTTGATCCAGGGGAGCGGCTCCATGACCACCTGAGGGCTTTCTACCATTGTTTTAAGTGCGAGCCAACCCTGTACATTATTGATGACTGTTCGGCAACAAAGGCCCTAACCAAGAAGAAAGACATGTTATCCGAACTGGCCTTTAGCGGCCGCCATGAGCAGCAAAGTGTCTGGGTCCTCACCCAAAAGTACAACTCTGTGCTGAAGGACTTACGTGAGCAGACTCGCTGGATGGTGCTCTTTCGCACCAAGGACCGTGACTCGTTTGAAGAAGCCTTACGTGAAAATGATGTAATTCCAACAAAGGAGGAACGTGCCACAGTACGCCAACTACTAGCAAAGACCAAGCTCGCAAAACTGCTGCTGAAGACTGATCAGCCTACTGCATATGCCGTCGATTGAAGTGATATTGGCCTTGATAGCAGCCGCTGCCTCAGTAATCAATTTAGGTTTCTTCATCTGGGTAGCGGTGCAGTATTTTGAAGCTCGAAGGCGTATACGTATATTCATGGATCCTGATACCATTATTGATAAACTCCTTGAACAGGACTCGACTGGCTTAGTGGAGACAAAGTCTGGGGGAGCGGAACCTAGTTGCACCCCTGGTGTAAATATGTCTTCTAAGAGAGATAGGCTTGCTGCCGTCATAGCCGGAGGTCAGGCCCGTCAGTACCTTGGTTTGAAGGGCCTTACAATTGACCAGGTTGAATCAATGTCTGATGAAGAGATCATAAAGCTGTATGTGAGATACGAGGCTCGGCTAGGTGACAGCATGACACGTACTCTAGGTCAGACACTGCTACAGCTGTACTCAGGTATTGCTTGTATGTTTCTACCAATCCCACCAGAACACCAGCCAAGGCTAATTACAGACCTCGAGACGGATCCGTTTGTTGGACACGCGCTAAGCACTGCCACTTGTGAGCTATATCATTGCTATGGTATGTTTTTAGCTCCCTTAACTGCGGCTTTAACAACAGTTAAGCACTGTCAATTTGGAAAAACAAGCACCGAAACAACAGGGGCCGGTGGAGAGGAAGACACCACTTCCTTGCTATAGTATGTGTTTAACTCTGATATAGCATGTGCTTAACTCCGCTATAGCATGTGCTTAACTCCGCTATAACAGGTGCTTACTAAGAGCTATCAATTGGACAAATAAATTTAGTAAGTAAGCATGGAAGAAACGAACACGAATCAAGGGGAGACAACACCGGTGGAGATAACGTCAGTGACAATTACTGATGGAAAAATGCTCGTAAACGCTCTGTACCACGGTGTAGTTGTGTAGTTGTTTCCGGTATTTCAATAGGCTATGCCAAGCTTGCTAAGATGGCTCTGGGTGGTGGGGTGCCACGTCTTGATTTCACCCCACAGGACCTGGCTATGGCTGTTGTCGATGTATCACTAGCTATGGCCAAAAAGGATATGCTAATTAAACAAGGAATCTTACCAGTTGATATAGTGAAGTAATGGCCACACTCACGCTACTTGTTGGGGGTGCTCTTGTTAACGCCCTTGCATTCTCTGGGAGCAACTTTTTATTCTCTAAATTACGAGACAACCAAGTGGACGCGGAACGTAAACGCCATGATATGGCAATCGAGCAGCTTCAATCTGCTCAGGCAGCATGGGCCAAGAAGAGAACTGAGCGCTTAGACTACATCAATGAACAACTGCGCCGCCAGGACCATGCCGAGCATACATTTAAGGATGCGGACGAGGCTATGCGTGAGTACGCCCTAATTACGAATAAAACCGTCGACCCGTTGGGCTCTGAGTCGCAACTTTCAGACTTCTACGAGCCCTCAGATGAACAGTGGGGGCGTGAGGTGGCGTTCATTATACTGGGTATGGCTGCGACTGGGCTGGTTGCATACAGGCTTGCTAAGTAGGTCATTTGGAGACTCGAGCGTTTACTGTATATGGATCGTCGCATGCAAGAGATCTACTATAGTCCTAAGGGATACTGGAAAGGCAATGCTAATATCCAAGAGCGGTTGGAGAAGTGGACCAACCAAGGTTCTGGCTGGGAGTTTCAGGCGGTCACAACTCTGTGGATTGATATTGCAAACTACCAGCCATTGAAAGGTGGCTCCTACCTGAAACTGCCGAGAAAGCTGGCGGTAAAGAAGGCAATTAGAAACGTAAAAAACACAAACGACCCACACTGCGTTCTATATTCCATTGAAGCGGCTCTGCACCCGGTTGCCAAGAACCCGCAGCGACCATCAAAATATAACATTAAGCCGCTCTTAAGACTCTTAGAAGGAAAAGGTGTGGACTATCCAACACCTATCTCGCAGATTGAGAAGATAGAAAAACATGCTGAAGTAGGCGGCTTGAATGTCTTTGGCTGGGATGGAAAGGCCACCATCGTTCACCGTATCAGCAGACAGCCTGGTCCATGTATAAACCTCATGCTGATTGAGGAGGACGGTAGGTTTCATTACACGCAGATCGAAGACCTGAACCGCCTGCTGTATGACTAGTGTAAGTACGAGCACCGCAAGTTCTTCTGCGAGCGATGCTTGCATGGATACACCACTGAGAAACTGCTCCTGGCGCACAAACCTGAGTGCATGGGTATCGGTCAGACTGCTGTGCGAGTTGACATGCCTGAGGAAGGGAAGAACATATTATCCTTCCAGAACTGGCAGATACAGCTTGCTGTCCCCTATCTTATCTATGCCGACTTTGAGGCGCTCACAGTGAAGCTTCCGGGACCTGCGCCTAATCCTGGTAAGAGCAACACGCAGAGAACGCAGGAACATGAGCCATGTGGTTACGGCTATGTGGTTGTCCGATGTGATGGGCAGACAGAACCCCCTGTGGTTTATAGAGGAAGCGATGTTGTGGAGAAGTTCTTACAGGCACTGCAGCAGGAGGAGCAAAAGATCAAAGCAGTTCTGTCCAAGCCTGTCCCTATGCGGATGACTCGGGAGGATAGAAGGGCACATAAGGCTGCAACTCACTGTCATGTGTGCAAGAAAAAACTGGGCTGTGACTCTGTTCGCGATCACTGCCATATAACAGGCTTGTACAGAGGGCCAGCCCATAACGTGTGTAACCTGAAACTTCGGCTGAGTCCCAAGACAACACCCATCTCTGTGGTGTTCCATAACCTGCGGGGCTACGACTCCCATCTCTTGATGCAGGGTATAAGCAAAGTGGAGGGCAATATCAACTGCATCCCAAATAACATGGAGAAGTATATCTCCCTGTCGGTCGGACAGTTGTGCTTCATTGACAGTGCACAGTTCCTCCTAGCCTCGCTCGACAAGCTTGTGTCTGCTAACAACCCAGATGCCTTTGCTGTGACGGCGGAATACGAGCCAGACCAGATGAAGCGGCGCTTGCTGCTGCGTAAGGGAGTGTATCCCTATGAGTTCATGGATGGCTGGGATAAGTTTGATGCTCCACTGCCGCCGATCCATGATTTCGACAGCAAGCTCTCTGAACAGGGTATATCTGCTGCAGACTATGAACACGCCCAGAAAGTCTGGAACGCGTTTGGTTGTAAAAACATGGGGGACTACCATGACCTTTACTTACGCACGGATGTACTGCTCCTGGCCGATGTGTTTGAAACATTCCGCAAAACCTGTCTTAAGCAATATGGTTTGGATCCGGCCCACTACTATACCAGCCCCGGTTTGTCGTGGGATGCGCTTCTTAAGAGCACAGGGGTGGAACTCGAGCTTCTCACAGATTATGACAAGCACCTGTTTATTGAGAAGGGGCTGCGCGGTGGGATAAGCATGGTATCACATCGCCACGCTAAAGCGAACAACCCATACGTGGAGGGCTTTGAGCAGGATAAGCCAGCGAGCTATATCCAGTACCTCGATGCCAACAACCTGTATGGGTGGGCGATGAGCCAAGCCCTACGTACTTCGGGTATTGAGTGGGTGGAACGGCCTGAGAACCTAGAGATCCAGGACCATCCCGATGATGCTGAAACGGGGTATATACTTGAGGTTGACTTGGAGTATCCTGCTGCGCTTCATGACGAACACAACGATTACCCCCTAGCGCCGGAGCGGCTTCTTGTGCAAAATGAGTGGTTGTCAGACTACCAGAAAGATCTCCTAGGTGCATTGGGGAGCACCGGAAATGGAGTTGAAAAGCTGGTGCCCATCCTGCGGAACAAGGAGAAGTATGTGGTACACTACAGGAACCTCAAGCTATATCTGTCTTTGGGGTTGAGACTCACCAAGATTCATCGTGCGCTTGTCTTTGACCAGAGTCCATGGATGGAGCCTTACATAAGGATGAATACAGATCTGCGCAAGGCCGCCAACAGCGACTTTGAGAAGGATCTCTATAAACTTATGAATAACTCCGTCTTTGGTAAAACGATGGAGAATCTTCGGAGGCGAGTCGACGTCAAGATTGTGCGCTCATCGGGAAAAGAAAAAAATACGTAGGCTTGTGGCCAGCCCTGCCTATGCTCGACAAAAAGTGTTTGACGATGATCTAGCTGCCCTGCATATGCACAAGACTCGCTTAGTGCTGAACCGTCCCGTCTACGTTGGCATGTGCATTCTGGACCTCTCCAAGCACTTGATGTATGACTTTTACTACAATACCATGAAGGCTAGATATGACAGTAATATTAACCTGCTTTACACAGACACAGACTCGCTGCTGCTTGAGATCCGTACCACTGACGTCTATGCTGATATGAGGGAGGATGGGCATCTCTTTGACACTAGTAACTTTGACCCTTCTCATGCCCTGCACAGTGACAAAAACAAAAAGGTTCTGGGTAAGATGAAGGATGAGTGCGCTGGCGTGCCCATCAAGGAGTACGTTGGTTTGCGTCCTAAGATGTACTCTATCCTGATGTCTGATGAGGGCGAGATAAAAAGAGCTAAGGGTGTGAAGAAGGTGGTGGTGAAGAAGCATCTACGACACGCTCAGTACGTGGAGTCACTGTTCGCCCAAAAGCAGTTTCGCCACGGAATGAACATGCTCAGGAGTGACTGCCATAAAATATATGGGCTCCACGTTAACAAGGTGTCTCTCTCCCCCTTTGACTCAAAGCGGTGGATAGCTCCAGGTGGTGTAGACACTCTGGCCTATGGGCACGCGTCGATATGTTGAACATATGAGAGCTGAGGTATAGAATGAGCACCGATGAACATATTGGGGTGGCCGAGCTGCAAGCAGATGTGGAACATATATGGGAGGAGAAGGTGGACCTTGAGAATGAGGTGAGGGATTTGGAATCAAAGTATGAGGACCTTTTGGAGCGCGTGAGTCGTTTAGAAGAGCTTATTCCTCAGGGTCCTGGTGTAGAGGAGAAGGTGAGGGAATTGGAATCGAAGTATGAGTCCTGTTGTAGATGGTTGACATTGCTGTCGCCCTCTTTAGTGGGCCTATACCATAGGGGCTGGGGGGGGGGGCTGGGCTCATATGGTACCATATGGTGGGGGGGGGAGGTATCTACGGGTGGGGGGAGATGCGAGCGTTTCGTTGGCTCATGTGAGTCACCCTGTATATGTGTGTTTTCTGGGTTGCACCCATATGAGATAGGTGTGTCATAATCATATGAGATAGGTGTGCCAGTACCGCTAACATCTATACTACTCGTCGCACCCATTGTACTCACCCCATCGATTCAAATAAGCGTCGTGTCCTTTGCAATCAGAGATGCATTAATTCTTTAATGATAATACTAATATCTAGCATCTAAGCTTTATAGAGATCAAAGTTTGTGTATTATTAATAGTGAAGCAGAGCAGCGTAACAATATTGAAGGCAATCATTGCAATTGCAAGCTAACAACAATTATATACATCAAGTGCTCGGGCTATCTAGGCCCTAAGTGTACAGTCGGTTTACCTCATCGTCAGCTGTCCATGTATGTTACTTAATGACATTAATGACACGTAAGGGCACGCTGGGAGCCATATTTGATACATGACCGATAATCTCCACTAGTTTGCTCTGTGGTTTCGATGCAAACAGCAGAATCGCACAGTGGCCGCTCTAAAAGCAATCCACCTCATTTACAAACCAAAATATCATCCATTCATCAAGTACTGCTGCTGGCGCCCATCCTGATAACATTGGATGCTTGCTCAAAAGGCTCTTGGACATCCGATAACACTATAGACTTGGAGGTTGCTCGCACTTGTTTGATAGACACAACAGCTTCTGCTATTGAAAATGATGCAATGGAGGTAAGTAGGTTTACTATTCATAGTATTTTGCCTGTGAGTGACGTATGTCCTGATGACAAACCTATGATTTAAGAACAGAAATGTTCTCACCTAGTTGCGATTTTGTTCAGTTGCGTTCAGACGCGTATTCTACAGCATCACGCAATGCATCAGGTCAGGGGTTTTTCGACACAGGTCGTTATTCACTGTACACAAAACTGCTTATTTCCGAGCTAGGGAATAAGGAACTATAAGATCTTCATTTGACTGTGGAGCGACGTACATGGTTTAAAAATAAGGACATCACCATTGATAACTAGCATGCTTTAAGTAACCTGAACAACTTTCTTCATTTGCTCCTGGTGAACAGCCTGCAAATGTCAGAGCAGTTACCTATCTGAAAGCAGCCAGCATAATTTGTGATCCTAATATCATCCATTCTGTAATAATATGACTATTACTCGAATTGGGACGCTACAGGTGCCCTCGATCTACCCACTTCGACACTCTCACTAAACTGCAGTGCAACCGTCAATACTATAGTTCCGCACATGTCTAGCACTCGTGTGGAGCGATAGACGCGACCGCTTCAAAATTTAAATGCGTTCCTACTAAAAATACATAAAATAGAAGTCGACAAGTTGATTATTAATAAAAGTTCTTCATTTGTGCCAACAGCCGCATCGATGGTGCAACAACTCTATATTGAGAAAGTTGCAATAACATTATTTTACACCTATTGTTCATTGGTCCACAGATAATAAGTGAACAATTTCGGTGAATGTGTTGTGCTTCAGCAGTATGTAGCATGATTATAGCGGTTCTCCCTGCAATATCAATCGTTAATGATGATCATTTATATACAATAACGCAAGATATGATCAATTTGAATTGCTACTTTTTGTATTGTTGGTGTATTTTGACGCTATTAAAATCATTTGTGTTATTTCACATCCATTAAAATACTCAAGCGCCGTTTCGCTGCACCTCGTGAGTTGATGTTGCGTTACGATGTTGGCAACATACGCGAGCGAGAATGGACGCCATACATGTATATGAACGTGCATAATATACCATGGAAAGGTCAACCGACGCGTAACGTAAATACTGTCCAATATCGCAATATTCCTTCACATTCTACAATGATAAATCCCTCCTATACAATTAAAGATAGTCCCCAAAGAACGTGGCTGAGCGATAAACTAGAATCGGTACGAGAGAGAGTGCTTTTTGCCAACACATCAAAAAACTGTGTCGTGCTAGTGAAATATTATGCGTAACATGGGGCTATAATTATTCACTATCATATCAAGGTGCTGCAGCCTTTCCTCCCGAATATGAGCGAAGGAGACGAAATCAACTGAAGTTGCGGTCCTTCAATGTTGACTGTAAAAGCGATCTACGTTAATACAAAAAATGCATCGCCTGCCAAGCCCATTAATAATTGGCTACCAATCACACCGGATAACATAGCAAATAATAAAATAGTCCTCCTATTGTGAACAGCACGAACACATTCGTTCTGCTTCCCGGCCCTAATGTTATATTTATTGCCGTTGATTACTGTCCCTGCCTAGAGTTATTGCATGCAACGTGCTTGCTAGCGCTTGGAACCGTGTTAGATAAATGGCCGGTAATATCAGCCATTCTTCTTCATTTGTTCTTAGTGAACCGCTTGCTAAAGTCCAGACATTTACCCCTTGAAGTAGCCCGCCTTATTTATGAACCAAATATAATTTGTTCTGCAAGTATATGACTGTTACTCAAATCTTGACGCTTCACCGTTGCACTGCGCCAATATCACTCAAATGCATCAGATTTGCGGGTAACTGGCACTCATCTGATAGACACAACAACTTGAAAATGATGTAGCAGTTGACAATCCAGCCACTATTTAAAATAAGATAATAAGTATGTCGCTATCAGGCGTTCTCAATTGATATGTAACAGTAATCTGACATACTTTTTCTTCAAAATCATCTACGCAAGACACAGAAAAACTCCAAAACTTTGCTTTTCACTCATACAATGGACTTGCAATTAGCATGCTGCCTGTTTCATTCCTAACAGTGAATAAGGCAATCAACATACTGTGTCAAGTTCGTCGCTTGCTACTAAATTATGTATTAACTGATGCTTAAAATGTTAATTTTATATTAACTCTTCGTCTAGTTGTTCTTCTAAGCGTGTCCCAAAGCGTTTTACTATGATAATAGATTTGAGAAGAGTTGCAGCAAGCAAGCATTTGCTCCAATTATTGCAAATTCGGGTACATGTTTTATACATTACTCGCCACATAAGTTGTGTTGATGTAGGATAGCTGTATGAAAATATTTATGACTGATTTTGACATCAGAGTTTTCAGATATTGATACATGATATGTACCATTCTACCTTTACAAAGGTCAGCAACGTAAAAGTGGGTACAAATATTATAAGCAACTGTACATGTGCATCTCAACGATCTTATTGCTGAAAAACAATTATGCCATACGAACAACACCCTCCACGTATAGGTACTAAAGAGCTGTATAAGTATAATAGGCAGTAGTTCCAATACATCTAGCTGTCCAACAAATTGTTTTTTATAATATATTCGTCAAATATGGTCAACGTTCAATTTGACTTACAGATACTTAAACTATTTAAGTGGCATGTACATCTTCATGATTCTCCCCAAGGAACTGTAGACATGGATAGCTGTTTTTCTAATTATACCCAACTAGTTGCTTCCATGGCTCTTTGAGTTAATCTGAATCATAATACCAATGATATCGCACTAAAGAATTAGGTTTCCGCTCCACTTGCACAAAGTAGCGATACGAATGGCATCATAAAATCTTCGCCAAACTTGGTGGTGCTGAGATATAAACGAGTTGTTGTATTGAGTTTGTTTTTGGCCTAGGTCTGCCCATGTGCACTCTGATCTGCTGCTATTATTTTGTAATCATGTGACATCTGTATCAGAACTAAGGAAACATTAAGCTAAACATGTTGGTTGGTTTACAATCAACAGACCACGGAGACTGGTTGGTCGGCTCCAAATGGGCCCATGAGTAAGGTTAGGCCACAGGCGTGTCAGGTTTAGGGTTGAACGGGAAAGCATCGACACAGACATTTGGTCACCTTCGGTCAACATCATCAGCATGTCATGGTGCACATTATCAAGTGATGTTGTATATTTACTTCAAAGCTGACTTGGCTGATAATTTCACCAGTTGGGATGATCACGCGGCTAGTGGTAAGTATCAGTGATGTGGAGGTCATAACGTATTATGCTCTGTTGAGCTCATTACAGTGTTGTCAAGTATGCATGAACTGATATGCTGTAATAACATTACCAGGGCGGTAATTCTGCCATGATCACAGCTGTAAATAAACGTGCAAGAATTTTTTTTTTTTTGATAATGTCCACTTATAATTACAGTTGAATAAGAGTACTTCAGCTTTTGGCGCACATATTCAGTGCTTTTGTTGGCCCATTGAAATCAATGATAGAGGTTCCCTAATTTGTCAAAAGTAGTCAGATGTGAATGAATGCCCGGGGCAGCGTCTAATGAACTCCCCCGTTTTTATTCTATCATAAAACAAGCAACTGCTTGTGTACAACAAAACTACACTGTTAATGTTCCTCGGCAATCGGTGAGCAATTAATATAGTATTTACCAAATGCATATGCAAAGTTAATGCTTCTATCACGCAAATCTTCTTTCTCGCGCTTAATATGACTGCTGAACAGACCGTCATCGAGGGGTAACAACAGCTTTATTGTGTTTCAAAACCTGTTTGGGAACAAAATAAACCCCTTCAAATCATTGCAAAGTTGCTAAACATGTGTATCTAGATATCAAAGTTTGGTCGGGTAGGTGTCTTTCGTGCTTAAACGGAGCGTTGCTGTCAAAGGGTTATTGATGCAGCAGTCAGCCCATTACGTGTCATGCTTTGTTGAATCAATTCAGTATGGCCTTGACTGCCGAAAATAACATGCTATGATAACACTACCATGGCGGATTTATGTCATGCTTTGTCATCTAAGCATTCAACTCCGTGCGTTTCTTCACAAAAGCAGTGATTGCCGTTAAAAACCAACTGGGAAATGATGGCATAAAAGGCGAAATGTCTTGACAATGTTAGAAGTGCCCCGACGAATGCAAGCTCAGAGGCGCATGCTAGGTCTAGCGCAGGTCACACACACTAAGGGACGATAATTATCTGTGGACCTATGGCGGCAAATAAAGTATTCATGTACATGAAGCCATTCCCGGATATGTGCAAGGCCACACATCAAACCGCCTCCCTTTTCCCCCAAGCAGACTTGACAAAGCTTCAGACAAATCGCACACTATCATCACAACAACACCACTGACGAAGACAGGTTCAAGAAGCACACTGCCCCCCCCACAACAGGACTAAAGAGAAATATTTCTACAATCACCAACACATCGCCGAAGCAGAAGAATGAAATATGTGAGCAGCTGATGTCTCATCAGATTTTTCCAATTGTACAGGTGTCAAATATATTTAACCTATAATTTATACATAAATAAACACAACCATGGCAACAAAGTGGCGGCAAATTGAGTATTCATGTACTACGCCATTCGTTTATATGTGCATTTCTTATCCAAAGCAACAATAAATTGATATTTGTCTCTGTAATAACACGTCAGAAGCAGCTTGCATGACCTTGGGGTTTTTCCAATTTAAGCGGGTTTTTTGTCAGCATCTTGTGACAAGTCAAATTGAACACATTCCCTTTTGCTGCAAAAGAAAACGGCAAGAAATCCTGAATATACATGCAATGTTGTCACGAATATGCGGTATTAATTACATAAAAATATGTCGGACCACTCGCAATGCTTTTGTACACACGGTTTTATTGAATACCCAAAGGCATACCAGAGAGACTAATGACAGAATTGCTATCACATACTATAAGTAATGATATGGTGGAAAACAGAGAATCAATATCGGCAACACTGTTAGCTTTTCAGTGACCATGATAATTTACAGTGTACGTATGTATTGGAAACAAAATGAGATAAGGCAATAAGGGTATCGTGGGGCTTTCATCCATCCGTGCGTGACATTTGACATGCGTTGCATATTGTGTGTGTTCATATAGACGCAAGTGTATAGGGTTGCTAGAGGGACAAAGGCAGCGCTATCTCAAATTCTAAAAATTTAATACTTTCATCAAACGTTCATATCTCAGGTGGAGGTAAATACAAATATTTAACTAATTCCGGGAATATTGCGAACACTATATTATATAATATAAGGCGCTAGAGGCAACGAGTCAATCAGATGATTAAATTTGTTTGTGAGATAGCAAATGTACGGCACTTTCTCCTTATTAATTGGTCAGAAGAGTGGGCATATTATAAGGGGAATGAAGCACTTGGAGGTGGCACTTCACGGCGCATTGGCCGTGACATTGTCGACAATTTAGCATATATAAATATGACAGCCGTTAAAGGAATTATATTGAGCGGTTTACTGTTACTGGGTCCGACGGTACTAAAGACAGTATTGCGTTAGCGCGCTCAATGACAGGCACATACAGCACATAACATAATGATCTAGAGGTAGCATCTTTCCCCGCTCTGTTTTTTTTTCAGTGAACGGAGCGGGTTATCTGGAAATCAAACGGTTAGTTATATCTACCCTGTGAGAAGGGATGCCCCTACCACTATAATCATATCGCATGCTCAATCGCATTACTAGGCTGGCATCATCAACATAAATTATATCACTTAGCTACAACGGCTTTATTAGTTTACTCCTACACATGCTTAGACAAAACGAATGAAAATGTAATAGCGGCGGAACGCAAACCATGCAATCGATACTGATTGGCCTATTCATTTCGCACTTGAAGATCATGCTCGCCGCGGCACTATATAGTGTGTGTGGCTTATCTTTTTCAACGAGCTAGAGACGCGCAATTAACTAACTCCCTGAACAACGCCGGTGCTCATAAACATGCTTGGTGTGTTATTTACGCATTGTAATGTATTCACCATCCATCTCCATTAGAAACGATGCTGGCCAGGGCTTCATGACACAACCTCGAGAGTAACCATGGGACAAGAGCAATGGATCAGTGAAGTGAAGCCCATAACTCATCTTGCTCAGTTGGACCTGTTCAGCGTGCCAATATGATCGTTGCTGTAGAGCGAGTAAGAGGGTTATTTATGGACATACTGCTGAGTTACACTTCGGTTTGTGACACACTTCCAAAGAGCTTTCAATGCCCCAGGATCATTCGCATATATTTCCTCTTTAATGAAAATGATGAAATATGCCAGTGAATGCTTGAGACAGTACTAAATATGCTCCCACAGTTGCTGCCTAATTAGTGAATGTATATCAGTATATAGAACACTTTCTAATTGCATTCAATGGCCCGTAATTCGTCACATATATTTCCTGATCAATGTTAATGAAATTACCCGTTCTACTCCCTAAGTTGAGGATTTGTGAACGATTGAAGCTATTAAAATCTGATGTAATGTCAGTGCTGCGCTTGATTGTAGTAAAATAACAACGTCACAGGTGAATCAATCTTATCAAAGCATCTCCTGTTTCTCATAAAAGGTGCATATTGAACACTTCTAAAATGAACTAGTAGTACAGTTTGCTACGTAGATTCTCAAACAGACACACATTTCACCCTGATGCAATGCATACATAAGACTGAACATCCTGAACCTTATTACTGTCAACCAATGCGTACGGTGTATGAAAACGTATTGTGACAAACAGTGGAGGCCCTTGACAATACCAACGGTCTTGAATAACATTCATTGCGCTCGACCAATGTAAGCTAACAGACGCAGTGCAGGGCCTAGTGTACATCTTGCCAAAATTCACAGCCTGCCACTGCAACATTAATGCCACAAATAGAGTTGTATACGACTGTGATGCCATTAACGAAAATCTTCCCAGGAACGTACCATGCCGAATGATGGCCCCCATGTGGCCATAATAAGCTGCGAGAGAAAGAAGAGAAAGAAATTGAGAGTTATGTTCACTAACACATCAACATGCTGTAGTATTGGTACATATAAAGATATGATTAGTGCCATGGCAGTGGCAGTTTGCAGAGCATGGAGTGGTGTTTACTAAGTTTAGAATACGATTAAAAAGTCAACCCATCGAGCAGGCTTTGACGGGTTGTTGCTTACATTAGAGCAGTATACATAATGATCAATATGTCTCTAACCACGTCCACTAAGTACCGCAAACCAAACGTTGGATTAAATAACGGATTGATAATAGATCTCCTATTGTGATCTCAATGGATCCAAATATCCTGCTTCCCGGTCCCAATGCTACATTAAATGCATTAAATTGTGGTTCATTATGTTTATTGTCAACCGGGCGCTAGTGGTCAATGGCTGTTACTAAATGTCAAACTAAATACGATGTTAATTTCACGGAGCCATAGTAGACGCCATCGCCACCTATCTGCTTCATGCTCTCGGTCGAATCACCAAGAACAGTATTTGAAAACATCTTTGAACCATATTCATCCATTAATAAGGTTCAGGATTATTACGCTAATATTGTATCTGCAGGGTCCGCCAAGCTAACCACTTCACCATGCTCACTATGCTTCACGGCATTCGTCAATACCACAGACTGGCCGGTAACAAGCACTCGATAGACGCGACAGCTTCTGCATTTGAATGAGGTCCGTATTGAAAATCATGGTATAGACAAGGCAACTGACCTTCAATTTAATAAGCCCATTTGAGCCGACAACAAAATTAATAGTGCAACCGAAAACGACGATAATCAGCTACACATGGACATTCTCAGATAAAGAAGCTTAAGCATAGACATGTTCCTACTTTCTCCTAATTGAAAAATGATCCTATCGGTGAGAGAAAAAGGTCTGCTGTGGTACGACACAGACACCCATGCGATACGTGTTACAGGTTGAGCCGGACAAATGACATGGACCATCCCTGAGGTCATTGGTACCTGAGGCATGGCCATGAAATACCTTAGAGATCGTGGAAATCACCAATATTTGAAAGCATACGGTTGGACGAAGCTGTAGTCAGGTTCGCAGATAATAATGCCGACTTTTACGCTAGCAAGCCTAGAACGTGGCCTCAATAATGTCACTAGACGATCCATTGCTTGATTGCATCCACATAAATATGCATTACAATACCCTAGTTGCATTATCCACGCAAATAATCGGCAATAATAAGCCAGAGAGCCGAGTATAAGTACCGATGCTCGATGTCCCTATTTGTTATTCAATTAAATAACGGATTTTAGTGGATATAGTCCCTAAATATTCTGACCATAAGGATACATTGGTGTTCCTATCCATTGTCAGTCTGGGACCTTTGGGTACATATCAATATATGCTCTGCACATTGTGCACCACCTTGTTTAAAGTGACGCAACAATCAACGTTGAGGAGGGCAAAAGACTGTTACATTACTCTTTTGGAGGTGGGACGATTTATGTAAAAAGGATTACCGACTTAAGCGCCGAATGCACCACAACGTCGAACTCAATTCTTGAAATGCGTTTACCAAACCATTAACATCTAGAGCAGCGCTTAGATAATATGGACTGCGCTTGGTTCATCATTCATGACCATCTGATGCATAACGTTGTTGTGCTATGGATAATTGCATTGGTGTGTGCCGAGTGACCTCTTGACTTAACCGAGGCAGTAATTTACGGAATACTTCCTTTCAACTAGCAAATACATATATTCCATCTTCCATAAGCTGTGAAAGTTTAGTCAACAATATAATGTGGCGGTCAGTGACTCTCATACACTCCAATAACTTGATGTGAAGCACAAATAAGTCCTAAATCACTGTTTACACATGTTTACAGTGGGTGCATGTTGTTACGCGGTCCTAAGTCAGCTTAAATAAAAATCAAATCATGTGTTCCAAAAATACTGACGCAGAACGCCTTGACAATAATTAAAGGCAATCATTTACATGGGTGGCTTACAACCATCATCTTCACCAAGTGCATAGGCAATCAGGGCGCTTGGATGAACAGTCCTGTGTGCAGTCGTTTTATCTCAGCGTCAGCGTTCACAGTAAAATACCTACCGGCTTTGAATGACACACGTTGGGCACGATGTGAGCCTTGTTAGTTAAATAACCAATAATCTCCAGCCATCTGCGCTGTGTTCGATCCAAACAGCCAGCAGAATCGAACAGTGGCAACCCTAAAAACAATCTGCTTCATTTACAAACCAAATATCATCAATTTAGCAAGAATATTGCAATTACTCAAATCGTATTGCTGCCGGCGCCCTCCAGCCAAACATTGCTCTTTGCACAAAAAACTTCTGGCTATCCGTCAGCACCTTAGACTCGAATGTTGCAAGAACTTTTGTGATAGACGCGACAGCTTCTGTAGCTAAATGAGCTGCCTATTGCAAATGATTCGATAGAGAAATGTAGGTTAACTATGAATGATATTTCGAAAGAGGGAATAAGGAACTATAATTGCTGCAACTGACTGCAGAGCAACGGACATTGTCTTACAATAACGACATGACTGTTGACAACTGGCCTGCGTATTGTCATAGCATGTTACATGCAGGCCATCGCTTGGAACTGTGTTAGATACATGGACGGCAATCTCAACCAGTTTTCTTCACTTGTTACCAGTGAACGGCCTGCATAAGTTACCAATCTACCAGCTACCAATCTGAATTTGTAATGTAAATAACATCTGTTCTGCAAGGATATGACCATTGCTCACTGCAGGTGCCCGCTGCACCACGGTCACCATGCCGCAGTGCATCTGTCAATACTACAGTTTTGCAGGTATCTAGCACTAGTGTGGAGTGATCGATTGAATTTCAATGCGCTCCCTGTTGACAGTGATATAATAGAGGACGACACGTTGATTATTCATAGAATGTGTGTGCCGATAGCAGCATCAATGGTGCAACCTACTTAATATTACAATGTTAAAATGTCCTGATTACACACTCATTTTTCGTTGCTCCACATATATTGATTAGTGTACAATTAGGGTGAATGGATGGTGCTATAGCAGTATGTAGCACGATTAAAGTTATTCTCTCTGATATATAAATCTTCTATGATGATTGTTTTGATATAATAGTACCTTTTGAGAACTACCCGAATCACTACTTTTTGTATTGTAGGGTATATTTGACGCTTATGTTGTCTTACATCGCTAACAATACTCCCATTTCTCTCACACTGCAGCGCCTCGTGAGGTGGTGTGGCGTCTCGATGTTGGCGACACACACGAGAGAGAACGGAGCACAAGTATGCATATGATTGTACACAATATACATACAAAAGCTCGACTGACGCGTAACGGTAATATTGACAAATACCACATTCTTCTTCTGCATCATACATGGCACCGATAGGGTGATACATTCCAACAAAACTCTTGAAGATAGTCCCCCAAGAAACGTAGCTGACGAAATGAAGGCTAGCATTAGGCTAGTATGAGTCTTGAGAGAGAGTATTGTTTGCCGACACATCGAAAGGCCGATCACTTGGTCGCATCTCGAAAGGGAAGATTAGTGCCGTGCCAGCACATAAAGCAGAACATAAGGTTATATATTTTTCCCTGTCACGACAAGGCGCTGTGGATCTTTCTCCTATATTTGACCGAGGCAGTTGTCGTCAACTGATGTGGTGGCTCAACAATGTTGGCTGTAAAAGCGCTGTACGCTAAAACAATGTATGCAACACTAGCCAAGACTGTTGAGAATTGGGTACAAATCAAAACGATTACATAGCCAATAATAAAAGGGATCCTATTGTGAACAGCACGAACGCTCTTCTTCTGCTTGCCGGCCCTAATGGTATATCAATTTCCGTTGACAACTGATCTGCGTAGAGTTAGTGTATGTCACGTGCTGGCCATCGCTTGGAGCTGTGTTAGATAAATGGCCTGTAATCCTAACCATTCATTAGTTCCTGAACAGCCTGCTTAAGTCTTCACAGTTACCCCTCTGGAAGCAGCCCATCTCATTTATGAACCAAATATAATTTGTTCTGCAAGTACATGACTGTTACTCAAATCTTGACGCTTTACCGCTGAATTGCGCTCAACCACTTGAAAATGATTTAGCAGGGGAACATCCGGCCATAATTAAGAATAAGTTAATGATTATGTCGCTATCAAGCGTTCTAAATCTGGTATGCAACATTATACTGACATACATGTTCTCAAAATCATCGACGCCAAATACCGAGAAAATTCAAAATATTGCTTTTCTCTCGTTCAAAGGACTGGCAATTAGCATGCTACCTGTTTCATTCCTAACAGGGAATAAGGCAATCAATATACTGTGTCACGTTCGTCACTTGCTACTGAATTATGAATTAACCAATGATTAAGATGTTAATTTTATATTAACTCTTCTTGTTCTTCTTCCACATAAGCTGTGTTGATGTAGGATTGCTGTATGAAAATATCTATGAATATTTGTGACAGCAGAGTATTCAGATATTAATACATTCAATGTACCACGCTATATTCATGAAGGTCAGCAATGTAAAAGTAGACACAAATATTATAAGCAACCGTACTTGTGTATCTCAACGCTCTTATTGCTGAAAAATAGTTATGCCGTACGCACAACACCCTTCAGGTTAAGGTATTAAAGAGCTGCAAAGGTATTAAAGGCTGTAGTTCCAATACATCTAGCTGTAGTTCCAATACATGAGCTAATCCAACTCATAACACCAATTATATCGCACAAAAAAACTGTTTTTCCCCTCAACTTGCACAATGTTGCGATGCTAACTGCATCATAAGATTAACGATAAAAAGCTCACGCTAAATATAGTATTTCAAATACAAAGCAGTTCGCCACATCTTTATGTGCTAAGCTATTGATGGGTGGTTGTATTTTGTTTGTTTTTGACCTAGATCTGCCCATGTGCACTCTGATCTGCTGCCATATTTTGTAATTATATGATACATGTATCAGAATTAAGGAGATATAAGCTAAACATGTTGGTTTGTTTACTATCGACAGACAATTGGGACTAGTTGGTCAGCTCATAATGGGCCAATGAGTAAGGTGTAAGTCACAGACATATGCTGATCAGGAAAGAATCCACACATACATTTGGTTACCTTCGGTCAACATCAATAGCATGACATATTGCACCTCATCAAGTGTTATTGTATATCAACTTCAAAGCTGACTTTGCTTTCATTTTATTATGATGCAGTTCTGATGACAATGCGACTAGCGGAACGGATCAGTGATGTGGAGGCCATAACGTATCAAGCTCTCTAATGCTCAATTTAGTGTTGTCCAGTATGATGAACTGATATGCTTTGATAATATTGCAAGGGCGGTAATTCTACCATGACATCTATGGCAACATCGATGTTTTTCGTCGTAAAAACGACCAGAGTGCCATGATCACAGCTGTAAATAACATGCAAGAGGGATATTTTTCATACCACCTAATAACTACAATGAATAAGAGTTTTTGGCGCTCATATTCAGTGCTTTTGTTGGCCCATTGATCAATAATATAGGTTCCCTTATTACGTCAATAGTAGCAGATTTGAATGAATGCCTGGGGCAGTATCTAATGAGCTCCCCCGTTTTGCTTCAACCATAAAACCAGCAACTGCTTGCGTACAACAATAATACACTGTACGTGTTCCTCGGCAATCAGTGAGAAAATAATGATAGTATTTACCAAATGCATATGCAAAGTAAATGCTTCTATCACACAAATCTTCTTTCTCGCGCATAACATGACTGCTGAAATGAACGTAAATGTCATCGATGGGTTAAAACAGCTTGATTTTGTTCCCAAATCTGTTTGCGAAAAAAATGAAGCCCTGTCCGAGTCATTGAGCAGTTGCTAAACATGTTTACCTAGATATCAAAGTTTTGTCGAGTAGGTGTCTTTCGTGCTTAAACGGAACGTTGCTGTCAAGGGTCAATGATTCAGCACTTAGTCCATTACGTGTGTTGCTTTGTTGACTCAATTCAGTATTGCCATGACTACCGAAAATAACATGCTATAATAACATTACTATGGCGGATCTATGTCATGCTTTTATCATCTGAGAATTCACCTCCGTGCGTTTTTCCGCAATAGCGGTGATTTCCGTTAAACCCAAACAGAGAAATGATGGCATGAAAGGCGGAATGTCTTGACAATAATGCCGAATGCAAACTCAAAGGCGCGTGCTAGGTCTAGTGCAGAGTACAGGTCAGGAACTATGTTACCACTGTAACGAATCGCAGTCTGCCTCTGCATCAACATGCCACAAATATCGTGGTTTATCACAAAGATTTCCTTTAAGATTGTCCCCCAAGTCCATTAGTAGAGAAATGATGACATTTATGATAGGACTAGGGGGAGAAATGATTGCAAACACATCAGCACACTAGAGGCTTAGTTGCTCCTGTACTGTTCGTGCTAGTATGCATGAGCGGGTTAGATGTCTTTCTCCGGGCGAGTACGAATTTGACGACAACAGTCCATTGATGGGATGATGGATGTGGAAGGGAAGGAATTGTTGGAAATAGCTATTAATGATAAGGAGCCTCAATGTGCTAGGACTACCTGAGGGCTGTGTTACATATTGAAGGTAAGTCAAGAGGAATAACGAATTTATTCACAAATAGGTGTATGATTTGTTATCATGTTTACTGAAAATTGATTATTCCTGTACTACACCATTAGTTTTTACTTGCATTATCCTTATCCAAGGCAAATATTTGTCTCTGTAATGATACTTCAGAAGCGGCTTGCATGACTTTGGGTGTGTTTCCAATCTTATCTACTCCATTAGAGCCAGATAAGCGGAAATATCGTCTACATTTTTTGACAAGCTAAATTTCACACATTCCCTTGCGCTGCAAAAGAAATCCTGCATATACATACAAAGGATGTCTCGAAGATGCGGTTATAATTACATACACGTATGACGGACAACTCGCAATGCTTTTGTACGCATGGTTTTATTGGATACTCACGCAGGTAACAACAAAGACATATCTTAGAGACTAATGACAGAATTACCAACACATACCATAAGCAATGATATGGTGGAAAACAGAGAATCAATACCGGTAACACTATTAGCTTTTCAATGACTATGATAATTTACATAGTACGTATGTATTAGGAAGCATGAGAGACGGCGATAAAGGTATCGTGGGGCTTTAACCCATCCATGCGTGACATTTTATATGCCTTGCATATTGTGTGTGCTAATTTATATTGACGTAAGTATCTAGGGTTTCAAGAGGAAACGACGATTACTGCCACTACCCTACTTAGAGAAACCATACAGCGCGCTTAAGGGACAAAGGCAGTACTACCTACTACACCTTCTAAGAATTGAATGCTTTCATCAAACGTTTAACATCTAGACCAGCACATCATTCTTGTGTATTGCACTATGTAAGGTGAGGTAAGGTTAGTGTTAGATTAAACGGATAACATACAAACGTGTGTTATTTAGTGTCTACATAGGTGGGGGTGGGGGGAGAGTACGACTTTTTAACTAATTCCGGGAATATTGCGCACACTATAATACATAATATAATGCGCTGGATATCACGAGGGTTGAGTCGAGCAGGTGATTAAATGTATTAGTGACATTGCAAATGTACCGGACCTTCTCCATATATAGTCAGAAGAGGGGGCATATTATACGGGGAATGAAGCACTTGGAGGTGGCACTTCATGGCGCGTTGGCCGTGACATTGTCGACAATTTAGCATATATAAATATGACAGCGGTTAAAAGATTTACATTGAGCGGTTTACTGTTACTGGGTCAAATGGTACTAAAGACATTATTTGCATTAGCGCGCTCAATGACAGACACATACAGCACATGACATAATAATCTAATCTTTCCTCACCCTGTTTTTTTCGTCCAAAGAGCACAACGCGGGTTATCTGGAAATCAAACAGTTTATCATATCTACCCTGTGAGAAGAGATATCCCTACCACACTAATCATATCGCATGTTCATACAACAGCTTTATTTGTTTGCTCCTACTCATATTGCCCTTGCTTGAATAAAACGAATTAAAATGTAATAGTGACGGAACGCAAACCACGCAATCGATATAGGTTGGGTTATTCATTTAGCACTAAAAGATCATGCTCACCACGGCGATATAAAGTGTGTGTGGTTTATCCTTTCAGTGCGCTAGAGACGCGCAATGAAATAACTCCCTGAATACCTTGGTTGCTCATAAACAAGATTTCTTGTTTATTAACTTATTGTCATGTATTCACCATCCATCTCCATTAGAAACGGTGCTGTCGATGGCTTGATGACACAACCTCGAGAATAACCAGGAGACCAGAGCATTAGATCAGTGAAGCGGGGCCAATAACGAAACTCGCTCAGTTGGCTCTGTTCAGTATTGCCTATTTTAATATGGCATAATAACATTACCGTGCCTGTATTTTTTCCAATGTTTTTGATATTTATGCCCGTGCATTGTATGGATTGCCACACTAAATGGCGGGCATGCCAATATGATTGCTGTTGTAGAGCGTTAAGAGGGTTATTTATGAAAATACTGGTGAGTTTATGACACATTTCCAAAGAGCTTTTAATGACCCGGAAGCATTCACATTTATATCCTCTTTAATGTAAATGATAAAATATGCCAGTGAATGCCTGAGGCAGTGTTGAATGTGATCCCACAGTTGCTGCCTAACTGGTTAGCAAACATTAGTATATAGCACCCTTTCATAATTGCATTAAATGGCCCATAATTCGTCAAATATCTATACTCATCATTGATAATGAAATTGTCCTATCTTTTCCCTCAGTTATGGATTTGTTAACGATTGAAGCTATTATTATCTCTTATGCTATGTCAGCGCTGCGCTGTAGTGCAGTACAGTAAAAATGTCATAGATGAATCACTCTTAGTCAAGGCAGCTCCTGTTTCGTACAACACGTGCATATTGTACGCTTTTAAAATGAATTAGTATTGCTGTTCGCTACGTGGATTCTTAAACAGCAACATCTTTCACCTTGATGCAATTACGTAAGACTGAACATCCTGAACCTTCTGACTGTCAGCCAATGATTACGGTGTATGAAAACGTTTGGTGAGAAACAGTGGAGCCCCGTTGACAATACCAACGGTATTGAATAACATTTATTGCGCTCGACCAGACGCAGACGCAGTGCAGGGCCTCTTGTTTATCTTGCCAAAAATCCCCGTCTGCCACTGCAACCTTAATGCCTAAAATAGAGTTGTATATGATTGCGGTGTCATTAACGAAAAAACGTAACATGCCGAATGATGGCCCCCATGTGGCCACAATTAGCTGCAAGAGAAAAAGAGAAAGAGAGAGACATCAACAGGCTGTGGAATTGGTCGCACATAAAATGAGATGATTAGTGCCATGGCAGTGTCAGTTTTCAGAGCATGCAGTGGTATTTGCTTCCTCCCACAACAAGGGCTTAGGTTAGAATACGATGAAAAAGTCAACCCATCGAGCAGGCTTTGACGGGTTGCTGCTTACATTGGAGCAGTATAAGTTAATGATCAATATGTCTCTAGCCACGTCCACCATTGTGAACTCAATGGATCCAAAACTGCTGCTTCCAGATCCCAATGCTACATTAATTATGGTTCACTGTTGCTATTGTCAACCGGGCGCCAATGGTCAATGGCTGTTACTAATGTCATACTATACACGTCAGTAATTTTACGGAGCCATATCAGACACCATCGCCACCTATCAGCTTCATTTTCCTCGGTTATATCAGCCAGAACAGCCTGTGAGAGAATTTATGGACTATATTCATCCATTACAAAGGTTAGAATTATTAAAAAAATATTGCACCTATAAGGGCCCTGTAGCTAACCACCTCACTATACTCACTACGCTTCACTGCATCCGTCAATACCACAGTCTTGAGCCCAAATCTGGGTATACGATCAGATGTGTATCTCTTTCCACATATTAGCGGCAATTTAGATATTCCTGCTCACTAAGCCATTTTAGTAGATATCCATGATTGTCATCCGAGGTAATATGGAGATTGATATTAACCTTTTATATTATACAGGAAGGTGTGGCTTCCAGGACTCGTTTTCGCCTTACTGATGGGTTACGTCGGAGCCATTGTACCCACTACATCGAATGAAATAAGCGACGTTTCTTCTGCGATCAGTGATGCATTAATTCTATAATCAAAATGCTAATATCTAGCATCTAAGCTTTACAGAGATCAAAGTTTGCGTACCATAAATAGTGAAGCAGAGCACTGTTACAATATAGAAGGAAATCATTTATATTGCAAACTAACAACAATTATATACATCAAGTGCGTAGGCTATCAGGGTCCTTAGTTGTATTAATTGCTGCTAATAACTGTCCTGTGAACAATCGGTTTAGCTCATCGTCAGCTGTCCATGTATGTTACCTAATGGCATTAATGACACGCTAGGGCACACTGGGAGCCATATGAGATACATGACCGATAATCTCCGCCCTATTGCTCCACGGGTTCGACGCAAACAGCAGCATCGCACAGTGGCCGCTCTTAAAGCAAGCCACCTCGTTTACAAACCACAATATCATCCATCTAGCAAATAAAGCTGCTGGCGCCCGTCCTGATAATAATGGCTGCTTGCTGAAACGGCTCCAAGACATCCGACAACACACTGCTTACTACACTGCAGTGCAACACTATAGTTTCGTATGTATCTAGCACTCGTGTGAAATGGAGAATTTAAATTCGTTCCCCACTAAAAATTACATTTTAGAGGCCGACAAGTTGATTATCAATAGAAGGCTCCATTTGTGCCGACAGCCGCATCGATGGTGCAACTGACTCTATATTAGGAAAGTTGCAATAACATTGTTATACACCTATTATTTATTGGTCCACATATAATGATAAGTGAACAATTTGAGCGAATGGTTAGTGCTTCAGTAGTATGTATCACGATTAAAGCGATTCACCCAGCAATCTCAATCGTTAATGATGATCATTGATATACAACAACGCAATATGTGATCAACTTGAATTGCTACTTTTTGCATTGTTGGTATTTATTTTGACGCTATTAAAATCATTTGAGTTATTTTACATCGATGAAAATACTCAAGCAGCCGTTTTGCTAACACTGCTGCACCTCGTGAGGTGTTGTTGCGTTACGATGTTGGCGACATACGCGAGCGAGAAAGGACGCCATGCATGTATATGAATGTGCATAAAATACCCTGAAAATGTCAACCGACGCGTAACGTAAATACTGTCCTATATCGCAATCTTTCTTTGCATCATACAATGATAAATTCCTCCCATACAATTAAAGATAGTCCCCAAAGAACGTGGCTGAGCCAATGACGGCTCTCAATAAACCAGAATCGGTCTTGAGAGGGAGTGTTGTTTGCCAACACATCAAAAGACTGACGACTTGGTCGCATCTAGAAGGGAAAATTAGTGTCGTGCTAGTGACATATTATGCGTGACATGGGGCTATAATTTTTCACTATCATATCAAGGTGCTGCAGCCTTTCCTCCCGATATTGAGCGAGGGAGACGAAATCCACTGAAGTGGCGGTCCTTCAATGTTGGCTGTAAAAGCGCTGTTCGTTGAATACAATAAATGCATCGCTTGCCAAGCCCATTAATAATTGGCTACCAATCACACCGGATAACATAGCAAATAACAAAATAGTCCTCCTATTGTGAACGGCACGAACACATTAGTTCTGCTTCCCGGCCCTAATGTTATATTTATTGCCGTTGATTACTGTCCTGCCTAGAGTCATTGTAGGCCACGTGCTTGCCATCGCTTGGAACCGTGTTAGATACATGGCCGGTAATATCAACCAGCCTTCTTCAATTGATCCCAACGAACAGCGTGCAAAAGTCCGAACTATCACACTTCTGAAAGTAGCCCAATTCATTAGCAAACTAAATATCACTCGATGTGCGAGTATGTGTGTGACTGTTACCATAATCGTGACGTTTCCGGAACCTTTCTTGCTGCCCGATGAACCGCGCTCATTGCACTCTATTGCGCCCTCAATGTCACAGTTTTGCAAGTAACTGGCACTCATGTGATAGACGCCACAGTTCCTGCATTGCAGTGCAATTGAAAATCAATTTAATAGAGGATAGCAAGTTGCTTTTTATTGTATTTCTCCATTTGTTCCGACTTTAGAATCAATGATGCAACCGAAATTACATTAGGAAAGTCACATGGTTCTAGATAACACACCTAATGCTGCTCCACAGACTACCTGTGTGATTATACTGCTGGCTTACATTGCCTCAACAGTGGCAATGTTATATCCTTGTGCCCCTTTACGTGGCTAACGACCGGTTGCGCTGTTTACTCATGCCAGCCCATATTGTTCCTTACCAACATGTGTAATAGGGTGATGCTGTGTCTAAGACATTTGCTCAGCAGAAAGGTCGGCCTTGTTAGTCGGAAGATAGCATGGGTTTAAATCAAGTAGATATTATTTAGTCAGCAGCTGAAATCACCTACGTCACCTAAGGCCAAATCCTTATAGAGGGAAATAATCTGAATTCACCTGCGCCACCCACTGACCAAGCCCAATCATGGGGGAGGGAGGGGGGGGGGATCTGGCCGGAGCCTTTTTGCCGCGCAGGGCGACTATGTTTTATCAACACACATGGCCAGTCATTGTGATTTTCCCAACACAACTCTACTTACTTAAAACTATTATTTGGATGGTTTATATTGATGGGGGAATACCCAATGTATTCTCAAATTTCTGGATGATATAGCAAGAACCATTTTGAGGTCATTGTTTTATATGTTTGATAAATAAACAATCGATGCCGCCAAAATAACCTGTTGTCTTTATGATAGCGTGTGCTATTTAGAAACATCGAACTTGAGGACGACGTGGCCTCCTCGCCTAGCATTGACAAGTGTATAAACAAGGACTTCTTCTTCTTCATCTTCTTTTTCTTCTTCTTCTTCTCCTTTTTCTCCTCTCTCTTCTTTTTTGTATTCTCAGTCGTCTTTTCTCATTTGTCAATTATCCTCTAATTTCATCCATTTCTTCTTGTTCTATTTCTACTTATTCGTCATCTTCTTCTTTTTCTTCTTTTCTTCTGACAGCTACAGTGTTTTACAATAAAGATATAAGGTCACAAAAATGAACGCGAGTTCTGTCAAGTCTTTACAGTGTACTTGTCCTTGAGATGGGTAGGCAAGATAAGGTAAGGTAAGGTGAGGTGAGTGTTAGATTCAACAGAAAACTAAAAAGAGTGTGTTATATAGTGTCTACAAACGTGGAGGGTAGTACGAATATATAAAATTTTCGGGAAGGTTGCACTATATGACATAATAAATTGCGCTGGAGGCCATGAGAGTAGAGTCAATCAGATGGTTAAATATATCTATGAGATTATAGCTTTACCGGACCTTCTCCAGATTTATTGGTCAGAAAAGAGGCATAGTGTGCGTGGATTGAAGCGCAACAAATAGCGATTGAATTAGTGCGCTCAAGGACAGACACATACAAGCACATGACATAATAATGCAGAAGTAGCATATTTCCTAACCCTGTTGACGTCCAAAGTGCTCAACGCGGGTTATATGAGAATCAAACAGTTAACCATATGCACCCTGTGAGAAGAGGAACCCCAACAACTCTTATCATATCGCACGTTCGCTCGGTTAACTAGACTGACATTATTCACATGAATTATATCAAGAAGTAACAGGTATGATCCTACTTATACTGTGTTCGCGTGTACAAAACAAATGATGATGTAATAGTGACGGTTCGCAAACTATGCAGTCAATACGGGTTATTTCATATTTTAAGATCATGCTCGCCACAGCGATATCAAGCTTGTGCTCATTAACATATTTGCTTGCTTATAAAAGTATCGTTATGCATTCACCATCCACCCCCTAGGTAACGGTGCTGTCGACGGCTTCTTGACACCCCATCGAGAATAACCCTTGGACCAGAGTAATGGACCAGTGACGTGGAGCCCATTACGTATCTTGCTCAGTTGTCTCGGTTCAGTATTGCCTATATCAATATGGCATAATAACATTACCGTACCTGTATTTCCATCATGCTTTTGACTTTTATACCCGTGCGTTGTATGGATTGCTACACAAAATGACAGTTTTTTCAGAACGAGTATGAGGGCTATTTATGGAAAAACTGCTGAGTTATACTTCAGTTTATGACACACATCCTAAGAGCTTTCAATACCCCGTGGCCAATCACATATATTTCCTCTTTAATGTAAATGGTAGAAGATGCCAGTGAATGGTCGAGGCAGTACTGAATGTGCTCCTCAGTTGCTGGCTAGTTGGTTAGCGTACATCAGTAAAATAGCACACGTCAATGCTCCATGATATGTCACCAATATTTTCTCATTAATGTAACTGAAATTACCAAATCAACTCCCACAGTTGTGCTCAATCCTTGCTTTTGTAAAAGTAATGTTAACTTGACAATCGATGAGAAAGCAATTGCTGCACGTATCGTTATTGTATAATTTCAATACAAATGGACAATGGCATACCACTGATAGTCTTCGCTTTGCACATCCAACGTCATAGCCTGACAGGTTGTCATGCACACACATACCTTAGTAGAAAAACTGCTTCAGCATTTCCTGATGCTACCTCGATGTATTTCTCGTCCATTGATGAGAGGACATATAACATGTCTACATAAGGCATTGTAGCTCTCACATTTTTATTGTTCATTACGATTTGTGGACGATTAAATGTTTTAATATCTGATGCTGTATCGGTGCTATGCTGGATTGGTAAATTCTAAAAGCATCTCATGCGAATTAATCTTAGTCTAGACAGCTGTTGTTTCTTAGTGCAGGTGCATATTGTACACTTACAAATTGAATTATTGTTGCAGTTCATGACGTGGATATATAAACTGCCACAACTCTCTGCCTGATGCAATGGGCATTCTAAACTTCTCAATGTCAACCAATGCGTATGGTGAATGAAAACGTAAGGCAGCAAACAGTGAAGCCCCTTGACAATACCAACGATCGTAAATAACGTTCATTGTGCTCGACCGATGCAAGCTAACAGACGCAGTGCAGAGTCTCTTGTATATCTTGCCAAAAATTACAGTCTGCAACTGCACCCTTAATGCGCAAATAGTGTTGCATATGACTGCGATGCCATTAACAAAAATCGTCCAATGAACGTAGCATGCCGAATGGTGGCCCCCGTGTGGCCATAATAAGCGTGCGACCAATACAAGCTTACAGACGCCGGGCATCTCGCCAAAAGTCACAGGCTGCTACTGCACCCTTAATGCCACAAATTGTGTGGCATATCATTGCAATACTTAGGGAAAAGAGAGGGAGGGAGGGAGACAGAGGGAGATAGAGGAAGAAAGAGATAGAGGAAAAGAGATAGTAATGTTCGCCAACACATCAATAGGCTGTGCAATTGATCGCATATATAAAGAGTTGATTGTTGCCCTGCCAGCCGCAGTTTGCAAAGCATGAGGTTGTATTTTTTTCTTCCCATGACAAGTTGCTAAGGTTAGAATACGCCTACAAGAGTAAACCGAGTGGGAAGCCTTTTTAAAGGTTGCTTGTTACATAAATGCAGTGTCAGCAAATGGCAGATGTGTCTCATGCCACTGCCACTAAGTACAGGAACAAGCCGTATGGCTAAATAACGGATAATATAATTTATCTCCTATTGTGTGGATGCACTAATCCTGCTTCCCGGTTCCAATGCTACATTTGATGTATTTAATTATGGTTCATTATGCATTCATCATAGCCCTGGCGCCAATGGTCAATGGCTGTTTCTACTGTCACACTAAGCACGCTGGTAATGTCATGAAGTCATATTATACAAACAGGATGCGTGGCGTCCAGGACTCGGTTGTACTCTATTGACGAATTACGTTGGGCCCATTGTACTCACCTAATCAGTTCTAATAAGCGACTTGTCCTCTGCAATCAGCGTTGCATTTACTGCCTATTATTCTGCAATCATGATGTTGAATTGACTTATTCACCGACAGCAAGTCATTTAGAGTGAACTAACGGTAAATTATGGGTTGGTTTTCCAGAATACATTGCTTAGCACATTCCTAATTGTACAGCTAAAATCGTAAATCATATATCCACAACAGCAAGCAAATGACAACGCATATATGCGGATGAAAGAAACATCGATGCCTTACTTGGATCTAGCCACACAGGGACAGTCCTAGAGATAGAAGGTCAGAAGCATAGTCATATCTGAAAAAGAATCCATCCGTGAGAGTAAATGGTCCGCTGTAGTACGACACAGTCACCCATGCGATACATGCTTCCGAAATTCTCTAAGGTCATTGGCACCCGAAGCATGGCCATAAAATACGTTAGAGGTCGTGGAAGGCACCAAGACAAAGGCAACCAATTCACAAGTAAACACGTTCCATATGATTTTATGTCATTTGGACGATTCTTCGGTCAGGTTTGTAGACAGTTATGCGGAGTTTTAAGCAAACAAGCCTGGAACGTGGCCTCAATAATGACACTAGACGATTCACTGCTTGATTTAATGCGACAGCACCAACATTAATATACATTACAAAAGCCTAGTAGCATTATCTTCGCAAATCGTCCGACATAATAAGCTGGAGAGTCGAAAATAAGTACTGACGATCGATGTCGCTGTCAGCTACTCAATAAATATAACGGAATTGTCAGTAGATGCATTAGATCTCTACAAATAATATCAGGCCATGAGGATACAGCGATGTCCCCTTCCATTGTCAGACCGGGACCTTTGCGTGCATGTCAATCTATATGCCCTGCACATTGTGCACGACCTGGTTTAAAGTGACGCAACACAAAGTTGAGAAGAACAAAAGACTGTTACATCACTCATCGTGGAGGCTGGATGATTCATGTAAAAGGGAGTAGCCGCACCATCGAACTCAAATCCTGAAATGTTTTTACTAAACCTTCATCACCTAGAGCCGCACTACTTTCATGTGGACGGGCTGGATTCATCATGTATAAGCATCTGTTGCACAATTTCGATGTGCTATGGATAATTGCATAGGTATTTGACTAGTGACTTCTTGACTAAATCAAGGCATGAATATATGCTTTGATAGATTCGGTAATCATCAGCATCATCTGAGCTTCAATCAAAAGCAAAGGGCATTACTCTCTCTTATACAGACCAGGGGGTCCTCTAATAATCACCAAGTGAAAAGCTGCGTACAGTAATGTTACACTCGAGCATGCGTACCAAATACTTTTAGTCAGATGGTTCAAATGAACGGTTTAACTTGGGTAGGAACCATTTAGTTTGCACATTTTCCGACGACTGTTGTCTTCTTCTTCGTCATTTTCGGTTTTTTTTTTCTTTTTTTCTTCTTCTTTTCTTCTTCTTCTTCTTCTTCTTCTTCTTCTTCTTCTTCTTCTTCTTCTTCTTCTTCTTCTTCTATTCTCTCTTCTTCTTTTTCTTCTTCTTCTTCTTCTTCTTCTACTTCTTCTTCTTTCTTCTTCTTCTTCTTCTTCTTCTTCTTTCTTCTTTCTTCTTTTCTCTTACTTCTTCTTCTTCTTCTTCTTCTTCTTCTTCTTCTTCTTCTTCTTCTTCTTCTTCTTCTCCTTCTTTTTCTTTCTTCTTCTTTTTCTTCTTACTTCTTTTCTTCTTTTTTTTCTTTCTTTTTTCTTCTTCTTTTTTTTTTTTTTTTTCTTCTTCTTATCATTTTGTCTTCTATGCGTGTCGCATTGCGTCATTATATGGTAGTTAATTTGACGAAAGCTGCACCGAGCCAACGTTTGCTCCATTTATTACATATTTTGGTGAATGTGATGTAAGGAAATGTTTTGACAAATACAAGATGCAAGCACCAGATACATGTTATATGCCTTCTCGCTATATAGGCTTCACTAACGTCCGGTTGTTGCATGAAAATATTTATGAATGATTTTGAGTATTCCGATATTAATACATGAAATGTATCACGCTATATTCATGAAGGTCAGCAATTTGAAAAATATAACTCTGTTCTAAAAGTTGGTAGGTACAAATAACATTTGCAACTTGACTTATGTATCTCATAACTGGTGTTGCTGAAATACAGTTCTGTCATGCTAACAACATCCTTCACGTGGATGTAAGGAACCTGTGACCACTGCTGTAGTTCCAAAATCTCTAGCTGTTTAATAGATGCGTCAAAAAAGGTTAACGACCAATTTTACTTACAGATAATTGAACTATACGAGGCGACAAAACGCATACTTCTGCATATTAAGCCATTCTAGTATATGCGCATGATTCTCTTTCATGGATAGCTGCTTTTCTAATTATACCCGGCTCGTTGCTTCCATGCCTCTATGAGTTTCATGGATTGAGCTATTCTGACCCATGGCACCTCTACACTTGCAGCTATACCTGCTACGTAGTATCCTGAAGTTAAAAGACTTAGTTTACTTATGAGCAGTATGGATAGTTTACGGCTGCAAGGCATTTACAGACAGCTAAAATACCAGTGATGCCATGATTTTTCAGAGTGTCATCTTAAACTTAGCATCATTTATGACGCCCCTTAGCACAGTTTCGAAATTATGTATTCATCACTGTCGATATACAACCAAGTATATATTGGGATAACAAATCAATGTCTTTATAGTTTGTGGTGTACCATAAACAGTATCAGAATTAGATGCTGAATTCAAGTCCTTTTACGGATCCTCACCGATCATTGGTAACCCACGCATGGCCGTCAAATATCTTCGAGATCGCTGACAGCACTACAACAAAGGTTACCATTCGCAAGCCCAAGCCAACGCCATTCACTTATGAGTAAAATGGAGACGGCTCGAAATTCCTTACTTGTCTACTCTTAAGTCTCGAATCTGTTATATTAATTGCAGGCCCGTAGCCAGCGTGGTTCGAGGGGTTCGAACGAAACGCCACTTTGCCCATAAAGGTCCTATATAGATATATCGTGCGTCGATGGTGCCTTTGATTATGGTCTTATACCCGCATCAGTATAAGCCAGGATGAAGGTCCACAATTCAGGGGAAAAGAACCCCCCCCACTAAATATCCTGGCTACGGGCCTGAATTGCATCATAATATGTACTACAAACAGCTCACGTAATATGCTGTTTTTTCTATGCTATTGATGAGTTGTTGTGTTTTGCGTTTGGCTTGGATCTGCACATGTGATCTGCAGTAAAGTTTTTAATCATGTGACACCTTTATCAGCCTTAAGGAGACATAAGCTAAACATATCGGTTTGTTTACATTCGGGCTTGTTGGCTCTAAATGGAACCATGAGTAGGGTTAGGTCACAGGCTTGTTAGGTTGCGTTGGCTCGGACATTTGATTATCATCAGTCAACACCTTAAGCTTCTCATAGTGCACTTCACTAAAAAGAGCTTAGTAGCTCGGAAAAATCTCTCATGGTTTAATTGAGTTGTAAGGATAAAAGCTATGGGAAAACGTTGTTTGGCTGATGCATACTAGGTAACAATGTCGATGTGGTATGAAATAACGCATAGTGAAGTGTGGTCCAATTAGCAAATCTACAGCTTTCATCATCCATTTCTTCCAAGGGAAAACATTCATGCTATACTCCTACGATTGCCGCGATGCTCGCGCCTGTAGCGAAGAAGCTCACTCAGTCATGTTCCAAGCTGTTAACAAGCAACTGCTGGCGCTGTAAAACGGAATTAAAGTGGCTGCGATTCGAATATTTTTGCACGCCTAACATTGCATTTGAACATGATCCTCGTCCAAGGCAAATGGATATTGATATTTACCCCCCAAATATTGCAGATAAACGGCTTCAATAACTCTTACAGAGTTTCACCGATTGAGTTATGTTGCAATTCATGAACATCATCGTAATTAAACAAGAAGAGCGTCCTCTCCATTCGGAGATGTATCTATTTCCTTGAATTGTGCTATCGTAACTTGACTTATTGCCAGAATGGACAGAAGGTTTATGACTGCAAGACCTTAAAAAATACTTGAACCGTCCATAATGCTTTAGTTTTCTGGGTCTGACTTTGCACTAATATTTCTGGCGCTAGAGCAATTATTATAAAATATGTTTCCGTCGCAGAATATAAATAGCAATGCGTATATTTGGAGAAAAAAGTAGCGACTCCATTTGTTCAGGATAAGCACGGAGTGTATCACGTAAAAAGGTTGATTAAAAATCAGTTAAGCGATCCCTGTAGTGTGACCTCGTCACCCACGCCAGTGTCAGAGTAAGCAAGACAGAAAAGATGAACCATCGTTTCGACCATAGGTAACCCCAAAACGGTGGGCAAACAGCTCAAAGATCATACTGCAGGTGCATATCATGTCACTTTACAAATCTATCATCATTTCAGATTAATTAATGAGTAGTAAAACTTTTAACTACAGAAGATCAAACAATGTGTAAAGCAACAGTATTTTATAACAAGTATATAATCATTACAATTAACATTACGATCAAGGCATAACACAGCCTTATTTTACGATAGCCATATACGCACAAAGTTAGCAGAAGCTAATCAAATTGGCTTGTATCCAATGACCCAGCCGATGAGATAGGTCAGTCTCTGTCAGCAAAGGATTAGAATGTGTATCAAATGGGACGTAGAGGAGATCACACTCTGGTCTTGTTAAGGCTGATCGAGGTATACATTGACGCAGAAGTTTGATTACCTTCAGTCGCCATCATCGCATTCCACATTGTACCTGAGCAGGAGAAAAGTGATTCTTGAAAAAGACAGAAAGTATACGTAAACATTATTTCGCTGATGCATCAGAAAAGAACGAACTGCCGGAACTTGAAATTGACACGATTAAATCAAGGCATGCATTTAAGGAATACTGTCCATCAACTTAAAATACATAGCTTCCGTCTACCATAGACTGCGACAGTATATTCAACAATCAAGCGATGCTGTCAATGACTTTCATACATTCATATAGCTTGGTGTACAGTGGGTGCAAGTCGTAAATCATTGCTTAATCATAGACAGCCAAATCAAATAGTGACCACTCTAAAAGCAATCCCCCTCATTCACAAACCAAATATCATCCATTCAGCAAGAATATGGCAATAACGCACATCGCACTGCTTTCAGGTAAACACTGCACCTTGCTTTAAAGGCCCCGCACTTGTGTGATGGACCTTAATGAGCTGGCTATTGAAGATGATATAATAGAGGACGGTAGGTTGACTATGAATGGTATTTCTCTCATGAGCCAACGACATCATCAATGGTGCAGCCGACGCTACATTAGAAAGTAGACTCTGTATTGATTACAAATCTAACCGAAATATTGACCTTGTTTATGAGTACTGGATCGATAAATGGCATGATGCAAATACGGTAGATCCCATGTATTAACCGATTCTGAAATAATCAATATCATCTGAGCCGCAATTCTCAGCATGGAGCATTAACATCTACGGAGCATTTATACCGACCGGGATGTGGCGTCGAATCAAAGTCATCATTCAAAGCTGCGCACAGTAACCTACCCTCGAGCATGCGTACCATATCATTTTACCCGGATGGTTCAAATAGATGGCTGGAAATGTGGTATAACCATTTGTTTTGGTTAATTTTCTGAAGAATTTATTCAGCTCATATATTGATCTACTGGTTATATCAATAATCGAGACCGCTAAACCACATGCTGTTTTCATTCCAATCGGAGCTGTATCGGCCACTTATTTTTATATGAAAATACTTGACTATCGTAGCATACTGGTCTCGTACTGCAGTACCTTAAAACAAACAGTTTACATTGTGTCCTATGTTGGTTTCTTTGGTCGACTTAAATACTTAATACTACAGCAGTCTTACATCACCTATTGTAAATTATGTTCCAACATTACCTTTTGACTACATCTCAATTGACCCCACAATTACGGTTAATAGTCCCGTGTGACCTGCTGTAAGCATCAGGTAGATACAAGCTAGCTTCAGTGTTTGAAAAACCGGATGTACGATCACTAGAATGATCGAAATCCCAACATGGCCACTGACTATCCCCGAGATCAAGAATGGCACCAAAGTAAAGGATATCAATTTCCTAACCACCATACATTTACATATTTGCATGTTTTAATGACAAGAAGCTGCAACATTGAAATAAATACTACGCAAAATGTGTGCCATGTTTGTTTCAAACGCAATGCCGTGGTTAACTATGAATTGGCTTTGCACATTATTCATGCTTGATGCCGATTGGCATTGGTGCAAACTGATACCATTTCTTCAAGCGATATTAATTACAAATCGCGATGAAATAGGGACAGTAAACGAAGTCATACATCATATGCAGTGAGCAATTTGTCAAATGTATACAGCGTCTATCAACTAAACAAACGTTATTTAACTGGAACGTGGTATGCTGTTCAACTTAGATGCCATATTGCATGATATAATGCATCGGAGGGGCATCGTACTGCTGTTCAGACATAATACGGCGAAAGGCAGAGAACTAGTATCCACTATCGATAATCTATAGCCTATTCAACGACAGTGATAATTTACGCAGGATACATATCTTCGCAACAAATACGAAAGGATGGTGATAAACGGATGATGTCCCCAGTTAATATCAGGCTGTAACATTTTATGTACTATGTGTTATATGTCTCGCATAACGTACAAGTTCTGATTTATATTGACATGCATATCCATGAAAGTGAAAAAAGAAGTTACTACTGCTAATTCCCCTAGAGATAGGATGATATATATATATATAAACACGAAAGAGACAAAGGTAGCATTACGTCAAATCATAAGCAGAGGGCGATGCTATACTCGTGTGTATTGCGTTAATGTTATCACTTATAACCATTCGAGGTTTGATGATGTCACGCTTAAGCTATACGCACTAGTGCTTACCGATAAATGCCGAAGTTGCATACAAACAATACGCCATAAACGAGCTATGCCTTAAGTCATAATGAACATGTTGCAAAAACAGCATTAAACTGCGAATTAATGTCAACTCGGAAGAACAAGTTGTAGTGAAACTGGCTGACTAGGGGTTCCAGCCTGTAGTGGCTAGACTATTTATGATGTGTGTGTTAAGTGCCACCATAGTTACTAAGATATTGTACAATTACGTAGTGCATACTGCATAACAATTGTGCAATAGCAATATAGGTTTGTGTATGACACATATATTTAGGTTGCAACTGCGTTCAAAATGCATCGCTCATTCGTAAGATGGTTTGCGCTGTAAGGCCAATCTCAATCAGATTGCTAGCATATTTACAATGGACTTGAGAACAACAGGCTATCCACGTAATTTCCCCATATTTCGGCACAAAGGGCCGTCGCTCAATGTAGGGCCTCTCGGCGGGGTTTACAGAAGAAAATTAAACGATGCACCATATTGCTTTTGCTTAGATTACTTGCAATTAATAGCAGACACAGTCGATGTTTGGCATACTGATAAACCGTGACTCTAATATTAGGACATCACAAACTTAATGACGTGTTTCCAATAATGCATCAAATGAATATATATGTGGATGTGAATAAACCACATGGCATTTATAACTTATGAATGGTATATATAGATTCCGCGTCTGTAGATAATCATTTGCAAGAGGATTCGTTTGTTTTGAATACTGTTTGTAGCATATATACAATTCACTCACTTACAGTGGATCATGAGGCCATCCTGTTTTTGTAATAAAAACGATTGCTAGGAACAGACAGACGTGCATCTATCTAATAGAAATAACAGTATTTCGATAGAATTTATTGAATCGAACTCGTCTACAGTTGTGTCGTGGCAGGTGGTTATGTAAATCTGTTCAGACTAGCTGTAATTCATGTTAATGGAGGTCAACACATAACCAATCATAACGTCTTTTGGATGTAAGACATTTCACATCCCCATAAACGGCTGTGGCAAAATTACCATACGAAAGTTCGTCACGACATTTTATAAGTCATCCACCTGGGCGTTTCTAGTCGATACATTGCTGCTAAGTACGCATTTGATCACTTCGATTGTTTATTTAAATTATACTTGAGTTCTTTCATCAATTTTTTGCTCCTCACCTTGTTGTAGACGCATAGATGACTAGTACATGCACTAACATGCAATAAGTCAGCGGAGGCAACAATGTGATGTAGTAGACAACGAATGTATACTGTTATACACTTCAACTTTAGTATCCAACACAGACGTTCGTTTGGTTATCGAGGACCATTGTATTATGGAAATGTCGGGTCGTTCTGTGTTTACACCTGAGTAGATATGCTTACGGCAGTCATCGTGGTCAATGATTGGTCTATAATGGAGAGGACGCAGGAAGTATTATTCTCTTATGGCTTTGCCAGGACACCTTACGTCATTCCCTTCACGTATGTTACTCAGGCAATTCTGTGGAAGTCGCCGTCTTTTGCTTCGAGACATTTATTTTCCTTATAAAACAAATCGAACATATCCTTCCTTCCAATGCATTGTAGGGCTGCAATAAATGCCTTCGTTCATACACATAAATAATAATATCATATTCCGTGTCAACGTAGTATCCTTGCTCAGAATGGGACTGGGATCAGGTGATTGCGTTGTTATACGCGACCGCTTTGAAGGATCGAACAAATAAGACTTGTGACCAAATTGAATCATTTCATATTTTTTAACTCTTTTTGCCAACCCTAGCCCAAACAGCACTTTGTTTCCACTTAAGCATTAGGAAGTCGACACTAGAAATACTATTATTGGTTAATATTTAATTCCATCCTTAATAAGCACGTTTATTAGTTTTGCAGGGGAAATGTTCTCCTTAGAAAAATTAGTTGCCAAAGTATCGTTACAAACAAAACTGCTCTAAATATCGTGTTTACCTATTTGCATCAAAAGCATTTAAATGCCATGTTCGTCGAAATTGCTAATGGGACCAAAGGTCACATATCCCGTCAATAATAGATATAATACCTAGCTAGCACTGCAGACCATGATAGAAGTTTGATGGCGCACTATTTTGGCATATTCACATTTTAGACCGTGCAGATATTCACCAAGTCTTGGTTTTAAACTTCACAAACGTATTATTCAGAGCGTTAATTGTTATGCAGGACCGCATTCGATGCGTAACGCGAGTCTTATGTTTTAGTTAAACCAATTAGCCAGTACCTTTCTAATATATTTAATATTGTTTTTTATCAAGCTCAACAATAATTAAAATAGTTTCCGATTGATCATCTAAACGTAAGTTCAATGGAAGAATATACTGTACATTTAAGCTGCGAATGTCCGTCTTCATGTTGTAAGTTGCTAATACAGTGCTTCATGTCATGCTGCTCAACCTAAGAACTACAGACACTGAATCACACTGGTTGACACATAGTGTCACAACGCGTACGATTAGCTACCTTAAATCACGTTTGCAAACCCATGGATGTATGAGCGCAAATCATGCTAAGCAGAGTACAGCGACAACGCAAAATTATGTTGGGCAATCATCTGAGCTCGATTGAGCGTAAATGAGCACTACCGCATGATTCATGACCCAATTGATCAGCTGTAACATGTGCTTTCCATGAACAGAAAAAATGATGACATAGTTTTGTTGTAAATAATCAATCAAGCCTGTAGTTGTGGCTTTGATCTGACTAATTAATTGCAGAAAGCTTTCTTGGTACACCCCTGGTGTCTATAAAAGACTTAAGTGCTGATTTGTATTAACGGCAAATTATCGGATAAGGCTCATATTGCAGCAAAAAGACGAATAATGTTAGGGAAATAAATAATAGTTGCGTGGTGAGTCTGTTGGACAGCAGGGCGTCCACAGCCATGTGATTAACCGTAGCGCAGATAATTTTGCTGGCGTCTTTACAAAGTTTGCATTGCAAATTCCCTCTTTTGCGCAAATATAACAAGATAGGCTTTCTCAGTTTCGTTTGGTAACTCACAAATACATTATTCGCTAGTGCGTACACAACTGAAAAATCAATAAGTCACCTGACTTTTGAAGAACCCTGATGATCATTTTGAAAAGAATACTTGTACATAAGCAGTATTAGCCTTCACAGATATTTACCTGATAAACTTCATCGTGGAGCAAACGTGTGTGGGGTTACGAAGTGGACTTATGCCATTAAATGAACTATTGATAAGCTAAGCATGTGTTGTACATTGCTCAGTGGTCGTATTGGTGTGCGATATTGAGCTTCACCGGCTGCAGTATGATTACGCTTATTCATGAATTCTACACAAGGGGAAATTTGGATCAGAGACCACGCCTGATATAACTGAAATAAATTGATGAAATAATCAATGATATATTATTCAATACTAAAACGGTCAAATGATAACCAAAATACTCGTAGTCTAGGTATATAGCGTCCATCTAATGGCATGGCAATGAGAGGATGCGAACCATGCTTTGAGATGGATTGTGCATGGTGGCTGTGCATTGCATGCACCCAAAAAATTGATTACCGACGAAACTAAAGATGTGGTCAGAAATGTACTGTATGTGTGTCAACAAAGTACGGTTATTGTTGAACAAAACCTTATGTCATTTATGCAAATGCATTTTTCACATGATTACTATGCTTACCAAAGAGGTAAAAGTAACAACGAGGTGGTGGCAAGTGCAGGAAGTGATTATCGTCGGAGCTAGTTCATGTGAGGCTAACGCGAAACAATACAAAGTGATCGTCACAGGGCTTGGTTGTTTCCTTAGAGCTAGATTATTTCTCTCACCATAAAATATGCCATCACTATATTGAAATTGACATAAAGACCAACCAGACCGCACTCGCATCGACCGTCCTACAGAAATATTTCACAGGTGAATTTACATAGCCGCTGGTATCATTATTGCATTATGCAAGAAAACAATTGATTTCCACCACCATGTTTGAGTCATAGCTATTGGCATACATATCATGCTGCTCAAGTGTGCGGCCATGCATTTGTCAATGATATCCGAAAGTTCCTATAAATGATTAGAGTTACACATATATAAATCCAATATACCAACAAACATATTGCACTATATCCCGCAATATGCAATATAATGGCCGAATAAGCGAGTCCATAATCAGCAGCATGAGTCTGCGATCGTATATTATAGGACTCATCATGACATCAACCAATTTATTTCCTAATTGCACAATAAAACGTGCTTCGTGTCTATGCTGAAACGCACTTCATTCACCGCCTGGTAATAGTGCATCTGTCATCCCAAATGTCAACGTGTCTGAAACAAGGTTTACCGGCATTTCTATGCCGTCATTCATATACAAATTACTGTTGTCGGTGCTATACACTGCTTTGACTCAGAGCATGCGTAATTCAGGAGGTGCTTGATAAGCTAAGCATGTGTTGTACATTGCTCAGTGGTCGTATTGGTGTGCAATATTGAGCTTCACCGGCTGCAGTATATTTACGCTCATTCATGAATTCTACACAAGGGGAAATTTGGATCAGAGACCACGCCTGATGTAACTGAAATAAATTGATGAAATAATCAATGATATATTATTCAATACTAAAACGGTCAAATGATAACCAAAAATACTCGTAGTCTAGGTATATAGCGTCCATCTAATGGCATGGCAATGAGAGGATGCGAACCATGCTTTGAGATGGATTGTGCATGGGGGCTGTGCATTGCATGCACCCAAAAAATTGATTACCGACGAAACTAAAGATGTGGTCAGAAACGTACTGTATGTGTGTCAACAAAGTACGGTTTATTGTTGAACAAAACCTTATGTCATTTATGCAAATGCATTTTTCACATGATTACCATGCTTTCCAAAGAGGTAAAAGTAACAACTAGGTGGCGGCAAGTGCAGGAAATGATTATCGAAGTCGGAGCTAGTTCATGTGAGGCTAACGCGAAACAATACAAAGTGATCGTCACAGGGCTTGGTTGTTTCCTTAGAGCTAGATTATTTCTCTCACCATAAAATATGCCATCACTATATTGAAATTGACATAAAGACCACCCAGACCGCACTCACATCGACCTTTCACAGGTAAATTTACACAGCCGCTGGTATCATTATTGCATTATGCAAGAAAACAATTGATTTTCACCATCATGTTTGAGTCATACCTATTGGCATACATATCATGCTGCTCAAGTGTGCGGCCATTCATTTGTCAATGATATCCGAAAGTTCCGATCGATAAATGCACGATCGAGTTAGACAGATATTTGATAAATTTGAATTAATCCAATATACCAACAAAAATATTGCGCATTATCCCGCAATATGCAATACAATGGCCAAATAAGCGAGTTCATTAATCAGCAGCATGTGTCTGCGTCCGTATTGTATAGGATTCAACATGACATCAACCAATTTTTTTCCTAATTGCACAATAAAACGAGCATCGTGTCTATGCTGAAACGCACTTCATTCACCGCCTGGTAATAGTGCATCTGTCATAACAAATGTCAACGTGTCTGAAACAAGGTTTACCAGCATTTCTATGCCGTCATTCATATACAAAATTACTGTTGTCGGTGCTATACACTGCTTTGACTCAGAGCATGCGTAATTCAGGAGGTGCTTTGATAGCCCATGCATTTATATATAAACGGAACCGAAGGCCTATATTTGGTGCTCTATTTTGCGAACTTGTGCTTAAGAAGGATTGTCGGTTTATGGTCCTAAGACCACGCAGGTAATAGGTCTCCAGGGGAAGGAGAAGGTTCAGCCTCCATGTATCAACGTGACAGAAAATGTATTCAAAATTACAACTGTAAGATTTAATGAATCGTTTACAACAAGATATTTACCTGATTATCAAAACTGTCCTCTGTCTTCTTGAGGAAAACTCAATCGCTTGAAAGAAACGATGCTTGAACCAGTTTCGTGACAATGTAATATACTGACGCACAGACATCGACACACGTATAGAAAAAAAGCCCCTTTAATTTGTATCATCGGTTTTCTCTTAACAAACCTCAAGGAAAGCCATGGTTAGATTTGCCATCGCCACATTCATCCGGACAAGTATGCGTAGAGATTCGTGTCATTTTTGTTACCCTGACTTCATTACCCGTAATATTTAAGCGTTGGGTACACTTAATTTTTATTCATAACATTTTGTAGATAGATTCAGACTTGTACGATATAAATAGTCTAAATAGTGATGCACCTCTCGCAATGCAGCCTCAAAATACTATCCTACATCTTTATTGGTGTTAGACATTCGCGTAGGCAGTTATTGCAATGGGTTTCGTTTGTAGCTAAGCACGATGTCACATTAACGGAATTGCTACATGCAAAACGCATTTTATATTGGTTCAATACTCAGATCAATGATTGAAGCAAACGCGTACCAACCACCCTATCACAGATATAAACATACACACATATCACATATCGAACAAACTACGCCGTTGAGCATTCGGTTCTTGGCAGCAAAAGATCGCTATGCTTAGCAGGACTGGTATTTCGTAGCCAACGATTATGAAGCAAATCTCGGGAGAAATCTACCTTTTGCTGAATGGATATGATGAAAACTCAAAGCAAGCCTTCGAAGGCAAGTGTACATCAGATGTATAGTGCTGCAATGTTGCATTCCAACGATATCAGCCGTAAAAAGGGGATATCAAGTGTCTAGCCCGAAAGCGTGAGTGATAGATATCACATCGTAAATCGACGAACAGAAGGTGCACATGCACGTCAGTTTATTATAATTACGATAAGTTAACTAGGCTGACATCATGGTTGCACGATCGTGTAAAATACAACAATCTTCTCGATAATTCTTGTACACACAAAGCACATCCATTAACACCTCAGTATGCGTGATTCAAACTGCTCGCGATAACTGATACGTGAATCATATATATATATATACATCCATATATATATATATATATATATATAGTTTACATTCCATAGCTGAACAACGACGTCACCATCACATAATATTCACACTATTCATCTAACTATGTTTAGCCCAGCCGGACGACCAAGAGTACTCTCCGTTTTGTCACTGACTGTCAATTGGGTGTCGAATTCAAAAGTCCAAGACTTGTACTTAACAATCAAAACCTACAATACTGATTTAAGTCAGCAGCCAGTTTTACCTATGGCAAGGAGTTATAATTTAATTTAGTCTCACATCAGCTTGGGAACAATCTAGAAAATAGCGCGATTTCTAACGGCGATACAATTTTAATATAAACATTCCTTTTTGGTTGAATGAAATGTTTGAAAAAAGCTATTATCATTTAAAACACATAAGAATCGCTTGACCGAGTCTGTGCAGCGTGTCGATTTGCACTGAATCGTCAGCAATAACCAAGATTGAGTAAATGGTTTGACTGGAACAAAGTTTTTCCTACGACTAAAAATTTATAACAACATATACCACTGTACCACACCGGCGAAAAAAAAAAGTGCTTTCGCTGACGCCCAAACCAGATGGATAAGCGTGCTTTTACTGTTAAGCATTTTACATAACCATAACAATCACTGTCGATAATGCTTGTACGCAAGTTCATACTTTATTATTGACCTTAGATGACGTGAATATAACTGCTACGATAACAGATACTCAAATCAAACTGATCACAGCGACATCTACAGTCTGCATACCCAGAATTCCACACGGAAATAAACAGCATCCATGAAGCAAACATCAATATGGAAGCACGGAATCTCATTACCGAAGCAACTATGTTTACGGGTATTCGGATCGTCATGAATCTCTCTTTTGGCTCTCAATCACTGAATTCCATTAATTGATACAGATCAATATCGAGACTCGCATTACATCATTCAGATAATATGATTTAAGTCCCTGCACTTATAAAGATGGCAAGGAGAACAAGGAATTCTCCTTCGAAGTCGAACAAAGCCCACATTTTAATACAATCATATCACACAGCATGCATTAAAGTAGCAATGAATATTATGATAAGAAATTAAAATTAAACCATATCTGCAGGGCTGGTCCGTCATACGTGATCAGCCATAAGGGCACTAATTGCACATACAGTGAAATTACTGCCCATCGAAAGTAGACTCATTCGCAAAATGTAAACATTCGTCCACTAAGGTTTGTACTGATCTTAGGCACATAATGCCAACGCTGGAAAACGCTATATTTTCATGAATTGTTGCTGCCAACATTTCAGGTATCACTATTCGTTGGCGCATTGCATGCGACATGATTTGTTTTATATTCATTTCAACGAGTCCGTTTTCTCAAGTTTTATCGACTAGGATGTCATAACTATGCATACATAATGGTCGGAGCAGTGACTTACTCATCATCACGCCTCTTATCTTGCATCTTGACAGTGCAATTGCCACCAGAAAATGTCTGTGAATTTGCCCTTCCAAAACTGTACTTTGGGCTTTGGCCCATTTACAGTAACATGATCATTTGGCCAATTTGACTGGATTATCCAATTGCGAAACCTCCGCCTTGATTCATATATACTGCTAGCAAGCAGGCATTGCGTTAAGATACAATTTTCTGTACATTTTCTTTAAGCGCTTTAAAAGGGTGCAAAGTATTGCTGAGGTAATTAATTTGATCTGTATACTCTTGAAAATAATGCCAAGAGGTATTGTGCACGACACAAAATGTATTATATAAATGTTGCATTTATGCTGGGTAAGTAATTGTCGCAGTAAGTTAATGCGATAATATTGAAAAACATGTTAGTATAATCAATCATGCATGAAACCAGTTTGGACATCCGCTAAAAAAAACGCATTGGTGGCATATCAAACAAAGTGCATAGGATTAGTGCGAAAATCACCAAAATTCAGTGAGCAATATATATATATATATATATATATATATATATATATATATATATATATATATATATATATATATATATATATATATATATATATATATATATATATATAGATATATATATATATATATATATATCTATATATACATATAAATGTATATATATATAAATATACATGTATATATATACATATATATATATATATTATATGTATATAATTACATATATACAAATACATATATTTACGTATATATACATGCATACATATAAAGTTTAATTTATATATATTTATAGATATATATATATATAGCAAAATATATCTATATATATATATATAAACATATATATGATATATATAAATATATATACATATTTATACATATAATAAATATATATATATATATACATTTATATACATATATATATATAAATATACCTTTGTATATATATGCATATATATATATATATTTACATATATTTACATGTATACATATAAATTTACATTTATATATATTTATAGATATATATATATATATACATATATATATATACGTATGTATATATAAACATATATATATCATATATATATATATTATATATATAATATATTTATACATATGCATAAATATATATATATATATAAATACATATATATATAAATATATATGTTTGTATATAAATAGAGACACAGTGCATAACATGGTTTCAGCAGATCTTCTGTGTGGTAAAAAGCTTAGATATGAGTTGAAGGTTGTAGTCAATACCGTGATAACACACTTTCTGCTGCACAATATAAAACAGCTGTAAAGCCTCGGGGCAAAGCATAATCAGTTACACATTTACAAACAACTCCAATGTATGCCTGATGAGGAGGAATTAGCCTAACTAATGAAAAACCATTTAGCCATAATTAACTAGCATTCTTTGGGATAAGAATACTCTCTCTTCGTCAGGCGCGCCGTGTCGGTCTCACGAAATTTGCGGCTCAGTGGTAAAAAGCCACTGCCGAAACGAATCGAATTTATAGGACTTTGGTAATGCGGATATCATGTTTATAAATATCTACTTCAGGGACGTCAATAGCTCCGCCGCTTTGGGCATGCCTGACAAAAATACTGGAAATTATTCATCAAAAGCTCAGTCACGCTACTTCATGCCTGTATGATGGTAAAAAGCTATTGTTCAACAAAAGTCACACAGTTTGGCTTCATTGCGCTACGAAGGTCGACCTAATTAACCTATCTTAAACATGATGTAGTTCATGCATTGAAGCGCTCGATAACATCAAGTGCTTGCAAATGCAAGGGTGCAAAGTTACTTGCAAACATTTATTTATTCATCGGTGGCTAAAGAATACTTGTTCTGCTTACATCAAGATCGCCGTAAGCTAAGACCCAAATGTTAATTCTTGTTGTTTCTTGTCTACGCTTAGCAAAAACGCTTATATAAATGACATTTTCAGTGACTCTGTATACACAGGTGTAGGTCGCAATTGTGTATATATATATATATATATATATATATATATATATATATATATATATATATATATATATATAAATATATATATATCACAGCCAATTTTGACAATATGGCATATTTGGAACTTGATTATATAGCTATAGTGGTGGAACACGGCAATATTTATATTATATAATAAACAAACCTAACTGCGCTTGACCTGTTGGCGTCGATCTCTCTGCAGGATACATTCAACAACTGTTTTGTGTCATCTAATGTCTGTGAAATAGTGTTAGAGATCAAGACAGCCGATGAGTTATGTCTGATTCATGTTAGAAGTCTTATTGTACTGCTTAAGTCGCAATGCTACGGCCAGACCATTGAGTTGTGGCGAACATCATGAAACATGCCATCGTATGAGCGAGTAAACATGTGCGTGACGACAGCCCTTTCATACCAACTATGCACTGTAAATCGCGCTGAGATTTTGTTAATCAGCCACCTTGCGTTTTCACTCATGTACTCTATGTTTAGCATTGACGTACATGATAAGTGTAAATCAATAATTCAATATGGATGTCTATCTGCGATAAGGTTTGAAAGCATTTCTATACCGCCATTCGTAATCACAAATTGTAATTAATGACCCGTTTCTATATTGGAGCCTTGGATTAGTATGACTGGGAGCCTAAATCATTCCCGATCTGATTTGATAGGCTGTGCAGTAATATTGTCAATTGATATTCAGAACGTTCTGCAACGACTGCTGTCCATGTGTCAATGTGACCCGACGTTTAACGAGATGCAGAGCAGTGCGGTTTACACCTACCTACAACCTTTGTTTACATAGCGGAAACCGTAAGTCAAAATGTGCTTTAGCAAGTCTAGGGTGTTTTGTTAACGTGCATGCATATATCAGTTTTGAGCGCATTAGCCTAAAATAACGCGGTTATATGGGTTGTATTCTCGGCATGCATAAAATCTATCAGCGGTAATAACTAGTAGGTTGGCTTAACCATATTTAATGCGTACCTCAATAGCAAGAGAGGAATTATTATAAATAAGCGTCCACGAAAACCGATGTATTCACGAAATGAGATGTTTCTCTATAAGCATACGCTAACACATTAACAGTCCAGTGAAGGCATAAATCCTATTCGAATCAATTACCATGATTGCATACAAGAGGTCCGGGTAAGATTGGCGAACACGCATTAGACTAGTCCATTTTCAGGAACACCAAGCTACTTCGCGCATGAAAGTTCAAGTCTATTCCGGGGTGCCTACAAACAACAACACTTGAGTTAGTTCTGCAAATTGCCACCAGTTTAATTCTCCTGCTGGTCAAATCAGATGTGTGAGTGACTTGCAAGCGTGATTGGCAAATACATGAAGCCAAGCAAGTTTAATTGTAACGTTCTTGGGATGGGGGATCTATGTGCTGGACTAGATTAATTAGGAAAACCAATAACATAGCCTGGTAGCAGGGTATTTGCTTTATTATTGAAGGGTATTTGCTATATTTAGTCATATATTGGTTGGCAAGGAAACTGAGTAAGCAACATCTATGGCTTACGAATGAATCGCAAGTCCCACAGTGACATGATCGAAATGACTTGACCCAATGATAATTTGGCATTGCTACAGAGCATACCATATTTTTTGGCATACAAGTGTGCGAAAAGGAAGGTAAAACTTGCTTGATTAAGCATTTTACAGGTTTAGATAATCGTTTCATGTAATATCAATATATATAAATGTATATATATATATATATATTATATGTATATATATATATATATATATATATATATATGTGCGTGTACATTTGTATATATGTATATATATATATATATATATTTATATATATATATATATATATATAAAAATACATATATATATCCGCTTTTATTAAGATATATTGGCATAAAAATGTAAACCATAATCAACTGTCAAGATGTAATACGCAAAACAATGTTATGATCAAAAGATGTTTCAATAGTCTAACTAGAAACCGACGACAGGCAACCTTCGAATCATTAAACAGCAAGCTTGCAAAACCACTATATATATGCAGCATCGATGATTGATAAATGTGAAGAAACGACTAGATGATTTATGGTGGCTGTAGAACAGCGCATGGGTAGATTGGCAATTACTGGAGATCATTGATCCATGATGTCCACATAAGTGCATCAATATTAAAATGCAATAACTCTAAGCGTTGCGTCCTTTGATTGTTTTATTAACACTAGCGCTTTCCAAATGTGATTACACCTGCATTTGTACAAAGCTCATTATATTAACTCGCATCAGACACACACTATAATATATGAGGTTGCAGAAGACATGAGTTCGCGTCAATCCGCATGCGTGCACGTGATATCCGCAATATGCACAAACTTGTGGTCTAGAGTGCTCCTTGACATTTCGACTTAGTTTTGGATCGCAAACACCTTGCGTGGAGTTTACATGCAGGCTATCGTGACACTTAATTCCGGTCAAACAATGCGATAATATTTAACATCAGAGGCATAACACATAATGAAATCCTGGTTATCACATTATGCATAAAGGCTCCATTCAGACTCAAAAGAAGCGACAAAAAAGGTATGAATTTGTCGAGTATAACACGCGTGGAAGCTCGCAACAATGCTTGGTTGATTTTACAAAACCTCTATGCTCCGACAGCCGATGGTCAATGCAATCTATAAAATGTAAATGATACATGTGCATCAACATCAGACTAATGTTACTTTACCCTTGTGATCTTATAACCTCCTCGCAATATCCCTGTTATATGACAAAAAATACCAGGTACTTATATCGTATTTCAATTCTGTCTGTACTATGGAGAGGTTTCTGCGGTGATAGCTTCACCACGCCAATTTACCTAATGCGAGTACTCAGATAAGTATTTATGTTTAGAAAACAATGCCATTGATCTGAGTGATGTTCTGTCCAGCAATTAATTCGTAGAAAGTGGCGATATAGTGCCTGGTATCAGTAGTAATATAGCTCGATATAGGTTAGTTTGTACTGCGGCATCCTGATGATCTGTATTCACTGCCTCACACAAGACAACGTGTTAATAGCACTTTCATATCCATCCTATCGCTCTGCCCTTTTCCATCGACGCAAATAATGATTACATCACATGCTATTTATGGCGTTTAGTGTCTCTGTATATCACATACGAAGGGGTTGTTGAATGTAAATGCATCCTATCCATGTTAAACATGAGGCTATGTTTCACTGCACATTACAAAAAGAGTTGCGGCTGCCCTTTTTCGCGTACCACAGGGAACGCCTAACACCTAACCCGCATCATATGATTGTCATCAATTTCAAATTGTGATTTTCAAGATGAAAATCTTGCACATTATTTACAAGTTCATCACGTGTCAGAAATTGTTTTTCGCCAAGACATTTTTTCCCTTGGGTGAGCTGCGGAGAAAGAGCAGTTCTGAAAAAAAACCCGGAGTCCAGTTCTAACTGATATTCACGTTGGGTAATATTGTGCGTGCTGCCCAGTAATAATGGCAATTACACCGATGTGACCGTGTCGGTCCCGGACAAAAAACCACACACAGCAAAGAAAGACCTCGAATCAGTTTATGTACCAATAGCACAATAGCGAACATATCACAAACAGCGCAAATTCAGCATCTTGTACCGGACAATAATACCCTTTAGTATTTTATGATGCACATATTCAAGATTTTATTTACAGGACCATGCATTGTCTTAACGTGCAATTTTAATCGCTATGATGCCATTATGATTATACTCGTATACTAGCGCATTGTACCTTTCACTGACAAAGCAGGTATCAATGTAGCCCCTAATATTTCAATGCAAATTGTATTTCGTTACAGTATCTATGCCTGTCAACTCAATGCAGTGACATCAAGACACGCCACGATAAATGAGCTTTCCAATTTCTGTCGGGCCTTTGTCAAATTGCATAATATATTAGAACTCATGTGTATTATGCTCAGGTCAATGCGAGCGTTACACAATGGTATAAATGAATCCACATTAATAGGCTACCGTCGTAAGGAATCGAACGTCATTGGAAAGAAATGCTATCGTTAATTTAAAGCTATACTTCTGGTGTATGAAATATGGTGATCGTAATCATCACATAAACAGGAATAGGTCCATGGTCATCTTTACTCCCAGAATAACCGGAAAGTTATGTCAAGTATTTTGTGGCCAATTTGATACTACGGCTGAATATGCAGAAAACGCTGACAGTTGTGTATATATACAGATTCATATAATACACATGTATGCATATATATACACATATATATCTACTAGTTTATATATATATATCTATAAACATATTCATATATAAACATATATGTTCCAGTGCGAGCGCTTCGTTCTGCAAGCGCAACAGCGAGAAGGGCTTTTGGCGAAAGATCTTCCAGGACTGCTGCGCCACGGCTGTGGAACAATCTTGATGACAGCTTCCGTCAGGCGCAATCCATCGAGGCTTTAAGGAAGTCTTATAACACACCTATTCCCAAAAGAACGTGCATGAACTCTCAAGCGCATAGAAATGCATATTATGTTGCGCTCCCAAAATGAATGACATTGTTATTATTATTATTATTATTATTATTATTATATAGAGATGTGTGTATATATATCCGTGGCATAAACACACACACACACACACACACACACACACACACACATATATATACATATATACACACACACACACACACATACACACACACACACACACACATACACACACACACACATATAATTATATATGTATTTATATATATATATATATATATATATATATATATATATATATATATATATATATATATATATATATATATATATATATATATATATCCATATATACCTACATACATGTAATAGTGTATCTGTGTGCTTACATATAAACGTATGCCATGGTAACACATTTGGACGTAAAAGCCCTAATGTTGAATGCTACTTTGTCCATAAGATGCATGTAATATCTATCTGAGAAGGCAGCAGTTATAAAAAACGCTCACCAATGTTATGTTAAAATGGATAATTGTACGTATGAGTTAGTACCTGATGATAAATATATTTAGTCGCGTCTGCGTGCATGCGTGACCATCTACACACGAGGGGTTATGTGATGTTTCCACGTGAAAGACAAAGAATTCGGTCTTGTCATAAGACAGAGATAGATTTATCAAGATTTGTCAGGTCAAAGAACAAGCCGACCATCAACCCATCGGTCACACAGGGTTGTCATCATCAAAGTGGCAACATGATTGATGATTCGATATACTTTCTAGCTGTTGTTGCTTGAAAAAGTGCACAAGGTTGAACATAACATATGCGGTGATTATTCTCCGGCCTGCACCTACGTTAATGTCGCATTAAACCAAATAGATTATCAGAATAATAATATCTATTTCCCTGATATAGCTAGGGAAATATCCAGTGACATATTTCTGTTGTAGGCGATGCGTTTCTCTTTTTTGTCACAGACTATTCGATTACTGCACTGCTGAAGCTGTTTGTTCAGCATGATGCCTTGAGAGTGTGTTTATATTTGTGCCTAATAGGGCCGTCAGCGGGTAGAAAATATAACCAAAATAGGAAGTTTACTTGAGAAAGCAGAAATAAAAGGCACCGTTGTGGTGCATGGTCAGGTAAATCAGGTTATGGGATCGATTTCATTGGCATTTGTGCTCGTTCATAACTGATTTAACCTGATTTATATTTTGTTTGCTTGAGTACTTAATAGTGAGACATTTTATTATTATTTTGTGCATTACCACATTATACTTCAAATTGTAGAACGCAGATGTCTGGTATTTTAATCATGCAGCGAATTTTTTTAGAACTAAAAAACACCGTTGCTGCGCGTTGACACCTTGTCATTTACGTTAGACGAGCCTACGTTATAACTTTAATCGGCACCTGAAGGAGTTGTGATGTACCTTGTTATACCTGCTACGCGAAAGAAAGGTTTAGTAGCAGAATTCTGTACAAGCAGAGCCTCATCGATTGTTTTTGTGGTGATTTATCACACACATATTGTGACTACCAAACTCTCGAGCAAAGAACTTAAAATACATATTTGCAGCATTCTGTGTATGATATGCTTACTGATTTGCAGATTTGCAATCCGTCAACGAGAGCGCGATGCCTAAAACAATACTGATGACACCAGGAATAACTGTTCTTACAAAGATACCCTACCATTATGTTCCGACAGCTTGTGTGTTTTCCGAGTCAATTAGGACAATAAAGTACCTGGTCTTAGCAGATGCAGTTTAGTGTAGCGATCGTTTTATATTCATAATGGCAGGTTTGTAATTTTATATGAACTCACATTCAATCCCCAACCCCAACCCACCAATGACCGGAAGGAACTAGGCAATGTGTGTTTAAGTCATTGAAGTTCTCGCTTGCACGGCGTTTTATTAATTTGCTTGGAGCAAATCGATTTCACATTGCAGCCGAGGCGTGATTAGTACGGATAGGCCTCGTTTTTGCCGTGGTTTATAAGTACATCGAAGCACCTGGATCATTAATAAATGAAGCCTATAATACCTGCACACACTCTAATGTTCAGTCCTTATCCTCTTTTGTATCACCAATGGCTTGCGCCACCATTGTAGGACATGGCTGATGAACAGCCAAGCTTTGGATTCATCATGAACAACATACGGCACTACTTAAGTCCGGTCATGTGTGCCAAAACTCGAGGCATAATTAGATGTGCTGTTATTTTGCACACGACGTCTTACTATTCTTATAATGTCGCTTAACGCTTCATTTTCTGCCCCTCTTCCCAAAATAAAGCTGACAATTTATCATTCACCCCGAAGGGCTCTCGTGTTGAGATCACTTCATGATATAAAATTTATGGTTCGCTGGTCATTGTCTGTAAAAACCAGCTATTGCCTGTATTAATGTATGAACGCCGCCGTTTTTTTTTGACCACTTCCGATTCCACAGTTAAACGATCATGCAAGGTTGTGTATGTAAATGACTCAGCTGCGACATGAACGACATTGTAGTAACGTATATGATTTTCTGTCTTCCCAGGCGGCATCAACAGTTAATCACTGTTACAACGATGTTTGGATGAACGATTTCATACTGTATTCTGTGCCCACTGATATAGGCAACGGCGTTTGTTTGACGGAGTTCCCAAATACGGAATCCAGCCTGTGAGCAACGGGACGCAGCATCATGAAGAGCGCTCAATTGTAATGTCACAAAAGGGCTTATACCTATGTTAAGAGGGCTCACTAACACTTCAGCTCAATTATATGTAAAACCACGCCTCCTGAGTATCGATAATCTGCTCGTCATCAAGCCCTATCTAAAACCTGCGTAGAACTTACTGGCTAATTTAAGGGATTTGATCATGTCGACCAATCTGAGGGCTCCATTACATCTACACAAGCCATAAGACGACGACATCGAGAACGTTGTATACCAACTGTCGCGTGCCCCTATGTTTAATTGATTGTAGCACCGAGGGCTTGCTGCTTAAACATGGAACTGGTCACCACAGAAGACGTCGGAGTGAGCCCTAATAGCATAGTAATAACGCATCTGGTGTTAATAAGGATAATGCCCCCCTTATCTAACTGTACATCCCCGTGTGGGTCTGGGAGTAGATAATGCTTACTGTATACTCATGCATGTCATGTGAGGCGCGTGGAGAGGTGAAAATGGTCTGGTCTGATTTAGTGGCTGGTGATGACATGCCAAGGATTTTCATTGCATTTTGTCTTTTCCATCTTCATCATCTTGTCAATTTTTATATTGCCATTGTCCACTATCTCTGACACAAGTGCAAAACAAATCATTCACCTATAAACTGTCAACCAACAATACAAAAGCAATTGCAGTAGGTAGAAGCATTGGTTTGCCGAGATGCAAGGTGAATTGATGCCTTCAGATTAATTGAAATGTATGTATTCGCAACTGCTTGGGTACACGAGCAAGCATGACACGATACGTAATCGAGTGAACTCAACGGTAATCGTAGCCACCCTCGACATTTGTTCCTGTTATAATAGCCAAACAGGCTAGTGTCCTATTACCAACCATATTCCGGTTTAGTGTGCCTTCTTTGTGTAATCAGCAAAAATGAGAAGTTTAAACCTGAAAGTGTTTTCTCTCATGCATACATTTTCCGTAATGACATTCCATTACAGCGGGCTATCATCCTGAAATTGTTTAATTATGCTACGCAATGACCGCATACGGGTGATTAGTCTATATAGTGATAGTTGCTACGTGATAGACACGGGGCTTACGCTTTGATGCGAGCTTTATCAATCCGCATTGCTGCAAAAATGTGATGCAGCAATAATGCCCATCCAACAGGTGTCCGAGTCATAAATAAGAAAGCAATGGGTGAAATCACTGAAATAAATGACAACTGCGAAAAGCAGTCACATGATCAGCTTTGCTAATTACCACGTATATATTTGTAAATATATTTACTTATATATTATTATGATCTGATGTAAAAGTTTACCTTGTTGTGCATGAATTAATTAGTGTCCGGAAAGCACCAACATTCACGGATCAGCGCAGTACTGTAAAGATTGTGAATATCAGTGCATGTTGTTTTTTAACCGCTTGTAAATCCCGACACTGTGATATGCAAAACTGTCTGGTATTGATAAACTTATCACATCCAGGCTTATTCATCACGAGGATGTAATGTTTGTTGCCATTAATCATAACGTATCGTTAGATTTCTGATGCAATGTTGTCACACAATGCTGTCCAATAGGATAACACAAGACATATATCCCTTGACTTTTTCGGAAAATGACCTGTCTGTTCTTTTTAACTACTGTAAATTAAGCGCCGGTGCAGCATGAAAATAAACAGTTAAACGTCAATGTTTGGTTACAATCCATTCGAGTTTTTTTATATACGGCGTCGACCAGTTGTCTATTCTGTTGTCGACCAATCTGAGGGCTCCATTACATCTACACAAGCCATAAGACGACGACATCGAGAACGTTGTATACCAACTGTCGCGTGCCCCTATGTTTAATTGATTGTAGCACCGAGGGCTTGCTGCTTAAACATGGAACTGGTCACCACAGAAGACGTCGGAGTGAGCCCTAATAGCATAGTAATAACGCATCTGGTGTTAATAAGGATAATGCCCCCTTATCTAACTGTACATCCCCGTGTGGGTCTGGGAGTAGATAATGCTTACTGTATACTCATGCATGTCATGTGAGGCGCGTGGAGAGGTGAAAATGGTCTGGTCTGATTTAGTGGCTGGTGATGACATGCCAAGGATTTTCATTGCATTTTGTCTTTTCCATCTTCATCATCTTGTCAATTTTTATATTGCCATTGTCCACTATCTCTGACACAAGTGCAAAACAAATCATTCACCTATAAACTGTCAACCAACAATACAAAAGCAATTGCAGTAGGTAGAAGCATTGGTTTGCCGAGATGCAAGGTGAATTGATGCCTTCAGATTAATTGAAATGTATGTATTCGCAACTGCTTGGGTACACGAGCAAGCATGACACGATACGTAATCGAGTGAACTCAACGGTAATCGTAGCCACCCTCGACATTTGTTCCTGTTATAATAGCCAAACAGGCTAGTGTCCTATTACCAACCATATTCCGGTTTAGTGTGCCTTCTTTGTGTAATCAGCAAAAATGAGAAGTTTAAACCTGAAAGTGTTTTCTCTCATGCATACATTTTCCGTAATGACATTCCATTACAGCGGGCTATCATCCTGAAATTGTTTAATTATGCTACGCAATGACCGCATACGGGTGATTAGTCTATATAGTGATAGTTGCTACGTGATAGACACGGGGCTTACGCTTTGATGCGAGCTTTATCAATCCGCATTGCTGCAAAAATGTGATGCAGCAATAATGCCCATCCAACAGGTGTCCGAGTCATAAATAAGAAAGCAATGGGTGAAATCACTGAAATAAATGACAACTGCGAAAAGCAGTCACATGATCAGCTTTGCTAATTACCACGTATATATTTGTAAATATATTTACTTATATATTATTATGATCTGATGTAAAAGTTTACCTTGTTGTGCATGAATTAATTAGTGTCCGGAAAGCACCAACATTCACGGATCAGCGCAGTACTGTAAAGATTGTGAATATCAGTGCATGTTGTTTTTTAACCGCTTGTAAATCCCGACACTGTGATATGCAAAACTGTCTGGTATTGATAAACTTATCACATCCAGGCTTATTCATCACGAGGATGTAATGTTTGTTGCCATTAATCATAACGTATCGTTAGATTTCTGATGCAATGTTGTCACACAATGCTGTCCAATAGGATAACACAAGACATATATCCCTTGACTTTTTCGGAAAATGACCTGTCTGTTCTTTTTAACTACTGTAAATTAAGCGCCGGTGCAGCATGAAAATAAACAGTTAAACGTCAATGTTTGGTTACAATCCATTCGAGTTTTTTTATATACGGCGTCGACCAGTTGTCTATTCTGTTGGGAGGATTTGTGTATTCATGGGCTGCTTTGAAGTCAATCACAGACACGGGTACAATTACTAACTTTGCAACACTAGGCAATCGTGTGGGGTGTTTGTTGGGGTGAGGGGGGGGGGGGGTGTGTGGATCAGTTGCCTTAACCTAACCTTAACATTCACTGATTGTGTGCATTTACAATGCAATGCTGCTTATTCAAGGAACATAAATTTTACCACACCTATTGCCTTATTCCGTCGATAAGCATTAAAAAGCATATATCTTGCATTGTGACGTCTACGGTTATTTAAATCGGATATTAAATGCTACTCACTATAAGATGTGGTGCCAGTAAGTATCATCTGAAAGTTGTTATACTAAGCCATAACTAGCTCACTCATAAATAAACCGTAATACTCCCTGACATTGCATAGTTCTGATTACATAGTTCTGATTGCCTGCTTGTAGTTGAAATATGAAGACAGCCGAATGCAGATGCAAGCAATTCCTGCACGGCTTAACTCGAAATAGACAATGATTGGTGCAGAAATCGGCTGTTGAATGTTCTCGTTTTGGCAAGCGTTGATGGATGTCCACTATCGTCGATAGTTAGGTATTAACGTTTCAAATATTGTCATATATATTGTAAAGCTATGCATCCAGCATAAATTATCAGTCAGGTATGATTCTTTGATAGTGATGACAAATGTGGGAAAACAACCCAAATGAAACTGAATGGTGCGTATTTACTTTGTGATACTAACCAAACGAATAGGTGCATGCCACAAATTAACTTCTGTATTAAAATTTTTAAAAAATTTCAGCCATCCATATTGCTTGTTCATAAAAAAAAATATCTTTAAAGATGGTGATGTGCTGACGCTTGGATTGCGAAGTCGTGATGGGTAGGGAATGTTGGACGGCAAATAAAAGTGAAGTATCGACCGAAGGGCTTGAATGCGGTGCAAAAAGCTTGCACATTCAACATGCTTTTGGTTATTCAGTATACTGGTATAAACTGTTGACATCACAAAAATGAAGGGTAAAACACTCGCATTAATTAAATTATTATTTGCATTAGTATGTGTCTATTAAGCTTATCAGAGAAAAGATAATGACAAAACGTTTTGTTCTAAAGAATTATGTTCCTTATAATGTCAATCGTTCAGACCTCAGATGCCATTGCTTGAGCCATATTTATATTAGATACACGTCATGTGATCAGGATTACCTCATGGCATTATTCCGAACCATATGTTCTGCCAAGCAACGTATTTTTTCACGTAATCCATAATGCTGAAAGATGCATGCTCAGGTCTCAGGAATGGGTTATTGACATATATAGTTGTAAACATGGCAAGGACCGGGTAGCGATCACAATGTAGTGCATTACTGCTGATTAATGTGCCCTCTGTGATTAAAAGACATATCACAGTGACTGGAATTGGAAGGTCTGACCGATTTTCATAACTCTCAAAGACCCTCTCCAAATAGCACGGCCTTTGCGTTAATCCGGTACAATAAATCAACGTAATGTTGTAGACCTTCATCATCAGTAACACGCCTCATCGTGTGCTATGAGTGCGTTTTTATCATTGGCTGTTCGATTTCGATATTGCTGACACAAGCGTTTGGTGACTCTGGTGCGAGTGAATGCCCCGCGAGTGCCTTTGTGCCATTGTAATTAAGTGTATGAAGCGAGCCACAGGAGGAGACATACCTTTGATCGGTATAATGTCTAAATCATTGGTAATACAGACGCCAAGAAGAGCAGTAATAGCGGTTCAAATATTGTATACACATATGCAAATGTTGAGCCATTATGACTAGTGTATCAGGCAACTGGTTGTGCTAGATATCTGCTACACGGATGCCCATTGCTATATGTATATTTAGCTACTTAGGGAAATTAAAAAAACTACGACGCTGCATCGCTGCTACCAGTGGGGAATGGGGGTATATATATATATATATATATATATATATATATATATATATATATATATATATATATATATATATATATATATATATATATATATATATATATATATATATATATATATATATATATATATATATATATATATATATATATATATATATATATATATATATATATATATATATATATATATATATATATATATATGTGCATATATATGTAAATTTACAAGTACATATACTGACATATATGCATATATTTATACATATAAAATTACTTATCCAATGCTGTCTCCTTAACATTTATCGGCACATTCACACGTCATATGAATGAAACGCGTATATGAATAATTATTTGCCACGCATTTACCGTAACATCATATTGTCTGTCACGTTTACCTGTCATGGGCAATATAGTTGAACAATGTTTCGATTTCATGTATAAAATTGCGGCCACGCAGAAAATGCGACAACTTCCGAAACAACCGCCCAGACCCTTTGGCTAGATGCTATATCGTTGCAATGTTTTCCTAGCCGAATTTTCAAGCCCGAAAGAGCCGATGTTTGTATAGACGGACACTTTTGGGAACAGCAGTTGTATCAAATTCGCTTGCATCAATCGCCATCGAGATGCAACCTTCGATGTTAAGAGCCACTCTACCATTTGATTTATTTCCCGGCAGCAAGCTTGTCCCCCTTGAGTGCGGTAGCCAAGGGCATTATCGATGCGACGTCCTGGTATATTGTTCGCGATTTGTTGCTGATTCATATATGTTGCTTTTTGCAACTGTGTTTTCGTGATGAAATGCTTGATGATATTCACTTCTAGTATGCCAGTAGATTCCTGTTATTAATCGGCCAAGCAATCACCGTAAGTTGATTTAATCCGACAAATTATGAATTCATGGTTCTAGTACATATACTGCCCCCTCCGGTAAATGGAGTGTTTCCATCACATTTCCTGTTGACCTGTTATCCTTACCTGTTGCCAAATTTCTCAAAGTGCATGATTTTGATGCAGACAAAAAGAAAATGCCATTTACGCCAATTGTTACTAATTGAACAAATATTTTAGACAATATCTACCGCATTGGTTAAAGCGCTTGATTCAAGTCCCTATCGATGTCTGACAACAACAAATGACTTGGTCCCATAATAAGCGCTGTCGGATATTTCGATCCTCGATCGTGTTGGTATTGATTATTCGTAATGCATATCATTCAATGCAACTTGCTATTGTGTGTGTTATGACTGTCATGTTACTCTCACCGTACTATTATATGCCGTCATTAAAGCTTTGAGAATTATATACATATATATATATATATATATATATATATATATACATATATATATATATATATTTATAGATATATATATATATAACATATATAGATATATTATATATGTAGATATATAGATAGAGAGACATAAAAGATATAGATATACTATAGACATAGAGAGATATAGAGAGATATATATAGAGAGAGAGATAGAGAGAGAGATATAGAGATATAGATATATCTATCCTCCTAGAGATAGATATATAGAGAGACACATATAGAGATATAGAGAGAGAAATATAGATAGAGAGACATATATAGATATATATCTATACATATATATATGTCTATATATCTATATATATATATATATAGATAATATATATATATATATATATATATAAATATATATCCCCATCTCTATATATATATATATATCTCTATATATATGAGATATATATATATATATAGAGAGATTTATATACATAGATATATATGTCTAGATATATATACATATATAGATATATATATATATATAGAGATATAGATATATATATATCTCTATAGATATATGTATGTAGATATATATATATATATATAGTCTCTCTACATATATATATATATCTCCCTATACACATATATATATATATATATATATATATATACATCCATATATATATATATCTGTCTGTATATATATATGTATATATATATATATATATATATATATATATATATATATATATATATATATATATATATATATATATATATATTTCGTCGTTTCAAATGCAGACATTGTATGGCCTATTTTTTAAATGATTACAAATCGTATATCAACATGAATATACATAACCACGTGTAAAGATTTCATTGTTAAGTAACATTAGCATTTCCTTAACGGTAAATAAAAATTCATAATACGGCAATGCCCGACACAAAGGACACTCATTAGACCATTCGCAAAGTAACTTATTAGGCTACCTGTTTTACGATTAGCCGACAGACCTGTGCATTGTTGGTGTAAAGATAGAGTGGCAGTTTGCAGCAATTCCAACGTAGTTATTATCTTACGTTAAGGACGCTGTTGATGCAGAGGCTGTTATGTATATGATTACGGTGCAAGAATGGTTGGTATTTTCCTCTATCGAACGTCGACACGTAGCAATCGATACCAAATATCACGCACTGTGAAAACGGAAGGCGGAGCGAGTAGTATGGTGCTACAAACGCTTCCTAGTTATTGATATAGCACCGAACGGCTTATTCCTAGAGGTGAGATGCTATGTTCGCAGCTGGGTTCGGCAACAAATCTGGGCGATAATGGATTATATGAGTCTATGCGTATGTAATCATTCAGAGAGCTGGTCTCGAGAAAACATTTCGCTGTAAATTAGTGGTAAGAATGGATGTGTTACGATTTCAACAGCATTTGCTTTGGCAAACTAGGTACTATAAATACTAGTGACTAAGGTAGTGGATTGTGCGGAAATGGCGCCCTGGGTCTAATCTGACAGGAGGCTGCCGAAATGAAATCTGCTGAAGTAAATACTAAACATCCACCGAAACCAATAGAAGCCACTGGTCATCAAACAATGTCAACTAGATATAAATGTAGTCCACGGCAGTTATAACCCTGGCGGTTTCTTATTGTAGCATAATACACCCTTTTACTAGAATAATAAAGTCTCGGTTCGTTCTTATGTACCTGTACTATGACCAGGGTAGCAGTTGTGATTCCAGTATACGATCTGATAGATATTCGTTTTGCTGCATAAAGCTAATATGATGTACACCACTGCAGTTGATGTGACGCAGCAGATGGCGATATTCCAGACGGCAACTAGGAAAAGGCTTCTTTCGTTCGACTTACAATGGTAGTATAATCACATATGGAACATTTCAATGTCATTATCCCAATATTAGGGATGGTACTATGTCTGGAAGCTTAACATGTTTCAAAATTGCTAACACTCGGACGACGTATGCTTAAAGTCTATCACATCCGATAAAGATAACATTTAATCACCGTTGAGCTAATTGGGATGTCATGTTAATTACATTGCTAACAACTGTATGTGGTTTTATTATTATCGCAAGAGGGCAGCCAGTTCATGGACAGCGGGCAGTAAATCGTATGCCACTAATTGTATTTGTGACCGCGTTTATCTCTGCATCCAGCCGGGATCAGCAAACGAGGCCGTCATTTTTGCAAAAGAGCTAGGGCTTACAACGCATGACAGGATCCAGTGTCATGTGCTACAGACAATAAATATTTCAGAAATAATAGGTTGGCTTTAGTTTTCATACATACTCATTTGGATGATATATTACGATGGTATGCATGGTGGTATCATTTCGTTCACCGCATTATAGAGAGGAATATATCATAAATAGCAAATCTCACAAGCAATAAGGCTTAAACCTGTTACAAAAGTAATTACTTCGTCTTGATTGTCAATTGTGCCTTACCTATCGTTCAAAACAACGCAATGTTGTCGTACAAACTATTTATGCTTACATACTTAGCTTTCAGATGTAGAGCTGAAACAATCTTATGTAGCTTTGATTATATTTAAAGGAAAGCAGCATGGCTAAAACATACTAATATTTGGTTTGCCCCTCTTGTGTTAAATATGAACATTGTTGCAAAAGCAAAATTAACCATATATTGTTCGGTTTTACGTCATATAATTTGAAGGTATTTGCATCTTTGTGTGCCCTCTGTGGTCCAATTATTCTTGCCCCAAAATACAATGCCACGTTATTGCGCATGGTGTTATATCTATTGCACAACTGTCGGCTAATTTCAATGTCGTGGGATTGCCGCTGCAAAGAAATATTGAGGGTAGGTGTACAGCTCATTCCAGTCCTTGGTATGCCCAGCACGTATTAACTGCATCTTACCCTCAGTGTGAACATGCATCCTCCAAGTGACAAAATAACTATGGTCAATGTATGAGGGACAAACAGCTTTCCCATGTATAACCTCGTCCTCATAATATACCGTATCGTATTTCCTTAACGCCATCCTGCGGTTATACAACAAGCAAAAAAACCAGTATGTTAGTGGTAAGTGGTATACATGATAACATTTGCATCAGATAAGGACATTTATAATGAATCTAACACGTTGTCTGTGTCATATAAACAAATGAGAGCGAAAATCTCTTTGTAATTCAACACGGCAGTTATGTGTAAAATAAGTCTGCCTAATGCTGCTAAGCTAAATCAAGTATAATATTTTCCTTGCTGGATATTAAGTACGATAATGCTATAAAGCTGCGACCGGTTACGCTATTGCTCGAGAACATGACTTATAAAGCATTATTTGGCTTTTTCACTAGTAGTATTTCATTTCCTACACCATCGTGTACCAATTACACACAAATGCACGTACTCGATCAAAAGACAACAAAAATAGTCAGTATAGTCATGCTATTAGCCATGCCTTCAACCCGTAAAAATCGTTGACTTCAAATGAACACACACACACATATATATATATATATATATATATATATATATATATATATATATATATATATATATATATATATATATATATATATATATATATATATATATATATATAAAACATAAATACATATATATATATATATTTATATATGTATTTACAAATAAATGTATATATACATATATATATATGTATATATATTGGCACGGACGCGACCTTTAGTAGACAGACCGCCAACCTTTCGTACACTTGGGTCCACGAAAGGATATATCAATATGTCCACATAAAGTCAACGCACTTTTTGTTAAAAAATAATTGAAAATACTTTGGTTTGACCGTTCCAATATGAAAGTCGTATGTTAGTAACGTACAAAATAATTTTCTACTTGTGATTTCTTTGGATCTTGAATATAATAGCGAAATACAATTTTAACAACTAACCATTGGTTGACATAACCCGCAAACCTCAATATCTTCCATACAACCATATATACTCCGAACCAAATTGCTGAAATAATGTTTAATCATGTGTGTTGGATATGTTTATTTGAAAATTTAAAATATTAGATTTTTTTTTAAATTTCATTTCCGAAATCTTTTTTGTTTCCTTATTCATCATGCTACAACATTGAATTAGATCGTGAAATGCTACCAATGGTTCATAATGATCACATCTACAACAAATATTATGTTTTTCTAATCCACGATGACCGAAAATGATTTAAAAATTTCCGTACTCAAATATTCGAAAATGTATATCGTCACGGAAGGTTAAATTTATACCTATAATTTAGTGTCTTGACCTTTCGTGTACGACCTTTGGAGGACCAAAAGGATAAGCCAGGAATTAAAAGTGACAAAAAGATTCTTATTCACCTAAAACTATTTCATCGTATCAATTAAAATGTGCTAAATAAATAATTGATAATTAGTGATAGCAAAAAAGTATTATAATAATTTGTCCATGGATGGTTTGAGTCTACGAACGGTTGCAATCGTCACTATATATGTATATATATATATATATATATATATATATATATATATATATATATATATATATATATATATATATATATATATATATATATATATATATATATATATATATATATATATATATATATATATATATATATATATATATATATATATATATATATATATATATATATATATATATATAAATTATTTTATATATATATATCTTCCAATTTCCATCGTAATCGGAAGTAATGCTCACCGTTTTACCCTTTTGGCAAAGTTATAGGTTATTCATTCATGCAACGGCAAGTTTTGAAGGATTGCATATCGATTCCTAGGAAGCATATTAAAAACACACCTATTGCACTGGCGCTTCTAGTGAAGTTGTGACGGTAATATTTAGGCAAATCAATCGACAATTCTTCCTGACCATCGAGGATATTTAGCGTGATTCATACTGATCCATCAGATAAAGTGCGTGGTGCAGTTTGCTGGCGAAAGGTTTCATCATTGCCAGCAACAATGTCAAGTGTTTGCAAATACAAATATTAAACCCCATCCTTTATTAAACATATGTTAGCCAACTCTAAACCAGTCAATGTTATTGGGATATTTGCTTAGAACATCAATTACGAACAAATGATCTATCACAGTTGTCAACGCCGTGCTTACACGGTTGCAATTTAGCTTCTGCAGATCGGTCAACGCATATTTTGCCGACCGCATGTTAACAAGGTCAAAATTATCCCATCAGCATTTCGTACCATCCTATCGCTTTGACATTTGGCATCTTCGCCATTGATGTAAACATCAAGGGTCATTCACAAGCGTCACTATGTAATAGGTGAGCAAGGATGGCATGCTAAGTCAAATAAACATGAGCTAAACGTTACTAGAATCTCTGCTATGTTTTTCTTTACAGCAATGAGCTGCAACTAATTCACATACAGAGGTTTAGATTGCCTCAAAATATATCGTGTCATACTTTAGCTCGATAGGACCTTTTGGTGTATTTATTTGTTACTGATGGACGTATGGACATGTTATCAATGTAATTTATAGCGTGCTTACCGGTTATATGTCTCGGTCCAATTGAATATTATTGTAGGTGTCTGTCCTTGGAAATGATTTGTTATTTTTTGTAACGCCTGTACAGATGTTTGATGCTGGCTGGCCTGCGGGTGTCAGCGTTATGCTGAAATGTCTTCATTGTGTTGAAGATTTCTGGTTCGAATATAAAAGCTGGTGATTGGTTGTGTTATACTCCTGGTATCTCTGGTGAATACGATCCTACACGTGCTGTTGGGACAAAAACAATTCATAGACCAGATTGTGAATTAATTTGTAATCGTTGCTCTTTGAGTTCATACTACACTCTGGAATAGACTGTTGCACCATAGCAAGTGATTTAAGATTACTATAACCGCTTCTTGGTTATTCGTCATTTTAGTAACCGCCCAAGTCAGTTTATTGTATATTCTATTATAAATTTGTCCCGTCAGGATATATTTCTGGGGCATATAGTGATTGATTCATTACATCGCAAAGGCAGTTCGCGACAAATTATAAGCTTATTACCCCATCCCCACTATCTATTGCAGAGAGCGGGTCGCTTTTCAAACTTCCTGACGCAAATATGCTTTAACCCTAAAAGCGATGTGACGTGGAACGTAACTTTAAGCAATGGCATTTATACACATCCATGTCTTAAGCAACTCTAAAAATGGCACAAATGGATTGCCATGCCTGTACCCATAGGTGCAGACATGATTTCGTCCATTAATAATGACTCGAGAATACCGTATAATGTGTCTGACATCAGATGTTGTCCTTTAAAAAAATGTATGCAAGTCATATACATGGCTGACGCTCATATAAAATCCTTTGCGTAGCCACGCACAAATGAAACCACTAGGTAATCATTCAGCCACATTGCCGTCAACAATGTGGCTGAATGATGCTTGCAGCCATCTCAGGTCTGCAATTGTTGCAGCACAGGAAATCGTTATACGACCACATCGGTGTACTCATTCACAGTGTGGACGGGGTACTTTTGATGTATGACTTACACGTATAAGCGATAAATATACTAGTGGTCTAGATTCTGCCGAGACACTTGGTGTTATATCGGACCTTGTTCTAAACGGACAGAGTTTGCCACACCGTTTAAGCTATTGATACATATTTGAGATTGTGAAAGCGTCAGAATCACTCACATAAGTCACTCATGTGGTATGTAAATCCCGACTGTATAATTTCATGTATTTTTACGGAAGCATCTGTGCTTTTCAAAGTGCGAGAATCAAATGTATTTGCTTTGTGATACCGCAGTTCTTTTTACGCATTTTGCACATAGTTGCAGTGTTCTGTGCCATAACCAAATAATGATCATATAGTGAAATTTCAGCGTTGCCAGCAAATAACTATTCGGCGGATTACTATTACATCTTTACCCATTGCGCCATTAATTAGTCTATACCACTTAAACTTCCATTGTTACCAACAAGACATCGAATCTATATCACTGCATAAATTTTACTTATATTTTGAAGAACTCTACTTGTGAAGTTAAATCAAAGCAGCACTTGCATCAAGCATATTTTTGAAACCATAAATAGCTGCGCTCGATCCTGAAAGCAATTAACGAGTTGAAAGTGCCAGTTGGCGTTATGACGCTCTTCCTGAACATGTTGTAAGATTCCGGAACAAGTATGCTACGTATAAAAGGTACCACTATGTTAACCACAAGGGTAGTACTAAATGTGGTACAAATATATGTTTAATAATTATGTATTATCATATATGCATGAAGATCACAAATAGTTCTAATTATAGATATAATTTCATTGCGCATTAGCATAAGATACACGTGAATTTATAATGCCGTAACCCACAGAATAATCACAAATAAACACAATGACAAGCATTCGAACATCTGTGTCTATTACAATATATTTTGGGCTTTATAAAGGGATGAAACATTCATCTGGCGATTGATTAATAGTAAAGCTCATATGAAATAGAGCGGACAACTAGCAATGTGGTTCATAACGAGGTGCGAGCGGTGTTAGGCATGTGACTACATGGATGGAAATGGTGATAATATCCTCCTCCTACCCACGTATGTATCAATTAAGCGTAGGAAGTGGCTCCATTGTGCTTCAGTACAGCGCTACTAAACCTCATTTAACGAACCAATCGATCACTCAGCCAAGTAGCTAAATATTTACATGGACGCGATGTGGCAGTTACCAATCTATCGAACATGAGCTCAACCCATCATTAAGCTGTACAACGGGAATACAAGAGTGCTCAAAATGACTCATTATTTTCCCAATTTCGCGAAATAATATATTCCCGATTTTGAATGCTGTTTGAACTTATGATATTTATATAAATAGCAAATCGCAATACTACCAGTCGTAGAGCTAGCATTCAATATGATCCTGATTAGTTCGCAAAGAGCGTCGTTCTTTGTGCTGACTGTCTGATTAAATAACAGGAACGCCGGGCATTACTTGTTAGAAGTAGCGTGTAAGTGGCGGCTTAGCAGACAGCCAATCAGTAACTGAACCAGGTGGTTTGTCAACGACGCTTGCTGTTAAGCATGCAGATGGTAATACAGTAGATGCACTGCTCGCATTTGTTGACGATTGTTAATCATTCAACCTGGATTTCATGCGGCAAGGTTTACTTGATAATAGTTGATGACGCCTGTTATCACCCTTGATATTAAATTTTCTGTGCGAAAATCAACAGAAATGCCCAATACATAAGATATGCAGCCTTAATGTACAGTTAGATCAACCATGTGCCATATTTTGGGTACAATTCACGTCACGTCAGAATAAGTCTTCGGGTCTTATAATGGCCTCCAAAGCATCATCTATGGCCATTGGTTTGACACCATTTGACCCTCAATATGTCAAAAAGTAGCCAGGAATCGGCCCGTGAACTAATTGTCACGACATATTTTCAACGTATGTTGTACGTAAGATAGATGCATCCATAGCAGCGTTTGTGCCGTAAAGACAAGCATATGCGTTCATATCTGTATATCGTCGTTAGACAGAATTAGCAGCTACCCATTGTAGCAAAAACGTGCATACATATTCCTTTATTGGATTCAGCTGGGAGGTTATTGCTTCATAAAACACAGTTATCGTCTCATTCACTGTAGGTTCAAGCCTGTAGCAGTCAAGTAGCTTTATTTATGCCATTTAACCAGTTACTCACCTGTAATATTTCATAGTTGCACATTATGCAAAAAACGACAAATAAAAAGAACTGCAAGAACCTTCCCGTCATCATTAATTAATTATGATTCATAGCATTCTCTATGAGCAGATCTCTTATAGCCGTAATGCAAAGAATAATCTCCTCAGGATCTATCATGTGTTATTGACTCGCATACACCAATAATATAATCAGTAGTACTGGGAATGGGTCACATAGCTATGATGTAATATTTGGTCATATCTAAATGTAAGTGACACAGAGGGTAACGCATTTACATGCCAATATCATTTGCACTGAATCGCATCAGTGAGGTCATATATACAAATAGGTGTGAAGTCATTCCGAATTTCAGCATACCATTTTTAATTTGAAGACGCTATCCTATTACGCTACCTTTGAAGCAAAGCTACGGATGTTTGCATGTTTTCAGGAAACGCATATAAGCATGTTGGTTTACAACGGCTATGCGCACTGCATGTTCACCATATATACAGACTGCACCGTGAGATCCCTATGTTAATGTCAATTTACTATTGGATTTGTCTTTGAGCGTCGCGTGAAAGTCACGCAAAAAATACATACAATGTAATCACTCTGTAGGAACAGCGTTTCCGTTTTCCCGGGACTTGCAATATTAAACAGCTTGCATCAAGCGTGTGTTTACTCTGCTGATTGCATTAGCAGTTATGTCATGCTTGTAGCAATTGTGCTTACTTAAAATAATTGACAACAAGAGAGTGCGTTTAGAATGGAGGGTAATAAGCAAGCATTCAATCAATTAGCAATTGTTAAGAGAGCCATTTAAAGTTGTATTTGGCAAAACAATTTCACCCTAATTAAGTGATGTGTTTTTAAAATGGATGGTATTGGCCTAACAATACCATTGTGTTTGTTCATTAATGGATTATATTAGATGCTGGGTTTGTAATTTTCTCTAATAGAAAAGTAGATCGGTCACAAAAGGCTTGTCACTATGCACATCGACATATCTCTTCGCACATTAAAATGTATTTGCTTTGTCGTTGTCTGTTGTGTTTGACCTTTACTGTAATATTAGCATTGTGAATGCGGAATTAAGAGACTTATGAAGCATCATAACGGAATACGCACAACGACGAAACATTATCGTTAACGAAAAAAATTAATTCAATATCGGAACAGATAAAGACAAGGGGGTGTGGGCGCTCTGAACTTGATTAACTGTTTAATAATTATCTTGTACAGTGCTTGTGCATATACTTATTAGTTATAATTAGATCATAACAGCCGTTACTAAGGTACTACGACTATTCAGCCTGTTGTTGAAATGTGTATTAAAGGATATATCCAGCTTATAAACAATATCAAGCATCACTAGAACAACGATTATGCCTCTCTTCGTTCAATCTTGACCTAATACGGCAATGACCCCTGAGATTTAAATATATTTATATATATATATATGTATATATATGCATATAAATATATATATATATATATATATATATTTATCTATACATATGTATAAATGAACATATATATATGTATATATATAAATATATATATATATATATATATATATATATATATATATATATATATATATATATATATATATATATATATATATATATATATATATATATATATATATATATGCATATTTATATTTACCTATAGAACACCTATAGAACATATGTTGTCAAGTCCGTGACCAGCAAAACATGCAAACCAATGGTATGGTCAAGGTTATAATATTAAATTTTTAACTACCAGTTCAGTGAATATACAATTTACAAAGTGATCATAAGCTATTCTATAATAACATACCACTAGGGTAGATTGATCTTTGCCGTTGGTGTAATAAGCATTAATTATTTAATTGTCTACATATTCCCCAGGTTAATCGCGGTAAACATGCAGCCCGATCAGGTGTGACAGGTTGGTGTTTGCAAGAAGAAAGACATAAATTCATTTAACAAAACGCTCTTTTTGTCCATTAGATACAAGCCATTACTTCACGCTCAAATAATAAAATATCCATTGCGCTTGTAGTGCTCTTGTACTGCGATTTCGTGCTGCCAACGTAGGGCGCTATTTAACGAGCGCTATTTAGGTAAGCATATGATGTATCTGACAAAACAGTTCATCCTTTTTGGGTTATGTTGTTTTTTTGTACAGTACTACGGTGACACGGCTTTGCGGAAGAGTGGCTATTTGTTTGACAATAAATAACGAGCTCCTTACGCTGTTATACCAAATATAATCACATGGTCGGACATGATTACCTGTCATCTATTCGCATTACCATGCGTCCATTTGTTTTAGAAGAGTATCACAGATTAGTAAAACTGATTATTGCACCTTTCAGGGACATCGGTTTAAAAACAATTAACCTTATTTAGTGTATGGTATACATTGTATGC
>CM067353.1:75470791-75493291 GCA_034190875.2 Urechis unicinctus | reverse complement strand
ATGCATCTTCCATTCCACTGCATATGGTCTCGCCTTGTTTTCCATAAGGTTAGTCCTTGTCTGGCTTACTTTGACTTGCCGTTTCTTTCCGTCATAGAAATGACTGACTTGCAAAGCTATATTAGTGACATTTTGAGTCGCATGCGATTTTATAATGCAGTGAAACCATATATAATAAGCGTGAATGCAACGAATAAACGAAAATATTTAGATGTTTAGCTTAGATATCGATCTTATTAAGTTAAATTGACTCATCTAGATATTTATACAGTCGATTAGTCGGCCTTCAGCGACCGCCTCAATGCCTGTATATTGATCACGTGACATTAGCCACTTCCTATGTAGCTTTATCACATTATTTTGAGGACGATGCGATGCAGAAGTTGTCGGTATATGATATCAGTACTACAAATGCTAATGTATACCTCCTGCCCATCATGGCAATAATGATGCATAAAAACAGGTATCAGGATTGCTTCGTCCACTGGCAGCTGTAGGGCGGTGTTTCTGAACCTGAGTTAGCGAACCGATCAGTCACAAAACCAAAGTAACTAAATATTTACATAGACGGTAATGTAGCAGTAAACAATGGGTCTGGCATGATCTATAAACATAAAACCGTCAGCAAAATGTCTCAACAAGCTCCCAAGGGTGCCTTCATTTGCTATGTGTTCTCAACATCGCATGCGTTAAATTAAGTCTAGATCTGTTTTGTTAAAATAAAAAATAATTTTCACAATAACAAAGTAAAATACGACTTCATATAGAGCTAGCATTCGTGATATGATCATGTGGTACCCCGTACTTCAACCTGCATAGCTGGAAGCGAACGGCGTAATGTGTTTGAAGCAGTATCAAGAGACAAACCGCAACCAATGTTGAATAGGTGTTAACAGAGTGAAGTGCACAGCTGCGTCCCAATGTCCTTTTAGATATCATACTGAGATCCATTTACAAAAACACCAAAAGATTGATTAACATTTCATGCTATTTATGGTGTAATTGACACTCTCGTGTTTACCGACATGGATTTTATTTTGTATCACTCAACCCTAAACAAATGTTCTTCTGTCTTTGCGTAGCTCGATGCTCCCAAGAGCCAACTAAGAGCTGTTACTTAGATCGATACATATTTATTATGTGTAAGAGCAGCACAGCGACGCTGTTGCGGGTACCCGTGAACACAAAACACCTGATTTTAGCCAATTCAATAATGCTCAGGTAATATCAATTATCGCCAGCACCGTGAGTCAAATTCGCATGAAAATTGGTTTTGCAACTGCTTAAAGCTAGAATCAACTAACAACAGACATAAAAGCGAGGTAGTATTAACAGGGTCACATTTCTGGTAAAAGCATTTTGGTATGTGAAAACATGACGAGAGGCGGGGTACAGGGTATTGTGTCATAAGAGCCCTGTAATTATTGACATCACATCAAACCATTAATCCCGATGGGTGAGACGCTATGTTTACAGCTGTGTAAGCAGTGCTCTCCAAACAGCTCTGGGCGATAATGGGTTGTGTGTGTGTATAATTCTACGGAGGGTTTGTCGATCAAGATGCTTGTAGAAATCTGTGATGATAACAGCGTCATGCTATAGGAACAAAACATTGGATTGTTTAAACTCCAGAGGTACAATAGGTTATTGCCATTATAACAATATTAAGAGACATTTGTATTTATTGCTAGCGAATATGGTACGATGTTTGGTGATTCAACACCGGAGAGTATGGTTTACGTTTAAATCTCCCCTGTGGCGTGCAAAATACCGCTGACCAATGTAGCGGATTTTACTCAAGCGCCTTCCTGAACTTAATCCTGCAGGACGTTAAAACGATGAAATAAGCCTTGTTTAGTGCTGAGATTCCTCTGATGTAGTGGGCATCACTGGACATCAAACGATGTCTACTAGTATGCCAGTAGTCCGTAACTGTTATCATCTCGGGGGCTTCTTGTTGCAACAAAATAAGCCTCATGATGGCTATGTGTTATGATAAAATGAGCATTTGCGGAAGGCCTTAGGCAAATTAAATGTACAGTAATACAGCAGTTGCGACAAAGTAGAGGGAAATTTTCGGCGGGAAAGCACTGGAAGGGCAGACTCGCCGTGCATACACACTTTTGTTGTCGTCGAACGTATTGAGCGAAGAGGCTTTTATTACAAAAATCATCAAAATCGGTTTCGAAAAAAAAATTCATCAGCCGATCACCTACTGTATTGATTTAAAGTCAAGTCCAATCGGTGACCTTTGTAAACTGCTGTTGTAATGTTCAATTTCTTATCAGTGACGGGGCGCCAAATATGGCGCATGGTAGACGCTACAATACATCTAAGACTGTAAACGGGCGAAGTTCATGCGGAGATACCAGGAATTGGTTGCGCCTATATCGATTAACTATCGATGATTTGGTGTTTCCAATAACAGGAAAAAATTACAAGCGAGTCATTTGAGCAACTACACAAAAGAAGGAAGCAAAATAGACATTTCAGCAAATTACAGATATATGCAACTTTAACAACGTGACCACCGCCGGTTGAGTGCACAGGTGGTGCGGAACGGAGTCCCAAATGACCTTTTTCTCGTCGGCCATTACGTATGTGAATATTTACGTAACCAGCCAATGACCGATCCAGGAGCACATTCATGTCAACAGACGATTGTAATTAATTTAGGAATTGCATGTCCAGCTTTTGTGAACGGGACATGGAAGATTCGACCGACGCTGGCTTGGTTCAGCCCGTATTGTTCTCAACATTCAAAAGATTCATCTACATTGGCATTTTTGTTCCATCAATCAGAGGAGCTGAACGACTGCGCATGCACCTGATAATAACTTTGCCTGAAGGGGGGATATTTGAACGCCTTTTTTTTTCGCAGAACTTAGCATTCAAAAGCCAGTAATAGGCTCAGCGATCCATACCCAACGAAAACCGATGGGTGGCTCGAGCGAGAGCAGACGTCGCAGACGAAGTTGCTATCGACCGGATCAGCATATGCCGTGCATGTTGGTATACTTGTATCGGCTTATTGGCAGGATCAGAGAGCCGTTTGTGAAAGCGCGCTGTGGGAGAGAGGGAGAGAGAGTGAGACTCGCGGCGGGCAACAGCAGGAGTGGAGAGACGCTGCTTATGAGTCCGCTCAGGCCGACGGGGCTGGCGCATTGACGCGCAATTGTTGGCATATCACACACAGCGAAGTGACTGCCTACTTGTCAGAAAGTAGCCTGGCCTTATGGTCTTTGGAGAGAGCATATTCATTGCGGCAGCGGTGGCAAGGATAGCATCCGTGGCTAAACAGATAACTTGGCTTATTTATTCCCCACGACGATACTGCCAAGCGATCAGAGCGCCACACCTATCAACCACCATTAATCAACGAGAGATATTGTCTCGTGAATTTCCTTGCTTGCTCAGCCGACAGGCCGTTGCCATAAAAGACGCATCCATCCCTCTGTTAATTATTTCCACATATCGGAGGAAATTGGATTTACGCTTACTTATAAGGAAAGTAGCTAAAGATTGTGAATGGGACATCGCATCTTAGACAATGCTCTCGCGTCAAACGCCAAACAAATGACGTCGGATATTTCGTGTTAATAAGACATAAACACATGCTAGGGAAAGTTACGTGTATGTGCATTCCATCGTGAAATGGTGGCACAGTAAGTTTGCTTTTCTTTTAAGTCCATATTGACAATGTAAATTAAAAGGCTATGTAATAGCCTAAGCTATGTGGTGCAAAATGTATTGGCGGTAAGGCTGGGATTCTTCCCAGCACGGCTACGACATGACACCGGCAGTATGGAATCCAGGATACCAGATAACTGCTTCATCAATTACATCAGCATTGTTGTCGTTGCCATTTTGGTCACGTGGCCTATCTTTCCGGTGGACTGCTATTTTGACAAGTTGGTGCGTAAAACAACTAATTCTAGCTCAATGCATTTTACACTCATCGAGCAGGCAATCAGTGATCTGACCCCATTAAATGAGAGCACACCTGCGCCAGTTGATGCTAAAGTGCTAGTACCTGCCAATCAACTCGCCCCGGCATCTGATAAACGCAATACAAGCATGGGCTTTCTCGCCCAAAGCTTTCTGGCAAACGCGACTTACACGACGATCCATCGAGGGGACGTCTTGCAAAGTACTCCGGATGCAGGTTTCCTTTTAAACACTTCACACCAAAAGGGGACAAAGAAAGAAAGCCGTCTGCGTACTTCACCCACAAGTTCCGGAGTGGACAGCGGTCATTTACAGCAGCTTCCACCCAAAAGCACTACTGAAGCAGATATATATCGTATCAGGTTGAACGAGTCTGCTGAAGAAGATGAACGCCCACCTGATAATAGCACTATTAATATGCGTCGAGTAGGCGATGACAGTGTCTTAAAGGATGTCTTCATTGGGGCGCTGTTCGAACTGGACCAGAAAGGCCGATGTGAGCTTGATGCTGCCCAGTTAGCCGTCAGCGATGTCAATAGGCAGCGGTTCATACCGGGCTACAACTTGCGTCTGCTGGCTAATGATACGAAGGTAAGACCGCGTTATTTTGCCTCTTGGCAGCTACTGCCATGGCTAATATGGCGGATTGCATTATCCTATCCCGAATGTTTTCGATTATTTTAAATGCAAGAGTTAACTTATTATGTCTTTAGAAAAGTTAGGCGATCATTACCGCCATAGACTTGTGACACTCATCGGCGAGTAAGTCAGACTACACCGTCTTCGGTTCGACTCTCGTTTCGTGGTGTTTATTGACAATTACCCATCTTGATTATTCCCGTCGCATTCATCAGGCGGCACTTCTAGTGGCACTTAATATAAACGGGATCGTTAATCCGTGTTAAAATGTGCGGCGCTCTACGGACACATCGCCTACGGCCCTCCTTATGCATTAACTCCGGATACAAACAGTGCGCGACGCACCCCTCGTGGATAACAAGAAGGGCGATCGCTAATGGCGAATAGCGCTCTGACGTGATACACGATAAGTGCCAATAACAACCACTGCTCCGTCGGTTTCTGGCTTCCATGTGGCACCATGTGTTACATATTTAAACCGCTAGGTAGTGTAATGATATGTCACGCTTGTGCTTTGTACTTGATTACCTGAATTAGGTGCACAGGCTGCGTGCTTAGGTACTTTTTCCTCTGCCTACTTCTTCGTGGGCTCAATTGAATTCATGTACTTAAACACGCTCGTGGAAAATAACGCGAACATTGCCAAGTTTTGTATGATGTTGTGATGGCGTTGCCACCTGTTAATTGATGCAATTAAATGGATCATCGACCAATTAGGAACCTATCTAAGATATTTGTCATCAATCCAGCGTCTTGATGTACGTTGTAAGTAGCTGCGACATAGTAGATGTCGAGTGATTTGTTTTTAGCTCGCTGTACGTAATGCTCTAGTAAACATAAAGACGATTTTTAAAACTTCACGGGTTATTTTCATATCTAGCCAACTGCGCTCCTTGTATCGATAGATGCTTTCGCTCCGTAACCTAGTTATGACGGATGGGGGCGTGACAAAGTAACGGCTGTGTCATTGCTAGCGTTAGTTTTCATATATATTCGCAGTTCAGAACATGTGTTGCATCCAGCCAACACCCGCGAAGACATGCCTTCCTATCGACTTCATGTTAATAATATCCAATATTTGTTCGATTCTGACTTCAAAAGCTGTGAATGCTTGTTCTATTTTTAGCATAATAAAAGCCAAATGCGGCGGATGATCTATGGCTGAACATTGTACATTGATTTTGTGTATCCTTTGCTGCGCTCTACAGTGTAATATAAACGGCTAACACCACACAAGCAATTAAGCGCCTCATAAAATAATTAATTCGTGTACTTGTGTGAATGCGTTAAGCAGCTGCTTCAGTTGCTGGGCGTGTTAGTGTTATACCGATGCTGTGGACCATGAATGTGTTTACTTATACGCATGTACTTTGGTCATTAGACAACCATATATGCATCCCTCTAACGCAAACCCGGCAGAGTAGAAGAACGAATTGTAATGTTCCATGTGTGGAGAGCCTAATTGCTATCACATTTGAAATTACGCTACTATCAGTGTCGCCAGTTTACTCAAAGCATAACGCACGAACTCAAAATGGCCGTTTATTTCGCTCAAGATACTCGTGAAATTTCCTTGTCAATCAATAACAATGGCCGCTTCTGACTAGCCATCGCATTCAATGACTGATCACAATCACCCATCAATGTCCGCTTCTGACTAGCCATCGCATTCAATGACTGATCACAATCACCCATCAATGGCCGCTTCTGACTAGCCATCGCATTCAATGACTGATCACAATCACATTCAATGACTAGCCATCGCATTCAATGACTGATCACAATCACCCATCAAAGTCGGAATAACACTTACAGACATGTATATACGGACCGTTGTCGCCTCACGTACAGCACAACAGGTGGCGAGATAACTGCGGCCTTTAAAATAGATCCAAATCACAATGTGAAGCGGTTCATGAAATGAGAGTCTCGAGGGTACTATCATTTAGCACAGATAACGAAGTTTGACTGCGGTTCAAGATGGGCAAAAGTAAAATACAAATGTATGAGGCGTGGTTGGTATGCGCCCCAAAGAGCAGGTTTCAGTGGGTTAAATTAATATGACATTTTACAAACAACGGTTGTAGTTTCAGAAGCTGTTTATCCAATAGATAATGATGTGCTCGTCCGCCGCCTTTCTAACACGAGGAGACTGCCGCGCCTGACCCCTATTTAAAACCCTTATTCGACAACGCGCTAACGGCTAGAATATCTGAATACAAAGAACCACCATCGTCAGTATTCAGCACACCATCGCTTATCAAGTAGTTTAAATCATTCGCTGAAATAATAACAAAGTAAAACGAGGCAATTGTAGTCGTTATCTTTCCAAGTAAATTGCGCAATTACCTTTAATATGCCCAATTTCCGATCATATTCTAAATAAAGGTCAGTCCGTAAACTTGATGTACTTCGAGAAAATGAGACAGGTCGTCAATTAAGCAACCCATTGCCGCACATCCACCCTTCCTTAAATGCTACCCTAATGCAGGACACAAGTCCGCGTCCTAAAATATTCGATAGTGGTACATGTAGTCGGTGGTTATGACACTGTCGCCGGCATGAGTCGGTTTGCTTGTCTCGTGCGCGTTGGAATGTTTAGTTTATTCAAATTTCAATGCTATTCAAGCCAACTGGGACTCTTTACAATGGTAATGCGGCCTTGCAAAACATTACATTGCAAACATTTGAAATAAGTTCATTAGACTCGGTGTCCTCCTGAATGATCACATGGTCTCTTCACTCAAAGGCGAGTCAAACTCAAAGCACAGAAAAACATTTGTTATCAATATTAACTTCTGATCAGGTAGTTGGCGATACTAAACCTGATTGTCACATATGTGAGTTTAATATTGATCAAAGGTCTGTTTGTTTCGTCTGAAATCATAGTGAATTAGATTTTCGACTGAGTCAATCTGCCGATGTTTACTGTTCACAGCCATGCATCGACCTCGCGCACATTTTCCCCAGCTGTCACGAGGTTTGTATTTCCAACAAATAGTGACACGACTCAGATCTGTCCAAGAGCTTGGGCTGTGTGTTATACACCTTGGAAGACTCTCCGATTTGCCACGTAAGATAAACATCGATATATTGATTAGAGCGCGCGCTATTGTGTCAAGCAGTAGTCAACATTCGCTGTGCTAGTCGACTAATTGCCGCGCTTTGTCGTGTCCACTCAACCAGAATGGAACAATGAAGTACTTGAAAACGACAACATAAGCGGTTAATGTTGTCAACAAACACGATTGGTACTGCAACCAAGTTTGCTAAACTCTGAATGCAAGCTCACTCTTTCTAAAAGCCTGCAAATGAAGGTAAATAGCTTCGTTCAATTGAACCTTTATCACCGATATCTTAGTGTACCCGTAGACGGGCATACAGCACCTGCAGAAGGCGCATATCTGTACCTGGTAATTGCGACTATTAAGTAGGATTCACCTCTTAAGGTAACGTGAAAGCAAGACTCGATAATAGCATAGTGGGAATTATGCACACTAGTTGAATGTGTAGATAATGTACCAGCAGCATGTCCAGCGAATGTATCTCCGATACGTGCTGAATGTTAACGTGTGGTTGTCCGTATTGTCTGTATCGCAGCAAGGCGCACCTGATTACATTCAGTACGCTCGCCTTTCCACGCCATTAAAGTCATTTGTACTACATGGAACAAGTAACAGCTGGCCTAACCATGCTACCTGATTCGCGCTATATCGACATATACGTTGATGTCACACAAAACAGTTACAGATGGAACATACGGTTTTTATAAAAACATTCAATATGAATCGTGATATGAAGACTCTATTAGCCACTGCACCGGATACACACCGGTGTTGCTTGTGTAAACAGCGAGCTATGATTTCCGAAACATTTACAACCAGATGCTTCGAGAGGAATGACGATATATCCACACAAAAGCGTAATCGACCCTATTCTAGTCTCGCTGAACAGCGCATACAACATCATTTCATCGGTGAACAAATGAACAGGCTAGGTTTCTCGACATATTTGCGGCAAATTTCGACGTGTTCCAATAAAAGATGGAACAGGATGATTTTCTAAGAACCGCTTGATTGGGGGATTGCTCTTAACGCCACATTCTGTACTCTCTATGCGTCACACTTTGCTTATTCAAGTTATTCATGTGTATTGAAAAATGTCAGAATGTCAGAGTATCACTTACGATGTAAGACATTACAATTACAAGTGGCATGTAATTCCGAACGATAAATCCTCCATAGATTCCTCACAGAGTGTATGAGTATACTCTCAACAACGTTTCGTACAACGCAACATGGTGCAAAATGGGGGATCTAGTGTGCTTATGCCTCGAACATTCATTAGCATGTCCAACCTTGAAAGTAACAAAGGAATGTATTTAAATTGCCACGGGCCATTCAATCACTTGATATTTGTGTCAAAAACCTAAAAATACATATTGAACAGTGTTACCATAAATATCCCAATTGCACGTTCCCTTGCATCAATGATCATGGCACACTAGTAACTTTGGTAGGAGACTATACATAGATTTGGTGATAGATGTCAAAAGCATGGCAGAAATACAGCCATGCTAATGTTATTATGGCATATCAATTGAGACAGTCTCGGCACAACTGAACCGAGTCAACAGAGCGTGATACGTTATTGGCAACACATCACTGATTCTTCCCTCTGGTCCCATGGCTATCCCAACTGCTGCACCATAAAGCCATTGGCAGCAACGTTCCTTTTGGGAATGGATGGTAAATATACAACAATACTTCTATCACCAGGCAAACATCTTTATGACCCATAGGGTGTCTCTCGGTCGTTGTATAAGATGCACACACAGTTGAGACACCGCTTGTTCTGGCTGTCGCCGTGTCTCGAGAGTGTAACATAATACACAGCTGGTAGGAGCCAGTCAGTGTTTTGTAAAGGGATAGGCTTGATGGTTCGAGCTGCAGAAATGGTTATGAAAAAGTAAAGCTGTTGCTCTAACTTGGTGTCATTTAAGTTGATGTCGTTTAGTGTAAAACCAGACAAATTGAATTGAGTCATGTAAAAACGTGTTTTTCATACGAACGAACAACCAGTGCGTTAAAGGGAAATGCTACAGTTCACCCAGCGGCCGTCGCGTAACTGCGCGTCCTTTGGCGGGAACCACCTTTGACGCGCTGCGCACATTATCGCGCCCGGTGCGACCGCGTTTGCGCCGCAACGAGTTGGTTTCAAAGAAATTTATGCGCACATAGCGACGAATTATTTCCTTAGAGTTTAGATCAAAGTCACAACTCATGTACGACACAATCCATGTTCAAATATAAATGACCTATGGTTCAGAAAGAAAATATACTTCCACTTGGTCTCTGGCCTGTGCTACGCATAATATAGATGAAATATAAAGGAAAATTTGTCAAGGCGAGCGTGCTAGAGCGACGAAGAGCAACTGCAGCTCGGATGGTGAATCTAAATAAGGCAGTTATCAGCAGTTGTGAGCATGATCTTCGATCTGATGAATGTGGTGACGATGTGTCGTGTAGTCAACAGACTGACGATCACCATGGGGTAGTTTCACTCACACGGCACAACACAACAGAAACAGAAGGACTCTTAGACAGAAATGTCCCTGACGTTGAGAACATTGCTGATGATTCTTGTCGTGGCAATCAACAATTTGTCACCTACCGTACGAAATTCGGCAAATTTGCTAGCAAGACACAAAAGACGAGCGTCCTCTCATAGTTTGATGGCCTGGCACAAATCACCAAACCAGTAGGAGTATCAAGAAAGATTTGTTTGCGCAAAGCTTTTCAGTCTCTGTCGTTATTCAGAAAATAGAGAGAAGCATTGCGAGGTCACAAAATGAAGGTTCTCTTGAAATTTTGATCAGGAACAATTTATGTGGCGCTGCAATGGTAGGAAAGATAGCTGCAAGTGGGTTGCAACTTCGGCATCTACTATTAGCATACAGAAAAAAGGGCGAAGAAGGGTTGGTGTCGCTTTTTGGTGACAAAGATATAAATGGGCAGATAAGAGTCACTAAAAGTAAAAGAGTAATTTCATCTGTTGCCAGTTACCTGAGTCAACAACGTTAGTGTGTGTTTCTAGCTATGATTCATTGAATGTTAATGGTATGTCTTTTGGAAATTATACTGTTCGAAAATTGATAGTGCCGTTCTAAGTTACTAGACGTTATGTTGTTGACTATGTATATGACGATGATATGCTATTTTGTGCGTCAATTTTGAAGTTAAGTGTTATACAAATAAACATATATATTTTGTAATAATCAATAGCAGTCATTTTAAAAATGAAATACACCACACTCAGAGAATACAACTGAAAATCCATTGTGGTTTCCCATACACTACGTGGACCTATCATTTTTTTAATTTCTGCGAATAGTACATATACCACTGCACAATATATACCAAGTTTAGTTTAAAACTGATCGGTCAAATTTTTGTTATGGAGGTTCGAATATTGTAATACACCGCACTCAGGGAATACAACCGAAAATCCTTTGTGGCTTCCCATAGACTACGTGGACCTATCATTTTTTTAATTTCTGCTCATAGCACATATACCACTGCACCATATTACCAAGTTTAGTTTAAAACTGATCGGTCAATTGTTTGCAGCAACGTTCCTTTTGGGAATGGATGGTAAATATACAACAATACTTCTATAACCTGGCAAACATCTTTATGACCCATAGGATGATTCGATGAAATCGTTCTTAACGTGTCGATCGGTTGCTGTATAAGAGAAGCGAGAGTGTAACATAATACACAGCTGCAAAGAGCCAGTCTGTGTTATGTGACGCGATGCGCTTTATGGCTCTAGCTTCAGAAATAGTTTTGAAAAATCAAAGCTGTTGCTCTTACTTGGTGCCATTTTGCGTGAAACCAGTAATCTGGATCCGCTAATTTCCCTATTGAACTAAGCTTCACATTCATGGCTGTCATTGAATACAGTTCCAGAGCCTTTGATGGGCGGAAGCTATCTATTTGCTGATTGGTCGGAACCGGTTTTTCGATTAGTATCCGTGGATTAATCGTGAGACTTTCATGCACAGTCAGCTCGGTCGTTCCGTATGCACCCATCATACAGGGTTTTATTTACCTCTTGTCCTTGAAATACTATCACACAGGAATAAGTATTCCAGTTTACCTTTTGAGAGCTGCAACATGGCCTGCTGATGATGCTGACACAAGGTAATCTAAGGTATATGCCTATTATAATACTGATCAACCTTAGCAAGACAAGATAATGCGACCTCCTTTGCCTCCATTCGGAAATATATTATATTTACAATCTCTATCCGACCCATCTCACTGGCTAGGTAATTGAATGGAAGCCAAAATATTCGTTTTCGGTCGTTCTAATGCGAATAAAGTTGTCCGAAATCAAGATTGTATTGTATAATGGTTACTTGCATGATCGGATCGCGTTATTTGTAGATGAAGCTAAAATATTGGATGATGTGAGCATACACGGGGCATCGGGGCAATAAGCTTTTCTAGTTGTTGACGCTTTCCCCTTTCCGTAAATATTGATATTTTCAGTTTTGCAAGAAACGAAGCCAGTTCTAAATCTGTGATGATGATGCGCCGATCTGTTTGGTAACTTGGTGACTCATTTCTGATCACTGTGTAGATCTGGCACACAGAATACACTCTGTTTAATATAGTCCACACTTAGGGCTATTACAATGTCGTTGATATGTGCAAAGTCGCGTTGAGCTTACAATGTAACATGTATTTAGCGTCTTTCAATGAGCACACTAACTTCGAACTGATGTATATCTTAATTACCTGCGGGACTATGTGGAGTCGCGACAATAGTCGACTTCCTGTAATCTGCTGTCGCATCCGGACATGCTATATCGTCGACGATATCACGCCCAACACGCTGTTTAGTACCATCTCGTAATGTGCTTCTCTTGGGATATATTTGTCAATCCGTAGGTGCTTAAGGCCATGCAACATCGGTCATCTTCTCCTTTCAGTAAATAGGGAGTAAGCCCCGTTATAGCTAGAATCTCATTAAAAGAATTATATGTCCGATTGACTGTCCTTCTGGGGCCATAGTTTGACAAGCGGCAACATAAATGAACAGACGTGAAGTTTTCTTTATCTCTCTCTGCATGTCACTACTCTGTCAGCGGACAGAGTGAATCATGAGAACCCCTATACATGGAGGGCACGGCTTAATTGATCGAATGCAGCTGAGGCCTTTGCCGCCAGCACTTCCAGCTTCACTCCATTCGAATATCTACATGCTTTGCAAGTTGCCAACTATTTCGAACCTACTTTTCTGTTTGATTGTATCGATCTTTGTGACGGAACATCTGCACAAAAGTAGAAAATATAAATGTCCCCCGGTAAGAACGATCGCATTAAGCTATAACATGACATCATTAAACATCTTATGGTGATAAAAGATGACAATAACAAAATACACACAAGTGTGGCACCGATCCTGATGCTCTAGGTTTTATTTATAGAATTCCAGGCGACGGCTTGAAGTGTTGCTGCCTTTGACGCTGAAGTGTGCTATATAGATTTTCTCTTTTTACACATATTACCCCAAGAACTCTGCAGATATTTATATCATCTAGTAACGCAACTGATCGCACGCTTGTTTATAGTACGTTAATATGGGATGATCCGTGTCTTGGATATTTTTGTATTACATAGGTATGGAATGATCCGTGTCGCGGTTATTCCTGTAGTAGATAAGTATGACATCATCCGTGTTGAGGGTATTTCTATAGTAGATAAGTATGGGATGATCCGTGTTTATGATTATTTCTGTGGTACATAAGTACGGCTTTGGTTAGTTTGGTAGAATAACAATAAGATAACCATGGTCCAGCGATAAAAGGTTTCGATTTAAAACACCCTCCTGATGAACTATTCATTGCCCCAAAACTCCTCAACAATTTTTCCCGCGTTATTTTCAATAGGGATCTCAGTCAGAGGCGGAATCTGTCGTGTCTATCACACATGTACTAGCAACCTCCCAGATTATTGTGTTTATGTATGCGTTGTAACGCTTTGAGCATGGTGCAGTGTTTAGCAGGACAGCCCCAGCGGCAGCAGGGTATGAGTAATAACCACATTGTTACAGACTGAACGATATTTTGGATTGTGAATTAAACGGACTGCTTATAGAGTGGCTACTCTTCGATTCTGGTGTCTATTTATATCGCACACAGAAAGCAGAATTATGGAGATTAGGTATGTATCTATCATGGTTACCAGCATGCGAATCACATGCCACGCAAAGCCAATTGGTAACAGACATTGACCGACAGTGATTCACAATGACTGATCAAAAACAGTTATTATAAGCAATGAATACATTCTAGGGCCTAGTAGCCTGAACACTGAGTTAGATGTTAGACATAAGCTTTTAAATCATCATGAACATTACCAGTTTTTGATTACCGCTATTATTGTCAAGGCGCCGAGCTTCGGCAATTGTAGTACTCATCAGATGACATTTATAATGTTACAAGGTTATCCTATGGTAGATATAGATATAGAGAGAGATATAGATAGAGAGAGAGATAGAGATATAGAGAGAGAGAGAGAGAGAGAGAGAGAGAGAGAGAGAGAGAGAGAGAGAGAGATATATAGAGATAGATAGAGAGATATATACACACACACACATATATATATATATATAGATATATAGTATATATATATATCTGTATATATAATATATATATATATATATTTATATATATATATTTTGTATAAATATATGTACATATATATAAATATGTATATATTGATATATATATATATATATATATTATATGATATATATATGAATATATATATATATATACATACATACATACATATATATATATATGTATATTTATATATATATATGTATATATATATTTATTGATATATATATCTGTATATACATACATATTATATATGTACATACATATAAATGCATACATATATATACTACTAATATATATACGCATATATAGATTATTCATTCACACACATATATCTATATATATTAATGTACATAATAATAAACATACATATATAATTATTTGTATATCTATAGGTATATTTATTGATATATATATATTTATTTATGCATATATTTACCTACAAAAAAATATATATATAGATATTTTATATATGTATGTAAATAAATAGGATGTATAAATATAAATGCATATGCATGCTTACTTTTAAACATATATTGATATGCATTTCTAAATGTATGTATATATATATGTTTATATTCACATGCATATATATATATACATATTTGTTTATTATATATATATATATATATATATATATATATATATATATATATATATATATATATATATATATATATATATATATATATATATATATATATATATATATATATATATATATATATATATATATTAGCAACCATTGGTTGACAATCCGCCGACCTGTCGTAGACTTGGGTCCAAGAAAAGGATATACCGCTATGTCCACATTAAGTCAATGCACTTTTTCGTTCAAAATGTTAGAAAATATTTGTTGACGCCCAGGGAACGAAATACCCTCATCTTCCACCCCTTTCTAAATGGACATCCACATACCAGGTACTGATGCTTTCCTGACGTCACCCCAAACAGGACACCCTAGCTAAAGGTCTGACCGAGGTTAATTTGTTGAAACCTATTGACAGGCAATATGTTTGTTTTCCAGTGTGACCCTGGCTATGGGGCCGATGCGTTTTATGATCTGATGTACCGGAAGCCACAACTAATAATGCTGGTTGGGACCACATGCTCTGAAGTAACTAAGACGCTGGGTGAGATCGTACCCTACTGGAATCTTATACTGGTGCGTACCGGCATTAGTAAGCTAAGTGCCATCTAAGTACATGGCAAGATGTTCTAGCATAGTACTTTTGCCTAGAACTGCATCATTTTATATGTTTAAGCGAAATATAACATTCACGTATGAATACATATTCCATAGACTAAAAAGCCTTTCTAAGGCGTTAATTGAAAATCAAATATAAGATTACCGTCTAACGTTTCAGGTGTCGCATGCAGCCACTTCTCCTGCGCTGACAGACAGGGAAAAGTACCGGACGTTCTACAGACTGGCACCAGCTGACTCTTCCCACAATCCAGCTCGCAAAGCCTTCATCCAATACTTCAAATGGAGCCGGGTCGCTACTATTCAACAGGACCAGGATACATATACTTTGGTTAGTTTTGTAAGGTCAGGTGGGATGTGCGGGACTGTTTATTCACTTTACGTTATATGCTGTACCGTTTTGCAGGCTATGGATGACATGAACAAGGAGTTTGATCGAGTGAATATCACCATACACAGTGCGCTCACATTTCGCAGTACAAACTCGGATCTGCGCTCTAAGCTCCTTCAGCTAAAGGTGAGTAAATAACTCATGATCGGGTGCACTTGTTTCAATCAATTGTTGATTGGGATCATTTCCTAGCATCGTCTCGAAAAATGTAAGATTTAACAACGACATGCTGTTGGGTAAAATTGCACCCTTGTTCAACTCTTTATTATCGCACTACACCTGAGAGATCATTCTTGGACCATGATTTATCCCTATAAATAACTGTACTGCAAAATATGCCATGCCTGATAAACTTTCTAGATTTATCTATTATGCAGCAAATTTTGTAACACTATCTGCCCTAGTACCAGCCGTAATGAAACGCCATGACTTCCGACATTGTCGTATCAACCATCAACATCATCAGTCAATTATCATAATTCATCCTGCCTGCTCGTTAATGTCGCATAATCGCTCTAAATGATCAATAACATACCATCATCTGCCTAACGTGATCAGTTGTGCAGATTTAATTCACCCCAGATCAGTATATTAGCATCATCAAACCCACCTGATCTGCGCTGCAGAATGCATTTAAATAGGCCCTGTAAACATTGGTCAAAGCACTCATAAACCATGAACGAAATGTCTACCGCATTGTGTGATTAGGAATCAGATGCCAGAATCATCATCGGCAGCTTTGATGAGAAGTCGGCCAGGAGTGTTTTCTGTGAAGTAAGCTTTTGCTTGTGGTTTATGAAGTTTTGGTGTTTCTGTCGGTGACAGTATGAATTGATCTTTCCGTTAACTTAATGCAGGCAGCCATGTTAACAAATAACCCCAACTACAGAAGAACTACTTCGTCGTGTCAACTTCATTGCTGTCCATCTACTAGTTATTTGTGCTGTGCTCATAGTATACAATGTGTTATCAGGCTTACCAGCTGGGTCTCTATGGTGCTAGATTTGTTTGGATGCTCCTCGGGGGCTATACCCGTCACTGGTGGGTCCTCAACCAAAATGGCGTCAACTGCACCAGTCAGCAGCTGGCACGGGCAGTGGAAGGCTATTTTGCTGTGGACAGCTTTAATTCGATAATAGGCGAACAGCAGTCAATTGCAAACCTAGTGAGGCGTTTCCTCCATATATTTAGATAAGAGAATATTGACTATAGTTTTAATTTCCATATCTCGAATAATATATGATTACTGGGAATAACAAAAAGTATTGGGTTTTTCGCTCAATCATGATTTCTGACATGAATGACTCTTCAGTAAATGTGTTTTGTTCACCAAGTTATTTTTTAAACAATGCATGTTCGGTCCCATCTTAGTCAACTACGCAGTTCCGGAACGAATATCAACTATCAACAGGTCGCGAGGTGACAAGTACGTATGCCCCAATGACGTATGACAGTATCTGGGCTGTGGCGTCCACTTTGAGAAAAGCTATGCACATGTGGCGGCAAGAGAACATGACCGAGTCCAAGAGCATCGACCTGTTTGATTACAAAACAGGAGGAGCAATACGTGCTGATTTCTTTAACATAATGGGTAGCCTGGAATTCATGGGAGTGTCAGTAAGTGCGTTTCTAGGTGTGTGGCGTGTTCTGGTTTATGTGGTCTCTTCTCCATAGGTGTTTAAATCTTATGTTCTTTATGCATCGACATTTACAGGGGCCCAGTGACGTTTGATGGACCTGACAGACGTGGCACGAGTCTTCTTGAACAAAATCAAGGTAAGAAATACATATTATCTATAAATAAATAGTACAATCTACGATCTCTATGGAATATAATTACTTCCATTGTGAAGAAACAGGGACGTCTTGTATGCCGCATTTCCATGTTGTGTCAGGAGGCAGCATGGTCAGAATCGCACTGTTCTACCCTGAGAATAACACAGAATCTTTGGACTGGAAGTGCGAAGGATGCCAACCAGTCGCGTGGAAAGGTCGTCGATTTAAATGCTTAATCACTTGTCAATGATTCAACAAACGTCGTTTTCATTAAATTGCTTTTTCTTGGTAGGCGGCAAAGTTCCAGCGGACAAATACACTATCGTAGTGCGTGCTCAGAATGTGGACACGACAGCATTTATCATCATCTGCAGCGTAGCATTTGTTGGTCTATGTCTTGCCGCCTTTCTCCTGCTCTTCAACATATATCACCGAAAACTCAGGTTTGATCAAATATGAAAACTAATTTAAATGCCAAGAATGTTGATATTTGCAATAATCAATATGTAATATACATTATCTGCAAATATTCTCAAAATATCATCTTGCATTAGCCTTTACGGTGCTCAATGTTATGATTATCAGATAAAAAAGTTAAGTTTATGATTTCCACTTTTCTCATTGAGGTCGCAATATTGTTGCTTTATCAGGTATATTAAGCTTTCTAGTCCCAAGCTGAACAATATGGCTGTGGTGGGTTGTGTGCTGGTTTATCTTGCGGTCATGCTGCTCGGCCTTGATGATGCCTTATTGCCCCTTCATCACTTTTCTATTATCTGCACAGTACGTGAATTACTTCATATAATCGATCTTAACATCTAGAGGGCGTTGCATAATGATATCAGAGGAAGAAAGGAACGATACGAATTTCGTTCTTGTTGTTCTAGGTGCGGGCTTTTTTCTTAGCAGCTGGATTCTCGTTGTCATTTGGAGCCATGTTCACTAAAACCTTTCGTGTTCATCAAATATTCCGAGGTTGTCAGAGTGGCCTTGTCAAGAATAAGGTGGTCCCAGAATCTAACCCCATTCGTTTGACATTCACGATCGCCATCTTAGATATTGTGTCCGAATACATATGTTATCATTGCTTACCGCAGCTTTTGAAAGACAAACAACTGCTTTTGATCATTGGAGGCTTGCTTTTGTTAGACTGCATCTTCATGTCACTGTGGGTGTGTCTTGACCCCATGGAGCGGCAGATAACTAACTTCACACAACAGGTGGGCTATCTTTATAGTATATTAAAAACATAATAACATGCTGAGTCCAGTGAATATTTACAGAAAATGATACCAACCGCTATTGGCATTTATTTCCTTGGCGAATACACTCAACCATTCTGACTTCACTGTTTTGCATACCAACACCAGCCATCCGAGGAGGACATGGATTTGTTATATGTACCTCAGCTGTCCCGGTGTTACTCATTGCACTTCAACAAATGGACAGGAGCTCTATACGCATATAAAGGACTGCTGCTCATATTCGGCGTCTACATGGCATGGGAAACGCGTCACGTCAAGATACCGGTGTTGAATGACTCTCAGTATATTGGAATGAACATATACAACGTGGTTCTATCTAGTGTCACTGTGGTTGTTTTGTCGACGATTCTGACTGACAAGCCTACGCTGTCCTACATCGTCGTGGCCACCCTCATTCTCCTCTCAACGACTGGATTGCTGGGTCTGCTCTTTTTGCCGAAGGTTAATACTGTCCTTGTTACACTTCTTGTTTAATGTTTGCTGTCTTTATTTTTCACACACAATATGCGATTGGATGGCTATACAATGTATTTCCTACGGTGCGTCGCATGAATTACCTCACAAGTGTTGGGTGCATATTCAGATATACTCTATCTTGAAACACAGCGGGAGTCCAGTCATCACAACGTCAGGGATAACCGTGGAAGCCAAAACACGACGCTTTGTGGTCGACGAACAGCGAGAGCTGCGGTACCGGGCTGAGGTACAAAACCGAGTGTACAAGCGAGAGCTTGTAGAGGTAAGCATTGAAGCAACTTCTATGGTGCACATTGCACAAAGATTATATTCACTATTCATACTATTTGTGGTCTTGTTACGGGCAGATGGACCAGGATATAATACGTTTACAACGTTTGATTGAGCTTCCCCTGAAACCGTACAGGAAGCTGGCAGATGGCATTATGTATTTATTACCTGAGTCTAGAATCGATCGGACGCCACCCATGATGCGCAGGCGCAGACCAGATTCTGTCAGGTATGTTTGCTATGACCCAGTGTAGGGGTGCGTTGATGATATTTCATCTTCATTAACAATCATCAAAACATTTTAGTCTCATGTGATGCACACACCTTTTGATGTAAGTTTTGGTGCCTCAGGTGCGATTCAATCACAGATATAAGTGACTCTACAGGGGCCTATGGGGAGAGTCTATTGACCGATTCGATATACTTACCCAGTAACAGCATTATGGAACATGGACCCAGAGGCCGCACGTTACAGCCTGAGTCGGGTCTCTGTACGTTGTACTTCAAGAATCAAAGCAGCACAGAGTGCGTGGCTGGTCAGACAGAATGTGATGTCAACAACCATTCACAATTGCAGAGTGGGAATACGATTGCAACCATACCGTCAGAATGGGATACAAATGGACGCAGTGCTGGTGGTGACCAGGTGAACGGTGTTACTAATGGGAACATGAGTGACCTCTCTGACGAGATCCTGGCCTGTAACACTGGAAAAGGTGCTACATATGATGGTGCCTTCAACAGACATACACAGCGTGCCCTTCCGGAACTTAAAGTTGATAGAAGTACTTCCGCACATCTCGGCACATCTGTAAACTCATCATCCGATTCTTCGCCTACTGGCCACAATCTAAACCATTTTTTATCAGCTGCGCGAACATCGTCAGACTCAACAATTGCAAATTCCGACATGAAAATGCAAATCTTAATTCGCGAGGTAAACAAAATACATACGGAATTGTCATCCCTTGGGGAGCTTGAAATTGACATGTCGTATGTATAACCGACATTGATATATAAAAGTGTCCCTGATGCTGATAAAGTCTTTATTTTTGTACCAGTATGCAATAATGAGCTATGATAAAAATAGATTTATGTTATTCTGATCTACCAACGTAACATTTCAAGACATATCAGTAACATGGTGCTATTTGGTATACTGATATGAGGTGCTGTCCATTTGGCTTTCTGGTAAGCGCAGATGTTATGCTCGAAACAGCCGCACGGTTGATTTAACCTGTTCCAATATTTCATTGAATATCCCACTAGAATTATTGGTGTAGTTGCGAAGGCAGGTGATTATATTGGCTTAAATGTGTGGTTAGAAACAGTCTTGTGTATTTTATGGCCACTTGGTTGTGTAATAAGTGTGTAGTTAGCGGTAAGGGCTGAGTCGCCTGCATATATTGACAACAAATATAATGAAAATTTGCTTTGTGCCATGGTTTAAGCCACTGCAATACACTACATTTCTTATGCTTGTGTTAACATTTGACGTGTTTTGCCATTTTTAATGACACGAACGTCAGCAACACTTTACCCTATTAAGTGTGCAGAATAAATTGCCGGATGTCACCATAATCTTATATTTTATTATCTGAACTATATGTAGGGAATCATCTTAGTCACTGAACGTCGTGATTTTGCCTGATAATTTGATCCAGATTAAGCGTTGGTTATTTGTAATGTGGAGAATCGTTTCGATGTGTTAAGATAAAGGATGAAGTTGAATGATCTTCTGAGAACAGCCGACTATGTATTGGTTTCGATTGGGGGGCTGCTCTTAAAGCCATGCATTTCACTCTCTGCACATCGCTTTTTGCTTATTCATTTTGTGTTTTAAAAAAGGCCAGGGTATGACTTACGATGTAAGACATTGCAGTTATCAGTGGCATACAATGTCCCGTCATTGATTTCTCATCGATTGTATTTATTGAGTAAGGTACCGTACATAGCTACATGGAACACGACGGGGAACTCATGCGCTTCTACCCTGGGAATTCATTGGCACATCCTACCTTGAAAGTGATGAGGGAATGTATTTCAATGATCAAGGACCATTTAAAGCAGAGGATATTTATGTCACCAACGGAAGTACATGTATTGAGCAGTGATTTTAAGTTTTACCATAAATATCTCATTTACATCAATGGTCATGGTTTGCCGGTCGCTTTGTGGGGAACTAAACATAGGTGTGGCATAGATTTAAAAAACATGGCAGAAATACCACCTTGCTTCTGTAAAATGGCATTTCAATTCAGGCAGCCTCGACAATACTGAACCGAGTCAACAGAGCGTGATACGTTATTGGCAACACATCACTGATCCTTTCCTCTGGTCCCATGGCTAACCCAACTGCTGCACCATAAAGCCATTGACAGCAACGTTCATTTTGAGAATGGATGGCAAATATACAACAATACTTCCATAACCTGGAAAACATCTTTAGGACCCATAGGATGATTCGAAGAAGTCGTTCGTAGCGTGTCGATCGGTCGTTGTATGAGAGAAGCGAGAGTGTAACATAATAGAAAGCTGCAAAGAGCCAGTATGTGTTTTGTGACGTGTTGGGCTTTATGGCTTGAGCTACGGTAATAGTTTTGATAAAGTGAAGCGGTTGCTCTGACTTGGTGTCATTTTGCGTGAAACCAGACAAATTGATTTGAGTCATGTTAAAACGTGCTTTTCATACGAACGAACAACCAGTGCCTAAATTCGGAATTTGGAGCCGCTTATTTACCGCTTCATATTCATTTCTCACACTGAATACAGTTCCAGAGCTGTCGATGAACGGAAGCTATTTATTTGCTGATTGGACGGACTTGGTTTATTG
>CM067353.1:75440791-75465791 GCA_034190875.2 Urechis unicinctus | reverse complement strand
ATTTTAGCTTGACAGTGAAGCATATCCCATTAGGTTCAGCGGATGTCGCATTGTCGCCCAACTTAGCGCATGTACGTCGCATAATCAATGGCCAGTTCACAGAGATAGCGACCATCATGAAGCATGTCCATTGTAAGAGCGAGTGAAAATATGCGTGACGATAGCGCATTTATTTCCACGCTGAATTGTATGAATCTTACATTTTGCGGTTCCACACATGTACACATGTTAAGCATTGACGTATATGATAAGTGTGTATCATAAATTAATGTGCATGTGTACCTATGATAAGGTTTGACAGCATTTCTATGCCGCATTCCTCTGCAAAAATCATACAAATGATAGTTTACGACCATGGATTTGTATGACTTTGAGCCTAAATATTTCACGTTCTGGTTCAATAGGCTTTGCAGTAACATTGACGCTTGAGCTTAAGCCACACCATTTGACAAATTGACGTTAAGATAGATTTGCAACGACTGCTGTCAATGTGTCAATGTGACCCGACGTTTAACGAGATGCAGAGCCGTGCGGTTTACACCAAAACCTTTTCCTACGTGACGGACACCGTATGTTCAAATCAATCTTAGTCAAAATGTGCTTCAGCAAGCTCAGGGTGTTTGGTTAACGTGCATGTATATTTTATTCTTTAACGCATTTGCATACCTCTGCCCAGTGTTTCACACATGCCTTATTCAGTGATCAATACTACTAGTTGAGTCAATATGATTTACTATGAAGACACGGGTAGATGACTTGTAAACTTGATATGTATGAAATAGATCAGCGGTAATAACTTGTAAGACTGGCCTCACCACTTCGACGCGTACCGCTATTGCTAGAAGGAAGTGGTTATAAATAGGCGTCTTCGCATTATTTATGGTCAACTAAGTGCATAAATCCTATACGAATCAATTGCCTGGCAACCGCAAGTAGAAAACGTTAGTGAAAGCTTTTGAAATACTAATATATATATAACGTGTCGCATATCATTATGTCTTTGTATCACTTATACCTGATCGACACCGATTAATATCAATCACCTACTTTCAACTGGACTGCATTATTTTATGCATTCATGATTACATGCAGCATGAGGGTATATGGCTAAGATTGGTGAATGCGCATTGAACAAGTCTATTGTTAGAAGCAGCAAGTAACGTCGAACATTGTGTCGGAGACGTTGACGTCTCTACAGCGGCACCTACAAACAACGCAACTTATTGAAGTAATTATGCGCATCGTCTGATGTGTGAGCGACTGGCGAGTATGATGGGCATAAAGCCAAGCACGCGAGCATGCTTTTAACGTTGCTTTGGTGGAGGTTATTTGTGCTGGATTAGATTAATTACTCGAGTACAAACGAAATTAGAATTACAATAACATTGTTGGTAGCAGGGTATTTCCCTCACTATAGTTATATTTGGCTGGCATGGACCATGACCCAGCAATAAATAAGACTTTTGCATGTCACGGGGATGTTGTGCCGGAGTCTAACACAGTACAGGGACACGTGAGTTTTTTCAAAAATAATCCTATTAATAGCTTACATGCTGGAAGAATACATTCGGAAATATTCCGATTCCGACTGTGTAGTGTCAGTTGTAAACGTACATGCATAAAACACTTACTGGGTCATTGTGGGGGTTGTATTTACTACCCAGATGGACCCTTAACAAACGAACGCTACAACTTGCGATATAATCATGCCATGTACTGCCGACTTCAATTAGTTGTCATTGGTCTCTTTAAAAGGCCATGCATACCATAATATATTTTCTGGTTTGGAAGTGTAAAAAAAGCAAGACAACATGTTTGGTGCAGCATTTTACGGACCAAAATAATCTCCCCATGTCATGTACATTTCCACTTTTATTAAGTGTTGTTTCCATAAATCATGCAGATCATAATTTGCTACCGTGATGTGGTATTATAGTACTATATAGAAAAATGGTCTGATCAAAGGATGCTTCGGTAATCCGACTCGGGTCTGATGAACAGTGGCCTTGCAAATAATTAAAGAGCAAGCATGTAAAAGCACCATATGTGTGTCGGACCGATGATTGATAAATATGATGAAGCGACCTGATGATTGATGGTGGCTGTAGTAAAGCGAATGGGTAGATTGATATGCAGATATTTCATCAATATGAAAATGCATAAACTCTGGCCTATTTGATCCCAAATAGCACATTTAAGAAGTGATCACCCATACACTTTTATCAAGCTCACTGTTGTTGTTCACATCAGACAAAAAACACATCCTAGGAAGTAACATTAAGCATGAGTTAACACCTGTGACCTATGTTCATGGTCAGAGTCATATAGGTGCCATTGTAGTTTCGTGTTTTCAATGGACTACAGTCACCCTGCTTGTAATCTGTATGCATGGTATCGTGATATCTAATTCCTGTCAAATAATGCGAAAGTATTTTATAAGACACTCCTCCCACCGATATTCACTGTGCGATAAAAGTTATCCAGCCTAATGGCGATTGCCAGACTATTGAAGTTAATCAATTTTGCAAAAGCGCCAAAGCATCAATCACATTTTGACGGTGATTTATTTAAAGTTATGGCTATAATAATACTTTGCTTATGAGCTCAACTCAGACTCAAAAGGATCGACAATACGTGAAGGATATTGTCGAGCCACAAGTGTTGAGGTTCGCCACAAAACTCTTTTTAAGTTACAAAACATTTTATGTTCCGACCGCCGATGTTCAATGCAATTAATCCAAATGCACAACGAAACGTGTATTATGTTTCTGCATCAACATCAGAGCAAACTAACTAAGCCCATGTGATCTATTCACTCATCTCATTATCCCTGTAATGTGTCAATACAGACCAGTTACCGATACCTTATGGGATTGTAGCTGACGACACGTTGATTCTTGTGGTGTTAGTAAGCTTCAGGACGAGCGGATAGGTTGAATGTTGTGAATCAAGAACCGACCCCTTAGTACCATGTTACCAACATAGTGACAACAGATTCGAGTTATCATTGGCTGATTCGGTTGACAATCTGAACTATATGATCTTTTTCAATGATGACTGTCTTGGCATTTTGTGGTGAAGAGGCCATACCGCTTACCTTGTTGAAAGTGCGCTACATTGCATCGATAACAGCCAGTAGAAATGTCATTGAGAACCGCTATCATGCGTAGTTGCCGAGAGTTGGACTACTTGGCATAGCAGTATTGTTTTATGACAGCCTCGAGGAACACTCATGAGTAATATGCTTGAGGAAATGCACCATATTCTTCATTTTCAATTTCGTAAGAATGTAGTTATTCGCAAATGCCTCTGAGTTTTTGTTAGCCTTATTTTTGTCATTAAACAATGTATCTGTCCTAGATAACATAGAAGATGACATCTCCACTACCAAACATGTCAGTTACGTGAAAACCATCTGTCGCATCAATGCTGATTCATCTCTCTTCCTCCAAAAGATATGCGTAATATTAATATGAAAACATAGCACGGCAGGTAACTTATATAGAAGTTTCAGGAATGTTGTCGGATAATGCTCCTGGTCATAAATCGCCGCTGTAATGATTCTGTATGCCTTTCCTGCGATTCTATTATCCTTCGTTCAATACTATTCACCACGTATCCCAGTGGGCACAACACGTAGAATCCACGTGGAAATCATGTGTAGCTTTGGTGAAGTGGTGGAACCACGAACTTTCACGTGATATCCACGTGGATTCAACGCGTATTAACCACGTGGAATAGATGTGTCAAAAACACTTGGAAAAGATGGATATTTTTAGGACCCATTTGTAAATTATTATTTATATATTCTTTTTTTTAGTTTATACAAGAAATACGGTCATATGTTAACCTGACAGCCCCAGCTAGGCATGATCTATGCATGACAAGATACAGTCGAAATTCAGGTGAGATACTCTCCAGACGTAGGCGAGGCTCGAACCCCTGACCTGCTGGTCCGTTGTTGAGACCCGGCCGAGGGGGGGATAAATATATATATATATATATATATATATATATATATATATATATATATATATATATATATATAGATATATATATAATATATATATATATATATATATATATATATATATATATATATATATATATCGATATATATATAGATATATCTATATATATATATCTCTATCTATATATATATATCTATATATATATATATATATATATCTCTCTATATATATATATATATATGTATATGCATGTATATGTGTGTGTGTTTGTGTGTGTGTATATAGATATATTAATGGCGTCACGTTACTACCTGTACCTGTAAATATCTATGGTTAACCAATCAGCAAGGTCTACTGAAATGCACCCTTACATTCAGTTTGTGATTTCAATAATGTGCAATGAATGCTTGCCGACGACACAGTGTTTTACATATGGAACAAATACAAAGCAAGATCGGCGCGTTAAGTATTACTCATTTACTGTCTGTATTCAGACCCTAACCAACAAGCAAACCAAACATTGTTTTAACATGCTTCACAAAATTATTTATGTTCAACGATCCAACAAGCCCTCGTTATGAATAGATAATGCTAAATACATGAACTAAGTTATGCCTGCTAAATGCTATTTAACAAACGTACCAATCAGTATCATTCAGAATACAACGGCGTCCGTCACACCTCTATCAAGGTTACCGTAAATATCCATATTTACAAGTGTTTTTACGTGATGTTCTAAGCCACAAACAACATAGTCATGCATGTATCGGCCAATTGAATGACTAAAACGAATTACGGTTAATGGCGATGTGTTTTTCGTGTTTCTACTGTTGGCTTTGCATGCAGGGAACAACGCTTTGTGTGGCATGATCCTTGACTGATCGACCATATCAAGAGATACAGCTAAGTGTTGAGTAATAAAACCTAGCGATACCTGATGGCTTCTTTGAATCGTTCGTTATTGCAAATAATCGGAATATTTATGTGTATTCACATGTAAAATATGTTCATCCAAAAGTTTTTTAAAAGTAAAACGATTGTTCTGTTTTTTTATGAGTCTATTTAAACGATGTTGCGATCGCGCCCATTTCCTGAATGAAGAACCCACTTTCACATCAATCTCGCCTTCGACTATGCTAATTTTGTTTCTTTCAGGCATACGTCTTTGCTCGCAAATGCATTCCGTTTGCTACCCTCTTGCTATAAATGTAAGTTTCCGTACCATGCGTGCAATAAACATCAGCATGCTATGGTCACAAACATGCTCTTCAAAGCCCTCTCTTATCTTAAGTGGCAGCTGCAACAGAAAATAGTGACCGTGTATTGTGACTAGAACAGGATTATTATCGAGACATGCTTGGATATTATCGAAGCATGCTTGGATGTTATCGGGCTGTTGGTGTTTGACTCTGCCAATACTTATTATTTGGTAAGTTGTATATATAGATGCATTTGGAACAGTTGATATACAATTTCCGTAATGGCGGGTACCCAGCATATTTCATGTAATAATATAAAATTACCAAGCCGAAATCATTCGGTTTGCATTGCGAAATTGCGAAATACTCTTTTTAGTTATAGTTCAGAATATAAGAATATATTTGCACATGAAGGAGTTGTGTTGTACTTTGTTATAGTGATACCCCTTAGCCGCCACTGTTTGTAAGTCGCCGAATTATGAGAAGACAATAATCCCTATTTATATCGAAACGCTCCGCCAGTGTACAAGAAATATTTTAGCAAAGTCGCATCGATTGATTGTGTGGTGATTTTACTTTACATAGCTTTGATAACGTGAAGTACATGTTTGCAGCTTTCTAGAATATCGGCGAGGATTTTCGTGCAAAAAAAGAATTTTATTCGTCATTTAAGTCATCTTGATTGATAAGATTCTACGCAAGTAAACATTACAAAAGATCTTGTCGAATATCAATACAATTTGCTTATAGCGAAATCGACTTGAGCAAACAATAAAGTTGTAAGATTTTGCATATTGTACGGCCAGGCATGTTATGTCGATCGATAAATTAAGTTACACTGACGTATTAGCAACAATTGACACTTAGCGGCACTGTTGCTGTGTATTTCTTAGATATGATAGCAGCTGCAAAAAAGAGCATAGGTTGTCATGTTGCCTAGATGAGGCAAATAGTTTGTGAGGTATTGGATACATGCAAAGGCTGCCACATCTGCTGGGGCAGCAAGGTCAAAGTAGGTTGGGTAACCGTTACACGGTTATTGTTCAAATTCTTTCACGAAAGTAACAGTCTGGTACGTAACGTCATTTTGGAAGAAGGAAACAAATGAACGCGTTACCATCTATATTATGTCGATGCTGTCAGGGTTTACAAGGAAATTATATTGAAGTTGCATTTGTGCGTTGGTTAGGGCACGATAATTTGTAACACGTATTAATTAAATTCCTACATGATTGCATTTGGGCAATCGTAGTTAGGGATTGCACATTGCTTTGCAAACAGCTGCACCTTCCTCGAAGACTGCTGAAGTGTCAATAGTATGTATACACCTCCACATCTTCACCGGAAAAGTAGAATATACATCAGACAATATAGCACTGAAATCTCTATATGCGAAAGACATGTCTGCTCAACCTACCATAATCTCAAAGGAATGTGATACATGAAATACGCTAATAGCCAGTGCAAGTTAATAATAAGACAAAAGAGCATTGCGAGCGTTTGATAAATATTATATATTTTATGTATATATTTACACACACACACACACACACACACACACACACACACACACACACACACACACACACACACACACACACACACACACACACACATACATATATATATATATAAATATATATATCATAAATATATATATGTGTGTATATAAATATATATATATGTGTATATATATATATACACACATATATATATATACATATATATATAAATATATATATATATTTATATATATAAATTTATATGAGTATAGTAATACATATATATATATGTATATATATAGTATATATATGCATATATTAACATGTATATATATATATATATATATATATATATATATATATATATATATATATATATATATATATATATATATATATATATATATATATATATATATATATATATTAATATATGCACGCCAATCCACTTGAAGCTTTGCATCACTAGTTGTTGGGTAAGTACCTGCCCTTTTTCATTTACCACAAATCGGCGTTATGACAGTCAGAAGTTGTGATAACCTTCCCCCAAACTTTAATTGCGTATGGATTCTTTATTGCTCATACATTTTTTGAGAAGAAAATAGTTTGGTTTTAAACTAATGCACGCTACATCACCGATAATTGTACTTAGTAGATGTACATATGTTGCATGCAAGGAACTGTTATACATCTGACAAGGTTAACGTGCATTGTATGCCTTTTAACTGAAAACATGGAAGTCTTCTCCAGCATCTGATACGGCTGCATATCTTACAAGGCTAGGAATGCACACAGTGAAGCACTAGTACGCAAAACACGAGTGGTACATTTGACGATGACATATTTACGGGACTAGCTGACATATTCAAGGCTTTTTCTTAGCAAGCAAGCTTAGTGTAATATATCATTGTTATGATGTATTAACATGCATTGCATGTATATTTCTATCCATTACAATGATGTGGGTCGCTTTAATAAAATGCGTATCTGCTTATTGCGCCGACAAGGAACACATGTAAATTATCAAAGAGAACCATCTTCAAAATGCGGTACATATTCTGTCACAAACGCAGATCCAATCAGCTCAATGAGAACACGTCACATTGAACATGCGCATCGCAAAGATTGATTTTACGGACTTATAGTTAATCTCCACTAAGTAACAGTGCATGCAGATGCTAGCTGATCACGACGATGGTTATAATTCATAAAATTCAGGAAAATAAACAGTCTATTCTTTTATACTTCTGTAAATTAACCGCCTTGAATAGCACAACCTGAAAATTAGCAGCCAAATGTCAATGTTTGGTGACAACTCATTCACATTGATACGTTATAAGGCAGGCTTATATTTTAAGAACATTATTTTATCAGAATCTTTCGAGGCAGACATATGGGTAGTTGCTTGAACGTTGATGAAATGACAACAAACCTGGGTATTTCACGGAAAATTTGTCGCCTTGATGCTTATATGAGTTAGAGCGACTTTTTAACAGTTAATTTCATTTCATTTCATTATTGAAAAATCTCTCCCTTGATTTTTACACCTGAAAAAATTATAAATTGGCCCGGGGCATCATCATCCAAAAATTATATTTAAATGCTCCCCGGTACATAGAAATAACTCCTTCTATTCGATTTAGTATTAATTTGTTATATATCAAGCGTAAAACAAGTGGAATTGTTTGTTTTCTTATCTACAGCATGGGATATTCAATATCAAAGCTGACTTGCATTCACGTTCAGTTGGGAGAGATACGCGTATGTTAATAAATGATGGATAGTAATCTCATTCCAAGCCTGATTTTATCATGTTATTAGAATAATTAATATTGCTCACTTACTCTCCTGAATACCAAATGATATTCCTTTTCACTTCGGTCAAAGCTTCCAGTGTTTGCATCACACCACGAAGTAACCTATTTGTGTCTAATAGGCTTCCGAATGCAAACAATCCTCTTCATGAATTCTTAATATTGGAGCTTGAACTATATTTACCAATTTTAGTTTGTAGCACCAACCGAAACTCATTACGCAAAGTGTTTTAATCCACAATATAAAACACTTTTTGGAAAGGCGGATTTACCTGCAGAATAACTATCCATAGTATGCCCCTTGTGTGAAACTATACATCCATAACCTCTAGCTTACCCACATATTTGACTTGCTGATGCAATACATGAAAGCGTATGGGGAGGGACGCAAATGGTCCAAAAAATGAGCAACACAACCACTATATAAGATTAAACAGGCGCGTTTGAGACACCACAAAACTACTTGTGGTCCGCAACTGAGACCTTTCGAAGTAGATAACATTGTATATATTCATATATACATGCAAGTCAATGTTCATGCGAGATAACTATAAATAAGATTAGAAATTGTGATATATAAATGCGGAAACTTTTCAGAGAGAGAAATGGTCGAGTTTGTTAAACATATATATTTATACATATATGTAATATATATATATATATATATATATATATATATATATATATATATACATATATATATATATATATATGCATATATATATATTAGCATGAACGCGACCTTTAGTGGACAAACCGCCAACCTTTCGTACACTTGGGTCCACGAAAGAGATATACCAGTATGTCCACATAAAGTCAACGCACATTTTCGTCCAAAATAATTAAAAATATTTTGGTTTGACCATTCGAATGTGATAGTCTAGTCTTAGTAACGTACAAAGATAATCTTTCATGCGTGATTTCTTTGGATTTTGAATATATACATATATATATATATTTATATATATATATATATATATATATATATATTTATATATATATTATATATATATATATATATATATATATATATATACATATATATATAATGCATACATACATATATATATATTTATATACGTATATTTTTTTTATATATATATATATATATGTTAGTATATATCTATGTAATATATATGTACATATATATTACGTATTCACATGTATTGTGTTAAATATATATATATATGTATTTATATATAAAATATATATAACATATATACTAATATATATAAATATATACATATAAATATGTGTATATATACATATATATATACATATATATACATTTATATATATTAATATATATATATATGTGTGTGTATATATGTATATATATTTATATGTATATATAAATATATATTTATATATATAAATATATATATATATATATATATATATATATATATATATGTGTGTGTGTGTGTGTGTGTGTGTGTGTGTGTGTGTGTGTGTGTGTGTGTGTGTGTGTGTGTGTGTGTGTGTGTGTGTGTGTGTGTGTGTGCGTGTGTGTGTGTTCACACGCTCTAAGATAGACAACGGACTTTAATGTGAGCCGTGAAAATTGCATGTGTACTTTTAATTACATGTTCGCTTATTAACGTCGAGCTACGCTGATAGTAGTCGCTGACGTTTTTGCTCTTTGTGTAGCATAAATGTTATGGCCAACCAAAGCATGTATATAATGAATTGTTTGGCCACGCACCTACCGAAAAGTTTAGTCGTCGTTAACTTTTAGCTATCGCCGACAATGTGTCAGAATGATGTTGTCATTGCATGTCTTAGGTTGCGACGAAATATGTCAGCTCAATTGGTTGTAGCATTGGAAGTTACTTCTGAATGCCGACTCAGGTGGTCTTATTCTGTAATCACTATAAGTAATTATATCGGAACCAACTTTTTGTATAAACCACCCAGACTTTTTGGCTCAATGGTATCGTGTTGCACTGTTTTCTTAGGTGTGTATCCAATCCAGTATGAGCTTATATTTGTGGAGACGGACACCGCTGGGAAATATATCAAATTAACTCACATCAACCGCCGTCGCTGTACGACCTTCGATGTCAAGAGCCACTGAACCGGCAGCATATTGGTCTCCTCGAGTGTATTTGGTTTGCGACTCCCTTGTATATGTGACGTAAAGTTTTGTCCAATTCATAAATGGTCCTGATTGAACATGTGTTTTCTTGGTGTAAACATTCGCTTAAGAACATGAACTACTCGTATTCTAGTAATAACTTGTCCACAGTCAGACAAGACCAATCACCAATCAATAACAAATTCACTATTCGTGTATATATGCTTTTCTCCTGCAGGTGTTCGATCGTTCCCTCCAACAAATGGGCTGTACTGTTGTAAGCGGTTGACGCTGGTCGATTCTTGTTACTGAAAACAGCCAATAACTTGTGTAAACGCTTGACAGCAATTCAAGTCGTTTTTGGTCCCTTAATAAGTGCGGTTAGATATCGCGAGTCGCGAGTTATGATTGACATTACACGCTCATGGTGAAATTCTGTACCGTCGTTAAAGGTTTGCGAATCATGAATATACAAATACTTTTTTGGGGTGGGTAAGGCGAACTTTTAAATTGCAAAATTCGGCCGTTTATTGACTTCTGCAACGTTGAATGGTCTCTTACTGGTGATTAGTTTGTTGCATACTAAACAATGTAATGTCCCATTTAAGACCGAATTTCTGACTTCATTATTCAAAATTGCATTACAAAGTGACGTGGTCGGAAAATTTATTTTTCAATTTTGGCTGACTAATTAGTCGACACATTTATAAGATCAGTGTATGAATGGGCGTACTGCGCCATGATTATGGTAAGAGTATAAATATATCCCGTTTTCTATTGCAAATTGTTTCCCCATGCTTTTTCAAAAGGTGGGTCATGCTGATTTTAATACTTTGACGATTCTGGCTCTTCGAGCAGTTTCTTATTAGACCACTTGGATTGCGATGCGTCAACGGACCTCTGCATTGCTCATGTAAAATAGAGCAGTAGTTTGCAACACTATGCTAAAAATGTTAACATTTTCCTCCAAAGCACGTTGCAACTTAACAATCGATATCAGGTCTATTTCGTCTACTTGCAGCTGCGGTGCATCGCTGTGGATTTTCAATTAACGAGCCAATTAATCCCAACCCCAGACTGGCTATATATAAACATAGTAATGGACGGCAGAAAAGCAGATGTCTAGCATAAGCAATAGCATGGTGTCTCAGTAAGTTAACATAAGTTGCTTCTTACTCTGCAACTGAGGAGTGTCTATATATTGATAACCGTACCACAGTTTAACAGTTGGCATGAAAATTAACTGTGCAATGAGGTAAATGTTCGTTATGTTTGACAATATGCAATCACATTACTGATACAGGGATCACAAAATGTGACAATGTGACTAGAGGCGGAGTGATATTTATGGTGCTACAACCCCCACCCCCCCTTATTGACAGAGCGCTAAACCGCTATAGAGGTGTAGTGCAACTGCAGAAGCAGAACTCTCAAAGCAAATCTTAGTTTCAATGGGTTCATGTCCATGTGTATATAATTATATGGAGCGCGTGTCTCGAGCAAGCGTAAAGATAACGATGATTTCAAGATTTCATAGATTAAAGGAATTTAGTATTTACTTTGACGAACCGAGTTATAAGAATACAAGTGACAAAAGTAATCACACAAACGGAGGTGGCCTTTTAAACTGGCAATTAAACAGTGCGGGCTAGCTTGCTAATATATGAAAGTAGTTCACGACAGTTTTCACTCTTGGGCTTTCCTGTTGTAGAATAATAAACTCTTTTATTGAATATAAAATCATGACTCATTTTAATGTACCTTTATAAATACAAGGATAACCATTGGGGTTCCGGTATATGAGCTACTATTATTTTCATTTGGAAGCCCCACTCTTATATAATGTTCCCCTCCGCTATTGCTGTTGAACAGCAGATGGAGATATTTAGCACAACAACACGGAAAAAGCACAGTGGTAGTGAAACAACATTTAGAACCTAACGATTTCTTTATGCTTCTTTTAGGCAACTAGCATATCTAGAAAATAACCATATATCAATATTTCTGGCTGTTATATCTAATTAGGGTAAGAATGCATAATTGGGATGTCTGCTAATTTTAATGTTTACAATTGTATAAGATTTTATTCAAGATATAGCGTAAGTGGGTGGCGTTGTATGGCCAGACAGCCAGTTCATGGACAACGGACAGTAAATCATGTGCCACTTTTTGCATTAGTGACCACGCTTATCTCTGCGCCCAGCCGGGATCAGCTAACACGGCTGTCACGTCGATGTTGAAATCAGGTTTGGATTTGCACCAACAAACATGCTAGCACGGCCGTCATTTTCACACATGTGCAAAATCTTACACTGCCTTACGAAGTCTAATGCCTAGTTGTACATACAATTATAATTTCTCAAATGATTGGTTGGTTTATGTTTTTGGGCTGATACAACCTCACTTGCATGAAATATTATTGCGATTTACTGTCACACTGTGAACCAATACATGTACTTATTGACATAGCCTCGTGGTACTTTGCATCTTTGCTAATGGCAGCGGCTGGCTTTTACGCTACCTATCACGGGTTTCACATCCGATACTGTTCCCGAAGTACATGTATGTATATTCATCTTGTCATATCAAAGAACTAAAAACGTTTTTTTATGATGTAATTGATCACTCTATTGTGAAGGTCTTTCCTCGATTACACAGCAACAGTCTTATTACAATGTCTTTTACTATTGTCTCACAGAGGTGGTTAAATGCAGTCCTCATAACAGTCCCTAGAATTACCAACTAGTATCAATTCCGTCTTGCCCTCTACGTGAATTTGCATTTTCTAAGTGAAAATTTACTGCATGCCAATGTTCGACAAACAGCTTACCGGAGAATGGTGGTCTATGTAAGAAAATAATAGCTAGGTGCAATAGTACATTTGTAAACAGAATAGGTCGTAGTGAACATACATTTCCATTATATTATCTCGACTTTAAACAACAACCATAAACACCAACACTTAAATGATTAGGTATACACGTGATACATTTATTAGCAATAGCGATTTACACGGAATCTTACTCGTCGTCGGTGTCATTTATACAAATGGAAAATAAATCCGTTTTGCATTCCACAAAGCGTTAATGTATTAAATTAATCTGCCAATGACTTACGTTAAACTGCATGAAGGATGGTAAACTCCTTGCAGGTCATACAAATCGAAACGACAATAAAAGTGAAGTATCATATCATCGAGACTAAGACAAAAATACTGCGGCTTGTTACGCTTTTATCTGAGACAAATTAAATGGCGTTTGATTATGTTTTTTGGGCTAGTAGTATTATTCAAAAGTCTGCATAACTGCAGTTCTGAGAATCAACCGTCTTGTCAATTAAGTAAAACCTTTGTGATAAAAGTAAGCCCGACACAAATATCAACTGATGAGATGGCTGCACATGGTCAGTCAAAAACCTTTACTGGAATTTTGGAATATAATTAAACGATGTAGATTGATGAATAATAAATGAAAATTTAGTTTTCGTTAATTAGAATTATAAATACTTCAAATATATATATTCTACACCAAGCAATATCTGCCCCAAGCATTATCATTATTGTACGGTATTATTTAAGCAACTATACTTACCCATAATATGGAATGCAGGCTTTTATGAGCGAATTTTGATAGATTTAGAGTATTTGTTGCGGATGGAGCCGTCTGTTACACGCCTGCCAGACTTAACCGCATCATGTTTGCCTCGTATATAACATGGTAAACGCTTGATCTGCTGAATTACTGCTCGGGAATTATCGATAAAATAATCATTTATCATTAATTGATGCGCATTTATGCTATGATAAATTAACTGTAATGCACTATTGCATACGCTCAACAAATTCTGCCGCACATGCCATAATGATTATCTAAAATCACAGAAAATAATATTGCATTCTCCCCGAGGCACTACTGGCATGCGTTATTGTTGCCAGCAAATTTGAGTGTTCAACAAAGCTCCAATTTGACAAGGCTGTCATCCGATGTTTACTTAATTAAGTTGTCAAAGAATCTGCTACAATTCTATATAATTTATTAACGATAGTGACTGTTGTTTTCATTCCTGAACTAAAACCGTCCGAAGGATGTCGTCTTCGCAGGCATCCAGAAGCAAACAGCTGCAATATTATTCGCTCTTTGTACTTATATTCAACTACTAATGTAATGTAACGATACGTGTCTAATCAGCTTTATTGAGCAACCCATATCACCCTCATAATTCGTTCTTTGAATTGTCATGGCAATTATTGAAGAAATAATTTACGAACAGCCATCTAGCATATAGGAAACGCCGCTAACATGCTCGATAGATTTCGAAAGAAATTAAGGTCAATGACAATTAGCCATGGCATTCAGACAAGTGGTTACATTTGACTTTTTTTAATTGCAATAACGCCATGCAGTGCAGTCACTATGCACCAGTAATAGCAAGCAGGGTGACGACAAGTATTGATAATGACTTAATCAGAGTACCGCAACAACTACCTGTTTTAATAAATGCGTAACAATCAGCAAATTAAAATGCGTATGTATGAATATCAACTTTTAACTAAATGTCCAAGAAGAGCAATTTCATTTGTGGTCTCAGCAGCATCAAAGCTGGCACAAACAAATCCATCAATTATGTACAGCCTTGGTAATGGGTCACCTTCTCTGACGTTTGTTTATCATAAAGAACACGTTATCAGCAGTCTAAGAAAGTAGAAATTTCACATACGTAGTCAGCTCTCAAGGCAATTCTGTGGAAAGTGTAAATTGAAATATAAGCACTCTGCAGCATACAAATGGTAGTAATACCAGCCTACCAGAGAGCACACCATGGATTTACGTCCTGAGAATTTATAAATAAAACTACGACTGTCATCCTGGAAAAGTTAATTGTATACTGGTATCGACATGACCCGCATTATGGCACAGCAGCGGGAATCTCCCAAATGACTTAGGCAGTCATGTCAGTGTCTTTTATACATTAATATTCTTTAAAATAAAGCTATCAAAGGTCAAAAATAACTAATATTGCATATAATAAAATATATAACGTATAATTAATGGCATCGGTTTATAGTGGCTGTTAACCTGCTTTGACAACTTTCACTATGTACATGACATAAGATGATGCACATTTTAAAGACAGTTGCGATCTTGATGCACAATAAAATTAAGGTGGTTGCGGAATTGTCGCTATCTTGTGGAGGTCTGAACTACAAATATGTGTTTTATGTGCAAACAAGTGTGCGGTTTAAGTCGATGCTTTCGGGAAAAGACGCAGTAATGCCCTATATTTGTTCGTCCGCCAGTGTATTCGTCCTACTCATGACGCACGCCTGCTCCTCTCCTACTTTGTTACGCTGGTCGTAAGGGTTCTTGTTCACCTTTCTAACCCAGCCTCGAGGCAACCTAAATAACCCAAATGACTTTATAAGTGAACAAATTCTTTGTGATAAAATCTATTGACGATTTTGATTATGAAATATTAAGATTATAACACGGGATTCGTCAGTAAGCATTTCGGCAGTCTATTGATGCAAGCATCGTTCCCTTAAAGTTGCCCATACCATCCGTAACGGAAGCGGCTATACTCCTTGCGTTGACTATGTATCGGCAATAACTAGCGATGTCTATGGACATCGTTAGTAAGGTCTCAAAAAGACATCTGTGTAGGCTCTGCCAAAATATTTTGGCATCGGCCCAAAAAAACGGCATATGCAATAGTTGCATGCATATTGTTCGAAGTGCGCTCCTAAATATTGAGTCGAATGAAAACCTTGTAATCTGATATGCGAATATGAATATGCCTTTGCAATGCTGTCAAGGCTTTATGGCAAAATGACAGATACAAACATTATACCAAGATTGAACACAGTAGCTGGATACACAACGTATTTCATCACCCTTGAATGTTAAGCGCACCAAAAATAATACATCGAATATATCTCACGTGAATTGGTATTTTGCTTACTCGGCCCAGTTCCCAGTAAATATGCACCTAATTTCTAATGGGCCAGCATCGTTTGTTTATGTACCCCTATTGCATGTCGCTTAGTCAGTGCACACCAATATTACCAACAGTATATTATTAGGCTATGAACCTTTCATGCAATATATACACTTAGATTAAAGACTTACTGGCGAGTTATCTCACTTAATGGCGACAATATTGCTTTTACAAGAAGTGATTAATAATCAAGATTAATATTCAAGATTCCAGGTCTGCCAACTGACCTCTGCATTGCTCATGTAAAATAGAGCAGTAGCTTGCAACACTATGCTAAAAATGTTAACATTTTCCTCCAAAGCGCGTTGCAACTTAACAATCGATATCAGGTCTATTTCGTCTACTTGCAGCTGCGGTGCATCGCTGTGGATTTTCAATTAACGAGCCAATTAATCCCAACCCCAGACTGGCTATATATAAACATAGTAATGGACGGCAGAAAAGCAGATGTCTAGCATAAGCAATGGCATGGTGTCTCAGTAAGTTAACATAAGTTGCTTCTTACTCTGCAACTGAGGAGTGTCTATATATTGATAACCGTACCACAGTTTAACAGTTGGCATGAAAATTAACTGTGCAATGAGGTAAATGTTCGTTATGTTTGACAATATGCAATCACATTACTGATACAGGGATCACAAAATGTGACAATGTGACTAGAGGCGGAGTGATATTTATGGTGCTACAACCCCCACCCCCTAGTTATTGACAGAGCGCTAAACCGCTATAGAGGTGTAGTGCAACTGCAGAAGCAGAACTCTCAAAGCAAATCTTAGTTTCAATGGGTTCATGTCCATGTGTATATAATTATATGGAGCGCGTGTCTCGAGCAAGCGTAAAGATAACGATGATTTCAAGATTTCATAGATTAAAAACATGTTAAAGGAATTTAGTATTTACTTTGACGAACCGAGTTATAAGAATACAAGTGACAAAAGTAATCACACAAACGGAGGTGGCCTTTTAAACTGGCAATTAAACAGTGCGGGCTAGCTTGCTAATATATGAAAGTAGTTCACGACAGTTTTCACTCTTGGGCTTTCCTGTTGTAGAATAATAAACTCTTTTATTGAATATAAAATCATGACTCATTTTAATGTACCTTTATAAATACAAGGATAACCATTGGGGTTCCGGTATATGAGCTACTATTATTTTCATTTGGAAGCCCCACTCTTATATAATGTTCCCCTCCGCTATTGCTGTTGAACAGCAGATGGAGATATTTAGCACAACAACACGGAAAAAGCACAGTGGTAGTGAAACAACATTTAGAACCTAACGATTCCTTTATGCTTCTTTTAGGCAACTAGCATATCTAGAAAATAACCATATATCAATATGGCTGTTATATCTAATTAGGGTAAGAATGCATAATTGGGATGTCTGCTAATTTTAATGTTTACAATTGTATAAGATTTTATTCAAGATATAGCGTAAGTGGGTGGCGTTGTATGGCCAGACAGCCAGTTCATGGACAACGGACAGTAAATCATGTGCCACTCTTTGCATTAGTGACCACGCTTATCTCTGCGCCCAGCCGGGATCAGCTAACACGGCTGTCACGTCGATGTTGAAATCAGGTTGGGATTTGCACCAACAAACATGCTAGCACGGCCGTCATTTTCACACATGCGCAAAATCTTACACTGCCTTACGAAGTCTAATGCCTAGTTCTACATACAATTATAATTTCTCAAATAATTGGTTGGTTTATGTTTTTGGGCTGATACAACCTCACTTGCATGAAATATTATTGCGATTTACTGTCACACTGTGAACCAATATATGTACTTATTGACGTAGCCTCGTGGTACTTTGCATCTTTGCTAATGGCAGCGGCTGGCTTTTACGCTACCTATCACGGGTTTCACATCCGATACTGTTCCCGAAGTACATGTATGTATATTCATCTTTTCATATCAAAGAACTAAAAACGTTTTTTTATGATGTAATTGATCACTCTATTGTGAAGGTCTTTCCTCGATTACACAGCAACAGTCTTATTACAATGTCTTTTACTATTGTCTCACAGAGGTGGTTAAATGCAGTCCTCATAACAGTCCCTAGAATTACCAACTAGTATCAATTGCGTCTTGCCCTCTACGTGAATTTGCATTTTCTAACTGAAAATTTACTGCATGCCAATGTTCGACAAACAGCTTACTGGAGAATGGTGGTCTATGTAAGAAAATAATAGCTAGGTGCAATAGTACATTTGTAAACAGAATAGGTCGTAGTGAACATACATTTCCATTATATTATCTCGACTTTAAACAACAACCATAAACGCCAACACTTAAATGATTAGGTATACACGTGATACATTTATTAGCAATAGCGATTTACACGAATCTTACTCGTCGTCGGTGTCATTTATACAAATGGAAAAGAAATCCGTTTTGCATTCCACAAAGCGTTAATGTATTAAATTAATCTGCCAATGACTTACGTTAAACTGCATGAAGGATGGTAAACTCCTTGCAGGTCATACAAATCGAAACGACAATAAAAGTGAAGTATCATATCATCGAGACTAATACAAAAATACTGCGGCTTGTTACGCTTTTATCTGAGACAAATTAAATGGCGTTTGATTATGTTTTTTGGGCTAGTAGTATTATTCAAAAGTCTGCATAACTGCAGTTCTGAGAATCAACCGTCTTGTCAATTAAGTAAAACCTTTCTGATAAAAGTAAGCCCGACACAAATATCAACTGATGAGATGGCTGCACATGGTCAGTCAAAAACCTTTACTGGAGTTTTGGAATAGAATTAAACGATGTAGATTGATGAATAATAAATGAAAATTTAGTTTTCGTTAATTAGAATTATAAATACTTCAAATATATATATTCTACACCAAGCAATATCTGCCCCAAGCATTATCATTATTGTACGGTATTATTTAAGCAACTATACTTACCCATAATATGGAATGCAGGCTTTTATGAGCGAATTACTGCTGAATTACTGCTCGGGAATTATCTATGAAATAATCATTTATCATTAATTAATGCGCATTTATGCTATGATAAATTAACTGTTATGCACTATTGCATACGCTCAACAAATTCTGCCGCACTTGCCATAATGATTATCTAAAATCACAGAAAATAATATTGCATTCTCCCCGAGGCACTACTGTCATGCGTTATTGTTGCCAGCAAATTTGAGTGTTCAACAAAGCGCCTATTTGACAAGGCTGTCATCCGATGTTTACTTAATTACGTTGTCAAAGAATCTGCTACAATTCTATATAATATATTAACGATAGTGACTGTTGTTTTTCATTCCTGAACTAAAACTGTCCGAAGGATGTCGTCTTCGTAGGCGTCCAGAAGCAACCAGCTGCAATATTATTCGCTCTTTGTACTAATATTCAACTACTAATGTAATGTAACGATACGTGTCTAATCAGCTTTATTGATCAACCCATATCACCCTCATATTTCGTTCTTTGAATTGTCATGGCAATTATTGAAGAAATAATTTACGAACAACAATCTAGCATATAGGAAACGCCGCTAACATGCTCGATAGATTTCGAAAGAAATTAAGGTCAATGACAATTAGCCATGGCATTCAGACAAGTGGTTACATTTGACTTTTTATTATTGCAATAACGCCAAGAAGTGCAGTCACTATGCACCAGTAATAGCAAGCAGGGTGACGACAAGTATTGATAATGGCTTAATCAGAGCACCGCAACAACTGCCTGTTTTAATAAATGCGTAACAATCAGCAAATTAAAATGCGTATGTATGAATATCAACTTTAAACTAAATGTCCAAGAAGAGCAATTGCATTTGTGGTCTCAGCAGCATCAAAGTTGGCACAAACAAATCCATCAATTATGTACAGCCTTGGTAATGGGTCACCTTCTCTGACGTTTGTTTATCATAAAGCACACGTTATCAGCAGTCTAAGAAAGTAGAAATTTCACATACGTAGTCAGCTCTCAAGGCAATTCTGTGGAAAGTGTAAATTGAAATATAAGGAAACTTCGTCATGCACTCTGCAGCATACAAATGGAAGTAATACCAGCCTACCAGAGAGCACACCATGGATTTACGTCCTGAGCATGTATAAATAAAACTACGACTGTCATCCAGGAAAAGTTAATTGTATACTGGTATCGACTTGACCCGCATTATGGCACAGCAGCGGGAATCTCCTAAATGACTTAGGCAGTGATGTCAGTGTCTTTTATACATTAATATTCTTTAAAATAAAGCTATCAAAGGTCAAAAATAACTAATATTGCATATAATAAAATATATAACGTATAATTAATGGCATCGGTTTATAATGGCTGTTAACCTGCTTTGACAACTTTCACTATCTACATGACATAAGATGATGCACATTTTGAAGACAGTTGCGATCTTGATGCACAATAAAATTAAGCTGGTTGCGGAATTGTCGCTATCTTGTGGAGGACTGAACTACAAATATGTGTTTTATGTGCAAACAAGTGTGTGGTTTAAGTCGATGCTTTCGGGAAAAGACGCAGTAATGCCCTATATTTGTTCGTCCGCCAGTGTATTCGTCCTACTCATGACGCACGCCTGCTCCTCTCCTACTTTGTTACGCTGGTCGTAAGGGTTCTTGTTCACCTTTCTAACCCAGCCTCGAGGCAACCTAAATAACCCAAATGACTTTATAAGTGAACAAATTCTTTGTGATAAAATCTATTGACGATTTTGATTATGAAATATTAAGATTATAACACGGGATTCGTCAGTAAGCATTTCGGCAGTCTATTGATGCAAGCATCGTTCCCTTAAAGTTGCCCGTACCATCCGTAACGGGAGCGGCTATACTCCTTGTGCTGACTATGTATCGGCAATAACTAGCGATGTCTATGGACATCGTTAGTAAGGTCTCAAAAAAACATCTGTGTAGGCTCTGCCAAAATATTTTCGCATCGGCCCAAAAAAAACGGCATATGCAATAGTTGCATGCATATTGTTCGAAGTGCGCTCCTAAATATTGAGTCGAATGAAAACCTTGTAATCTGATATGCGAATATGAATATGCCTTTGCAATGCTGTCAAGACTTTATGGCAAAATGACAGATACAAACATTATACCAAGATTGAACACAGTAGCTGGATACACAACGCATTTCATCACCCTTGAATGTTAAGCGCACCAAAAATAATACATCGATCTCACGTGAATTGGTATATTGCTTACTCGGCCCAGTGCCCAGTAAATATGCACCTAATTTTTAATGGGCCAGCATCGTTTGTTTATGTACCCCTATTGCATGTCGCTTAGTCAGTGCACATCAATATTACCAACAGTATATTATTAGGCTATGAACCTTTCATGCAATATATACACTTAGATTAAAGACTTACTGGCGAGTTATCTCACTTAATGGCGACAATATTGCTTTAACAAGAAGTGATTAATAATCAAGATTAATATTCAAGATTCCAGGACTGCCAACTGAAGAACATAAATAATGTTATGGTCGGGCTGAGCAACATAGGAACGCCGACTTTCGATTCCCACATGCATCAGTAAATGATAATTAATGCCGAATAATGGATGCTAATGTTTCTAGAATAAAAAGGACTGTTATAAACATGGCAGTTATGACGTAGTTATAAAACTGTGGAGACGATCTGCCGATTGAATGAGCCTTGTTGAGTAGGCATGTAAACGAGAAAAATTTTAGAAGGTGTTATTGAATTTGAGGACGACCCACGCCAAGCAGTATTATCTATGTGTTTATTGGGTATAGTTAATCTACTTTGTGTTTAGACCTTTGTATTCAGTGACAGTGATATTATAATACAGGCCCATCCCATACTCTGATTATATCCAACAAAATTGAACAACGATAGGTTTATGATTCGTTTATTGACTTTTTCAAAACGACACAGTCAGAATCATTAAGAAATGTTGATGTATAAGGGGCTGTATTCGCCCACCATAGTTCGGCATGATATTTCACAATAACAAATCAATCATAATTTTGTTACGTGTCATATGACAGGTTGCTCTCCTCATATCTGTCCCAAGGCAGCAATTGCTGTATTAAGGTCGGATTTCAAACACACCGGGAGCTATTTTGTAGGGAGGAAATTTGTGTATGCATGCAACTCAGCGATTACCCTCCACATGACTGTGTGACAAGCATCAAGCATTAGACCCTGTTGGAACCCGTTAGAATTGCCGCTTCTGAGCAAATTGGTAACAAAATACTGGCGCATTGAATACCCGTTTAAGCGCAATATTAAGAATTATTTGAATATCGAGCTTTAGCAAATATAAACAAGACACATTAATTTGCACAAACGCATATGGATGCAATATATAGCCAATTACCTGATGAATAATCATGAGACTAATCGTGAGACAATTACTTTAATTGTGAGAAGAGGCATGTCATGTAGGCTGTGACCTTCATGTGAGTCTCAATGTTCAGAGGCACGGCTACAGACGAGAGCTCTTAACACTGCCTTGAAGTCCTGGATGTAGTATGTTTGCCAAAAATCGGACATTAACGAAATTTGAATAACAACAAGCGGTTCTCACGGCGAGTGTGTGTATCACACTATCACTTGTCATGAATCCCAAGCGTTGTACGTAAGGATATATGTGCTCACCGATGCGGTGTGGAACAGTACTGTTCTTTGTTTTTAATGTTTATTTTAAAATCAGTCAGAAACATTGAGCCCTCATCAGTGATCGTTGTAAACTAGTATAATATAAAATAATCGGCACGTCTGAGATTATAATAGACCTGACCAGTACTTAGCGAACCTATGTTGGGTTTATAATCGTTCAATGATTTTTGAACATCGATATTTTGAATGACACGGTGAAATAATTGCGTGACTATTTACATCAGTCTTGTCCATGTTTTGCTGATTTGAATACTGCAATTGTTTGAGATTCCATGTAAATGATTGATTTATTGCGTTCGGGAAAATTCATTTCCGATCCAATGGTCTCATGCATTCATTACGTAAATTATCTCGTCACTAACAATGGCTATCAAAGAGTTTGCTTGCCCGTGTTTTTCAGCAGAAATTCTTTTTGCGAAGTGAATAATAGTTTCAATGAATGGTCTATATATCAATTAGAATGCGCTATGCGTTATAATCGAGCATGCATTATTACAGTGTCGCTATTCTCTTACCAACAAAGAATTATTTTGCGGATTACCACTACCAATGCAACGTATTGGGCCGTTGGTTTGTCGTTGACATATTGACCAATGCAAAAATCTACAATTGTTGCCTTTACAAATTGTTACAAACAGGGCATCTGGCGGTTAATTGTCATTCGGAGACTTACTAGGCGATATTTCAATGTTGGTTATTTGTTGATTTGTTAGACAATGTAAGACTGAAATATTTTGAAAGACGGTCAATGCATCGGTTATACTAATAGTTGGAATATCTATTAGTGAAGTTCAATCCAGAATGTGCAACACTCATAAGTCGATGTATTTGTATCCACAAAAGCAACACGCTTGCCACTTAAAAAATTATGTGCATCAAGCATGGTTTTGAAAACGTTAATATCTGTGCTCTATACTTTAAAAGAATTGTGCCAGTTGGCTTGAATATATACAGGTAGTATGGTTAGGCGCTAGAATGCTATTTATATATGATACCGCCATGTTTTCACAGGGGTAGTTATATATGTTGTTGATTAGACTAGCTTATGAATTATATATCATCATTTGTATGTCGATCACATGTTTCAACTATAGAAGTGGTTCTATTGAGCATTTGCATCGGATAAACGTTAACTTAACATGTCCTAACAACCAGCAGAATTACAGATAAATACAATAATAAAAACAAAATATTAGTGTCTACAACTAAGCAGTTTCGACCTTAGATATAAAATATTCATCGGGCTATTGATAAATTTTTATTAAAAAGAGAGACCAACTGCCAGCTTAGTTCGTAAAATGGAAGTGCAGGCATTTGTTGGCATGTGACGACACAGCAAGAAATGTTATTATTTTCCTCCTACCCACGTATGCACGAGTTGGTCATTGCAAGCGGTACCTCGGACCAAAGCACATTGCTATTGAACCTTATTTACCTATCCAATCAATCACTCAAAGTAGCTAAATATTTACACGGACGCGAAGTAGGTTATCAATGTATCGAGCATGAACTACAGTTCAAACAAACAATAAATACAGTGTAATCCCCTAAAGAATAGCGTTTCCGTTTTCAAGGGATTTGGGATATGAAAAGCGGGAATCAAGAGAGTGCTTACTCTGCCGAGTGGAAGATAAGCCATATATATTTCTTATTTGGCCATATTTATTTTAAACAATTTTAAACGATTGAGAGATATTAAACGGTCTATGGACAGCAGTTCAATGGAATCCTCCTAAGTAAGTTTACGTTAAACATTATATACAAAAGTCACTATTTCTGTATTTCCATTAATACAA
>CM067353.1:75378291-75435791 GCA_034190875.2 Urechis unicinctus | reverse complement strand
GACATAATAGCCAGCATACTGGTGGGCCCATATCATTCCTATCGGAGACCTAAGATCAGCATACTGCTTCCTTCCGATATGGCAATCACCATACTACCTGCGTTAGCCCTGACAGGCACTCGGACAATGAGCATACTGCTTCTGCCACTTAACTTATGACGGACATTCGAGTTATCTCACTGTCTATCAGATTACTCCCTATAACATACTAGTCAAATAGGATTAACTGATAATTTAAACTGGAGATAATCAAGTCATGGCCTTAAAGTGGCGACCAAACGAATATTTTATATACACTAAGGCAATCTTGGTTATGTGCATTATTGCAATCTAAGGCAACATGGAAATTGATATTTGCCTGATAATACATGAAGAGCGGCCTATATTACTGCATGAGAGTTTCCTGATTAAGTTACGTCAGATCTATTCACTAACTCCATCCATTGAAATAAGTGGCGTTTCATCCGCTCCTGAAACTGTATCAACTACTTAGCCTGTTGTAATCATAACGCATATTCGCCTTATTACAAGTTTTTGATGAGTTGGTTTTTGCTTGCAAGACTATTCAAACAGCTTAAATCACGATGAGGCGATTGTTTTTCTAGTTGTTATACAAAGTAGAGGATGTCACATACTTGTCAAGTCTAGGCTGATCGGTAAAGCATTGATTATCTTCGGTCAACATGATCAGCATGCCGTGCTGCGCCGCACAAATAAGAACAAGGTTAAGCTGGAAAACGTTATCATATGGGAATGGATTTCTAGAACAAAAGCTAAATTCAGGAGCCATTAGGCCGATGCATACTTACAAACTACCAAAAATATGAACGTCCTGGTTGCACCAGATATATTAATTGGTGTGGTTGAAATGTATATCTGCATTATAATTCTAATTTATTAATATGACTACCACTGAGACAATACAGAGCATATGGCTATTTAACATGGTTAATGTTATACCCTTGTCCAATATACTAGATGTACGATCAGTTGCGTTTCTCATACAACAGTTAGGTAATAATCTAGAGAAGACTTCTGAATATTATACATATATTGCATGTTGCTAGGTATTTTGTTGATTGTCATGATAAGCTAGGCCACGTCATGCAGGCCATATGGGTAGTACTGCTGATACGAACCAGCTGATGCTACCCATGAAAGCATTCATCGCTTCTTGCCGCCATATAATATCAGAACAAACGGCGGTCGAGACAGTTCCGTGCCAAGCTCCAATTAAAAATACCGTGCTTTTGCGTAACCTGATAGGCTTAGACGAACTGTGCATTCGTTGGTGAATGGCATGGGTGAAATTTTTGTAGATATTTTGTACTGAGAAATGATGTAATCACCTGCGTCATCAGCACTCCAATACTAATGTACAAGTAATTATCTGTACTGAGTATTCACACCGAGCAGGGCTGCTATGTATTTTTGTCATCAATTGCTGCTCACAATATTTGGCTATGATGATTTGCTCAAAGCAACTCCGGCCACCAAACCTTTTGCTTTATATGGGACATCTCTATTGCTGGTCATAGAGAATTACTGAATTATCCCCACAATTGCGGATGATATTAACAGAATCATTCTCGGAACCTGCATTTGACTTGAACAATCAGCATACAAAAGACAAAAAATATTTATTTTTTCATAATAACTCTCATTCGATGCTGCTTCAATCTTAAGGTACCGGGCGAAACAGGACTGCTGTATATCGTCCATCCAACAAGAAATTCCCCAAACAATCTTTCACATCAGAAACACGTCTACAACGACTGCCATACTAAGTTTGAACATGATTATAATAAACTAGAGCTGGTGGCTGGTTTTCTGGTTCGCAATTGGTTCTGAACAAATTTGGCAATGTAAGGTTTAAAGTACATAAAAATACTTCACCGTCAGGACTACAAAGCTCCATAAGTAGCCAAAGACCATCATCTTAGACCTTCTCTAGCTTCCTCAAATACGATAGACACGCAGCTCTATAGACGAAAGAACAATTATTCACTATGGATCGCAAGAAAAAACTGTAACACTGCCGAAATTCCCTCCAGTCTGCCATCGGAAAACCATTGAGAAAAATTTGACTACGTTAAGGGGTTTTACTTAAATGTTAATTGCAGAAACATTTATCCACCACAAGCACAGGATAGCTGTCAGAAGTATCGCCTGATTGATTATTTGGATTTCTTTTGCTGCAGAGGCTTATCAGCAGCTTGCTTGATTTCGATTTGAAGCTATTCGGAAGTCTTATAGCCGAACAATAAAGTTTGGTATTGATTATAATACAATATTATAAATTTACACATTAAAACTTGTAAAATGAAAAACAAGGCTTTTGACCCGTCAATGTTTCAAAAGATGTGATGAAGTGCTGGTTCCTTTCTCCTCTCCCCTGTCTAATAACCAGTATTGTTGATGGCTAGCTGTTGTGTGCGGCACAAAAGCCGCGCATATGTTATGATGGTGATGCAATCAAACACAAGATTACAGTAGGATAAATACTCACGGGAGCCTCAGCTATTGATATGTGATGTAATATTAGTGAAACGCTGGCTTGTTGCGTAATAAAAGTACCATATGTAATAATTATTCTTAGTCAGTTGGCCCAACCTATTGTTCATTGCGGGTGCATGTTGTGGCAGCGTTAATGTAAATCGCCGTCTAGGTTTACAATCGCCGCACCTCGCTCCCTAATAGATCAATAATACTGCAGTGCATCCAGAACCTTCTCAAGGTCAACTAATGCCTACTTTAAATGCAAACGCATGGTGGCATACAGTGGAGCCCCTTGGCAATAATGACGACCGTCATTAACGTTCATTGTGTCTTACCAATACAAGCTAACAGAAGCAGGTCATTCTCGCATATCTCAAGCAATCAGCAGAATTGTGCCTTTACATCATGATAGCCACCAATGATGTGCTATATCACAGCAATACTATAGAGGAGAGACCCCTAAGAACGAACCTGACCGGATAAATGTAGTCTAGGGACAATAATGGACTTAGAGTGAGAGTAAAGGTTGCCAACACATCGACAGGCCGAATAGTTGGAAGCTCATTGGAAGCGGTAAATGGTGTCACGTCAGTTGTGGTGTTCAGAGCAGAAGGTAATATTTCGCCGATCCTCCGACAGGGTCTTTTCTTGTGAATTTGATTGAAAGAGCCAACACATTGAACAGCCCTTTTAGACTCGGCTAGTAAAACGGGGTCCGTTAATACAAGCAGCTTACCTCACTTATGGACCAAATAACATCCATTAAAAAGGTATAACACCAATCTAGTCTGTGCAGCTAACCACTTCACCATACTCATAACGCTCCGCGGCATCCGTCAATACCACAGGTAACTGGTTACAGTCTAATAAACGTAGCAGATTCTGCATCTGATTAGGTCCCTATTAGAAATAATTTAATAGAGAAGGGAACATTAACCTGTGTTTGATGCTCCGCATTTAATGATTTGTGTAAAGACGATATGCGGGTTGAGGATTTTCTTCAGGACCATGCAACATGTTTCATAATGTATCGACAATACCTAATCTGTACACTTTTATGATGATACATCGCCTCTGTTAATCGTGCCTAAATACAGTGCACCCTTGTCAGGGGCGTAGCTGGGCCTATTACAAAGTATAGGCCCACTTGGTTTGGAGGTTAGGGGGACCTCTTCCGAAATTTTTTTAACTAAAGATCCAATATGGTACGATTTGGCGTATATCTGGAGCCTTTTTAGTCATCAAAAATTGCTTCAGAATGCACTTCACTAAAATTTATTTTTGTCTTACGTATAATGTTCAGTATTACATGTTACCATTATCAAAAACCTTAAAAATAGAAAATATGCATGTAATGGTTAAACAAGCGTGTCTAGTTGGTTTTGTTTACGATGATATATCGAGGGTCTTTAAATGAAATCCAAGTTCCTGCATTAAACTGAAGCAAATGTGTTTATGATTGTATTTATGTCTATCTCAACATCGCATTGTTGAACGAAGGTATGTCTTGATACGCCTCATGGAACTGAAGGAGCGCTCACAGGAGGCGGATGTGGCAGGCATGGTCAGCAGTATCTGTAGTATAATGTATATGCAGGGATAAGCTGCCTCTGATGTCTTGTTAAGTGTCGCCAGCAGTGTCGAAGGCTTTGCATCATTCAGCTGCCATCGCAGATTCCACCTCCTTACTTCCTCACTGAACTCTTGCCGAGTCTTGGGTAGATCTTGCAAATATAGGTAGTATGTGTACACATGTACCTGGAACTCGTCAGCTAAGGTCACAGCTTCCTGATAAAGGGCATCCCATACAAGGGGGTCATCCCTCTCAGCTTGATATATCTACATGCCCACCTTCGTTTGCTCGATTGCCTCCAAGAGATCCATGTCCACCTAGATGTATATGAGATAGGTATTTATTATGTTTATGCATAAATTCACTGTTTCATCGTGTATGTAAAGGAAAGGAAAACAGACAGATACTTTTTACCTGATGATTTACTTATAATTATAAATTATCATACATAAATCTCAAGGATGCAACACGTTTTGTTCTGAGAATAATTCTGAAATACATGAAGTTTTTATTTATTTATGTACTTGTTGTGCTTGGGTTTTTTCCATTTAAAAACGTTATCTTTTTTAAAAAAAAATATTAATTTGAGTCGGATGTTATAATAAGCACCAACTATTACCGCTTGAAGAACTGCTGTAAGTCCCTCTAGATTGCTCAAAAAGTGCTCTTTTGCCACAAGAGTAACAATAAACTGGAACTGCAGTATAGCGTTGAGGTGATCGCTGGCTTTAACGTCACCATTTTCCTGCAGAGTGTCGAGCGCATGGACAACAACGCGGTAGGCATTCTTGAATGTACGAAGCGCATCTGCCCTGCTCATCTTCCTTGTTTTACACAAGGTCTTTAACTTCTGTCGGCCTTCCATCGCTTGCTTTGTAACAACGTCTTCTGACAGTTCATCTGCAAATGTTGTGAGGCGTTTCGCAGAGTAGTCAAACGCAAAGACGATATCCTGCACTGTAGACATAATGGTCCTGACGCATGGAAGTTTGGAGCTGTAAACCAATGACAGGTTTAGGCAATGCGACTTACAATGGGTGTAGTTAGCGAGTGGTAATCTTTCACGGAGGAGCGCCTGAACACCATTGTACTTGTCCGCCATGTTTCCTGCGCCATCATAAAACTGGCCCCGAATCTTCAAAATATCTAAGCCAGTGCCTTGCAAATATTCGAGTATGCCTTGTGCTAAATATACTCCCGAACTTGCAAGTGACAAACCCTAAAAACTGTTCCCGAACGACATGCTTCTCTTCTATCTCTGAAACAAAACGAACGCAAACAGAAATTTGTTCCTTTGTTGAGCAGTCAGTTGCCTCATCGGCCATAATAGAGAAGAAACCGGACAGCTTACAGTCATATATGATTGTACTGACATTTGATCGGCACAGATACCCAACAGTTCGTTTTGAATATCCGGCGAAGCGTACTTTGCGTTTGATTGAGCATTGGCAAGATGATCTGCCAGAATTTCGTCATTCCTTGCCTTGGACTGCAAAATTGCCATAAAATTACTCCTGTCCTCAGTATGTCCTCTTACAGCAATGTTCTGCTTTCCTAGGAGAACCAAGGTTTCAATAATTTCATACAGCACATGCCTGTTTCGCTCCACTGTGCAAGAACTGAACAACTTCTGTGATTTGCGCGTTTTGACAAGTTTCGCAAAGTTCTTCCAGTCGTTAACAGGGGTCCTGATAAAATGTCTTTTCCCTCTCACCTTTTGAAAACACCAGGCAACAAGCACCGAACACAGCGTCCTTCTTTAGGGAGTAGCGTAGCCATGTGTGCTCGGACAACCAGCTAGCATTAAACTTTCTCTCCTTTCCGCCAATATTTCTGAAATGACATGAAGCATTATAATTATACAACATAACATGCATAGTAGAATACTATGGTAGCATATAATTGCCGTAAGATAACCTGTTAACGCTCGCAAAAATTTTCGTCTTAACCACTTTATTTTCGCGATTATTATCTAGATATCTTGTTAATATTCGCGAAACTAAAAACTGACTTAAAAGTGCCCAGAACTCCCACCTGTTACCTGTTTTAGTTGAACACCATTAACAGGTTAACTACTTATGGTTTGCGAATTCCACTTAATAAGTAACATAATAACTGGTAATGATAAGATTCGTATTACCACTTCTCTATTAATGCATTTTTGGCTTTTAGCAGTAACTGGTTATCTAGTTATGATTTGCGAATACCACTAAATAAGTAACATAATAACTGGTTAACTAGATAAGATGTCTATCTTACCAAAAAAGAATCGCGAATATTAACTAGATAGCTAGATAATTAGCGCGAAAATTAAATGGTTAACACGAAACAATTCGCAAACACAATCAGGTTAACTTACGGCAGTAATATGCCATAGAATACAGAAAAAAATAACTGTAAATCTTTAAATATTGTATAGACGGGCATGTATGGAGGGACGGATCAATCGACGAAGTAAAGACGGACTGTTGGGTAGATTAGTTTGCGTACGGGTGGATGGAAGAGGGGCTGGAGGAACGGAGAAGTGGGCTGAAGGACAATTGGATGGATAAACTGCTGGGTCGATGGAAGGATGTACGGACGGATTGTGTTAGGACAGACGTTCTTACGAGACGAGACATATATTCTGGGTTTTTGTCTTTTTAACCCCACAATGTTGTTTGTAACCCCATTATCCAGTTTTATGGTTTTATCCCACAATGACAGACTGAACTATTAAATGAAACCCTACACATCTATCCCTGATCATAGCCCAAACCACAAAATATACCTTTTATAAATACAGGTGTACAGGCGGATGCATAGATGAATAGATGGGTGAACGAATGGACTATCTGACGGACCAACGGAAAGGCAAAGTAACAGTAAAACATAGTACTGAGCAGTATATATTTATACATTTTTTCGTGACGGATGAAAAGGTGAATAGGCCATTGTGATAAAAGGAACGGAGTGATTGATTATTTATGAACTGTAGAATAGGTGTACAGTGGCTATATTCTTCTTTTTCTTCCAAGTAGGTACAGTCCACACTCTGGTGGGTCGTCGTACCGTGTTTACATAAATGGGTATAAGTTTATTAAAGTTTTATACACTGTATGATGAGAAAATTGTCAAAAACTGACATAAACTCGGTGTCGATGTGTACAATGGATCAAAACTAACAAACTGAAGTACCACATAGTTTACAATTGATTTATTTTAGCAGTTTATTTTCGTATTTTTCCATTAAAAAAACTACTAAGTATGTATACCTATTAGAATTCATTCTTATGCGTAAGGGCTAGTCGATATTTTAACGTGATATTACCAAGTTAGGTATATAGCTTAAATATTCCATCATTTAAGGGTAAGCCTTCGTATACAACGCTGGACTGCAATTTTGGAAACAGGTTCGAACCCTGTATTTTCTTTACAATTATGATATCAAAGAGTAAAACATTTTATTAAATAATTGTCCTGAGATTCTTTACAGAAAAAAATAATTTTGGGAGCCAATCTGGTGTACAGTATACAGTATTCCTTTTAAACTAAGAGGTAACTACGAACATAACATATCAATACAGCAGAATAATGCAAATATTAAGGGTATGATGTAGTTCCTTGCTACCATTTGTTCTATGATAAACTGAGAAAATAATAATTTATTTTTGTCCGAAATTTCCGAAATTTTCCGATTAAAGATCTGTCAGCCACACGTACCTCGATGGAAATTTGAAATCACTGACCAATTCCCACTTCTGTGATAAAAGTTTGAATTCATCATTCCACGAACCATCGGAATCTCCAGGGTCGGGGTAAGGGGGAAACATGTTTAATGACATTCAAAATATACTCCCGCTTCGAAACTTAAACAGACGCTCATTGAAATAATGCGCTTGCCGGTTGTTGTAAAAATAGTATCGAATCGATTTGTTAAACGGTTCGACTGTCTTAAAAAAAGGCACTTAACTTTTTTGAAAAAAAAAATGCTTAGTTAACCTTGAGTGTTAACTTGAATGTAAAGTAGGCATAAGCTGTCACCCCCTACCTTTCAGTTTTATAGCAGATTTGGACGTTTTGTATTTTTCATTTTTGGAAACGATGTGTAGGCCCATGCCTACCGGGCAACAGGCGTTCAATCCGCTGGGTATCTTTTACGACATATTGAATCAGCTATTGCAACTCAGTTATCTGTTCCACCGATTCAAATGATCTTAAGGTATACTAATGGAAATCCAAAATGCACATATTTTCATGCGTTTGATGCAGATTGATTTATGCTGTGCCGGGTTTCGTGTCATTCTTATCTACAGAGGCATCTCGCCGACCAGGCGAGGACTGGTTCTGATGCATGCCAAAAGGCAATTCTGAAACAAGTCATCACATTAGACTGCTGAAGATGCGTGCAGACGCAATACCGCATTGGCCTTAGGTAAAGCATGTTCGAATTGAATGCAACCGAGGTTCAATGCTCCATGGTTCATTGCTCAAGTGAGCAGCTTGCTTTAAACACCGCGACCTGCTCAGTTTAAACATGCTACTTCTTTCACTACCTCTTCCCCTCTCTCTCTCTCTCTCTCTCTCTCTCTCTCTCTCTCTCTCTCTCTCTCTCTCTCTCTCTCTCTCTCTCTCTCTCTCTCTCTCTCTCTCTCTCTCTCTCTCTCTCTCTCTCTCTCTCTGTCTCTCACTCTCTCTCTCTCTCTCTCTCTCTCTCTCTCTCTCTCTCTCGCAGGCTCTCTCTCTCGCTCATCTCTCTCTCTCTCTCTCTCTCTCTCTCTCTCTCTCTCTCTCTCTTATATATATATATATATATATATATATACATATATATACCTATATATATATTAATATCTAAAATATATATATATTTATAAGTATATATATATTTATATATATATATGTGTATATATATATATATATATATATATATTTATAAGTATATATATATTTATATATATATATATATTATATAGTATATATATATATATATATATATTCATTTAATATATATATATATAATTTTCAATATATTCATATGTATATTTATCTATATTTATTAACATATGTATATTGTTATACCATATAAGTTTCTTATGTCGTTATAAACGATGCATACTGCAAATACTGAAGCGGGCCTTCTGGACATATATTATGGCAATCACTTGCTAACAATGTTCCCGACGAATAAGAGAGTACATCCAGCCTCTGCCCCTGGCATCCAAGCTACCAGTCGCTAGGTTGTAGTCGTTGCTACTTTTAACAGTCCCTTGATCATTCACCGTAAATCAGCACCAATGGTCAATGTTTTTGCCCATTGTAACGCGTTGGTTACGCTTTGGGCCATCTTAGACGCATGATTGATAATCTCCACCATTGTGAGTTGTATGTTCAATACAAATAGTCGGATTGATGAGTAGCCACTATAAAAGCAGTTCACCTGATTTACGAATCAAATATCGTCCGTTCAGCAAGCCTTCCTGCTAAACATAGCACCATGCTTATAACGGTCCAAGACATCCATCAACTTCATCCACAGACTCGAAAGTGGCTAGCACTTGTGTGATAGACACGACAGCATGAATGATGCAGCCGACACCACATTAGAATGTTAAGAAACCTGTGATCAAATGGTTTCCATGAATTGATTGACATGAACGATTGCACTATAGTTTCGGGGTAATGAACAGTTCATCAGCAGTGTGTAATGAGATCAAATCTAACATATCTTATGCATGCTTTTCTTATAAACATACTACAGACAAAACCATATCGCGGATAATGCCATGCATATATACAGAAATAACCTCCATACGCCATGCTAATGTACTACATAAATACCCTCCATGCGGATCATGTCACAACACATATCATGCCATGCTAATATACCCTAACCAGGCTGTGATCAGTTGCGTTATTCCAAAGACATATCGATATACTAACGTAGGCAGATATCTAGATGTAACTCAGATTGAGAAGTTATCCTTTCGATTATCCATTGTCAGTACATAGAAATATATGTTACCCAGGCTTCAAGAATAACACTGCTATAAAGAGACGCCCCACCTACATGTATGGTCCTGTTTGGGTTAAACCGCCATGCAAGTCAGAGCACAACCGGATCTTAACCCAACATGAACCCATAAACGCAATCAATTGTTCAGAACTGTGAATAAATAATAAGTCATTATTGGACACAGATCACTGCTAACGGTACACCACAATGTTTATTTCTGAAGGAAGGAACGCAGCCTTATAGAGCTTTATTTGAGTATAGACAGAAGAACATTGTAGTACAATAAAGACTTAGGTTATCGGAGATCCTGATTGACAATTAGTAAATAATGAAGTCGCTATTACAAGTTCTCTATCGGGGATACAGCAGTGGTCTGCTATCAGAAACACTAATAGCTGAAAATCAGCTTGCATCCACCCGATAGCACACAGCGCATACTACATCATACCTACAAGCAGTTTACATGGGCGTCTTATGTTTTCCTGGGTCGAATTCAATCCAATTATGAGTGTGTAAAATAGGCACCCATTAGATACATGCCAGCTTCAGTGTCAGACAAATAATCATTGAAGTCAAAAGCATGAGAACTAGAATAGACCATCGATGCCTCTGCAGGTTATTCAGTGAAAGCACAAATTTACACTGGATACATAAAATCGCCAAAAATAGGATTTCCCGATGAGGAAAAAATGATACCTCCATACATCATCCTGCTGTGACCTTTACATGCATTTATGTTTGTATGACTCGTACATTGTGCAAGTTCTTGTTTATAGTGACGTACACATGTAGGTCTGACAAGATAAAAAGACAGTTACAACCGCTACTCTCCGTCGAAATAGGACGATATATGTAAAAATAGAGTGCCTAAAAAGGGCATTTGAGCGACAAAGGCAGCAACACATCAAGCCTAAGACTGTAATGCTTTCATAAAACCTACAACATCGAGAGCGATGCTATACTCGCGTGCATTGCGTTATTGTCATCATTTATCACCAAGTGATGTATAATGATGTCGTGCTACAGTGTTTGTGCTGATAAAACGGAAAAGTAATTGGGAAATAGTTAAGAACGCGGAAAAGTGTAGATATCTTAGGAGTGACAAAATGTTCGATTGAAGTAAAGCTTGTATCACTGACGATAAAGACCTCAGCTATATATAATCAACTAAACCCGTAGCCCTCCATGTACAGACGTCCACATGATTCATGCTGACAGAGTAATGGCATGCAGACAGAAAACCTAACCTTCCACGTCTGTTTATTTGTGTTTCCGCTTGTCCAATTATGACTTCTGAATTACCAAATATATCCTAGGATAATTACATTATGAGCTGGCACAAGAGCAGCCTCGTTGGCGTGATATCGTCTACGATGTAGCATGTCGACATGCGACAGCTGATTGAATATACGTGGTGAGCAGATCACAGGGAGGTGACTATTGTCGAGACTCAACATAGTCCGTCAGGCATTTTAGATATACAATTACTTGATTTTAGTGCACTCATTGAGAGACACTAAATACCTGTAACATTTTAAGCTCACAGCGACTAGCTCATGTCAGCGACATTGCCTAACCCAAACTCTCACTTAAGTGCACTAAGTGAAAATATTTCCGAGCAGGGGAACACGTCAACTTCTTGTAATAGCTAACAGCATCGATGTCCCATGTATGATCACATCGTCCACTCGTCCAGCCTCATCTACGTTAATCGCGAACCTATCATGTAGTTTACCCTATCGAACATGACACAACAAATTCTTGATTTGTGACAACTTTATATGCATTAGGACGACATAAACCGAATGTATAGGCTTGTATTCAGTTACCTACCGAGTGTGATCGATAGGGTGGCATTAGTAAACGGATAGAATTTGTTTCCGAACGGACTACGGAGGTAAAAGAGGTCACATTACTGTCTTGCTAAGGTTTATCACCATTATCATAGACACATAGCTTCGTTTACCATCCGTCAACATCATCAGCATGCCACGTGCACCTCACTAAAGGTAAATAGAAAAGCTTAATGTGACTTACTTGGATTGTAAAGACACAAAGTAAATACAAACCTCGTGACAGCTGGGAAACAACAGGCTTTAAAATAAATACGTATCACTAGAGTGATTATTAGGCTCGATATGCCCTACAAGCCATGGTGCTTAAGTAAATTTTGATAACAAATGCTGGTCTGTGCTTTGATGTAAGATCGCTTTTAAACAATATCATGGGATGAGTTTTATCCCGGGTCTTGAAGGACTGAGTTGAATTTGTGCGTCATTTTCGAAATAATTCCAGGCTGCTCTGGAATATCTCTAAAGGTTGATGAATGGACCATCTGATTCACCAAGGAACACAATGAGGTGTATTTCACATTTGTATCACTGTGTCTAACCCCCTCGCCGCTCGTGTCCACATTATTCCCGTTCACCATGGCTTGCATATGACACAAGCCGGTGTCTGAGCCTTTATTGATTTAAAATATCCTGAGCTAATACCGTCTACCTTTACCATATCATTCCAGTAGGAGTGCTTAAAGTGTGCTGGAGGTATAAATGAAACGAAATGTTAGTCTTTATGATAAAGTTGAAGCTTTATACCGAGCTGTAATAAAGTTTAAGCATTTTACCGAGCTATAATAAAATTTATGCTTTATATCGAGCAGGTGGTTCGATCTATTGTAGCTATCTATACCTGCGAACGCTACCCAGCAATTAGGAATCGCTTAAAACATCTCCCCTAACTACACGCTATTGTTAAGTTAATGCTCAGATAATTGTTTTATATATTGGATATAATCAAATTAGCACAAACAGTCGATTTTCTATCGTGTGCTCTTTATCAAACATGTCAAAATGTTGATGATATTGCTTCCTCTCATTTGGTAGTTCCGCGAATAACGCACCAGTGATATCACATTATTACACACATGCCGTTATATACAGTAAAGCACACTGTTTTTACTGGAGGAGAGAATGACGAGCTGCAAGTGTGAATTTGTGTGCCTCATTGGGATATAGAGCCTCTGATGCCGACAGTCTAAAAATAGCCGAATTCGACAGTCCACTGATTAATCATTCCCATTATTGGCAATTAGGAAATAATGAAGACGATATCGGAAGGTTGTTTATCTGGTATACGGCAATAACCTGATATCCAGCATACTAATTACCCCACACCAACACTATACGAGGCTGACAATCAGCATGATGCCTGTTTTAGTCCAAACAGTGACTCGGAAAATCAGTATACTGCTTCTGCCACTTAACCCATGTCGGACATCTAGCTGTCTGAAAGATTGTTCCTAATAATATACAGGTCGAGTCGGATTAACGGATAATTTGTCCGGTCGATAATCGAACAATGATGATGAGGTAGCAATGAACCCAATACTTCTATACGCTAAGCAAATTTTGTTAATGTGCATTGCTCTAACACAAGGCGACATGGAAATATCTGTTTGCGTCTCTTTTAATATACGAGGAATTGCTTACATTACTCCATGAGAGTTTCACTGATTAAGTTACGTTTCCTTTGCTCCTGATGCTGCATCGGATACCTATTGTGTTGTAATCACTAGGCTTAGTTGCCCCATAACCAGCTTGACGAGATGGTTTATGTTAGCCAACCTTTGCAAACTGCTAAAATGCAAATGAGTTGAGGGTTTTCCAGGGTGGAATTCAAAGTAGAGGAGGTGACATACTTGCCATGTTTAGGCTGATCCAGAAAAAAATTACACTGAACTTTGATTACCTTAGGTCAGCATCTTAAGCATGCCATGATTTGGTGGAAAACATTATCCAACGGACATTGGTTTCTAGAACAAAAAAACTGACCGAACTATTTGGCTGATGCATACCAAGCAACATGGTAGACTGGAATTGAAACTCGCGGCCACTAAGGCCATAAATCTGGAGACTGTTTCCGCTTAGCAAGAAAATACATGACTTCCACTGTCCAAAATATACTGAGTTGCATTTTGTTATATGTTGGGGATAAGGAGCTTAGTTCGAAACGCGAATGAGAATTCACTAATTTTTTGTTCTCATGCCGATAACATGCTGCTATCAATCAGATAATGTCGATTGCTATCACACTCAACTACACTACAATGAGTCAGGTAACTGCAAACAATTACAAACAACCACTTTACATTTATTCGGAACTTATACCATCTGCATATATATACACATCAATCCAGACATGCTAATTATATAATGTACATGCTAAGTTTGCCGGCTGTGGCCTTGATGACGTAAGGCTTACGTATCTTCCATACTAACTGGATCATTGTAGCCTTGTTTAATAGGGACAACATCGTCATAGCATCAACAATAAGCAGCGAAGTGATTGCAACGAGCATTTGCTTAACCTATGTGTCGGCCTGAAGACACGCCACCAACGTCAACCGATGCAATCCGCAAATACTGAAAAAGGTGGACTGCAGTGGAGGCGCCTCGACAATAATGATGGCCATTACGAAATTGCATACGAATACAAACTTGCAGCTACGCTCTATACCTTGTATATCATGTAGGGTAACGCGTCCAAAATCATATTCAGCATCAGCATTATACAGGCCACCTATCGGGGCTATCAAGAGGCTACGAGGGCTTAGTTTGAGATCAATGTTTGCCAAAACATCTACACACCAAGGACGACGAAAGTTAAAAACATCCCACACCAGTGGAATTATGCAGACCATAAGGTGTTATTGCCCCACATCATTGTCCCTCGACATAGTCCCTCAACCTTCATGGCAATATAATTGAAGGTGTTATCGGCAACTAATGGCACATCCCTTTTAGGTTTGGTGGCAGAAGGGCGGTCAGCTTAAATAGGATAAGCCCATCCTGCCAGGGACAAGCAGAGCAGGAACTGATCAGATAACGCAGAACACTTTTGTGGATTGCGCGTATTTACTGACTCTGATACCCAGTTCCGAGGTTATAGTTAATGATGTTAAGTACAGTGCTGGGGAAAGTTATTATTACTGCAAGATGTCAATGAATGAAACCAGATAGCACCATAAGACATGCGTTGAAAATTCGCTTGATACGCGTGTTTAGTCAGTGCAACCAGCGAAGACTCAATAATAGCAACTGTGATAGCAGCTCACGCCGGTGCTGCAGCGCCCTCCATCTTCTCATTGAACTATGCTTACAGTGCTACAGGCATTGGTATTGGCAGATTTTCTCATTGAATGAAGGCACTATTGAGAATATTGTAATCGGGGAGAGCAAGTCGACTTCCAATGGTTTTAGCCATTTCAGCTGACGGCAGTATCAAAGGTATAAACGACACTAATTATGAAAGTTATGATGTCCTGATTACAAATCGTTGCTCTTCAGATTATGATTGATGTGGTTAAAGTGGTGATATCTTCGTAATAATTCCAATAGACTAAATCTGACCACCCAAGTGATAATACATATTGTAATTTAGCATGGAAAATGGTATACGTACCTCACAAGTACGAATGGCTGCGTTTCACTCACAACATTTTGGTACGAGAATAGACTTCTTGAGGTTTTACACGTATTGAATGTTTCAAGGTCTTTTGTCGATTATCTTCACATATTGATATGAGAGAATGGGTTCAAAGATGCTGTCGATAGCGGCGTGCAATTTTCACCTTTGATAAATTGCTTAAAGAGATTGTCGTTATCTCTCAAAACATCCCCGTACTATTTTTTAGACGATATGTATTGATTGCTAGCCATAGGGAAGGAACCACCAATTAATTTGCAAATATCGGTGTGTATAACAAAAATCATTTTCAGGTAATTGTATTATATGTTGAATATAATCCAAGCAAAAAAACACAAACAATATATTTTTCTACAGTGTGCTGCTTTCAAACATGGGGCACATATCGTTATCTACGGTAGGACATACTGTTAATTCCTGAAGGAGAAAATGACGAGCTAAGAGTGTGACGTAATGAGAAGGCTTCATTGAGATGAAGAGCTTCCGACGCCGTCAGTGTCTTCCAATAAAGATATCCGGACGCGGACATGAGGGAAGGACAATGATTATCCTTAGGCTTGATTGACAATTAGGAAATAATTAAGTGACTATCAGAAGGTAACTATATGGTTACATCAATGATATGATATCCAGCATACTGATCATCCCGAATCATTCATATAGGAGGCAGAAGATCAGCATACAGCTCCCTCCGAGATGACAATCAGCATGCAGCCTGCGTTAGCCCTGACAGGGAATAGAACAATCAGCATATTGCTTCTTACAATTAACCCTTGACGGACATTCGTATTATCTGGCTGTCTGTCACATTGTTCCCTATAGCGTACTAGTCAAATAGTATTAACAGATCATCAAGCCATGACAATAAAGTGGCGACGAGCCGAATATTTATCTACGCTAAACATATCTTGTTTAGGTGCATTATTGCAATCCATGGCAACATGGAAATTGATATTTGCCTGATAATACACGAAGAGTGGCTTACATTACTCTATGAGAGCTTCCCTGATTAAGTTACGTCAAATCTGTTTCACCAACTCTATCTATTCAAATAAGTTGCATTTCATCCGCATACTTAGCATCATGTTGTTATCACATTTGAATAGACGTGTGTTATATCATGTCATCAATACTGAATGGTCTATTGTAGCTCTCAATATGGGAGGCAATCGTCTCTGCAATAATAATAAACGGCGATGTTTTAACGGCCATGAGGCACGCTACCAAGGTCAACCGAAACGTGCCGAAAATACCTGAGAAGGTTGCACGCAATGGAGGCGCCTGGACACTAATGACGAACGTTCACATAGCCCGACGAATGCAAGCTTACAGCCAAGTTCTCTACATTGTATATATGGCAGGGCAACATCGAAATCACATTCTGTATAAGCATTATACATGCTAGCGAGAGAGAGGTATATCACATGAATACAGTGGAAAAGAGACATCTAAGAACTTACCCAAAAATTCAAGGGCTCTCAAGAGGCGACGAGGGTCTTGTGTGAGAATAATATTTGCCAAAATCATCAACACACCAAGGACACTGAAAGGAACGAATTGTGCTTGGCCAGTGGCATTATGCAGAACATAAGGTTGTACTTCCTGACATCGAGACATTGTCCTTCCGCTTTTGCGTGAATATTATTGAAGGAGTTATCGTTGACTGCGGGGACATCCCACTTAACAGATGTCGCATCAGAATGAGAGTCCTATTGAAAATAATATAATAGAGAAGGTAAAGTGCCCATTGTCTTTTCCATAATGACGGACAGTCTAACAAGCTGCTACAGCCTAATCATCTTTGCAGAGACTTACAATCAACACCGTGTGATAAATAATGATGCCGTTCTATTACTCTAAGATCTCTACAAACAACTTTGATTCCCATCATTCGTTAATTTTCCAGTGAGCCTGAATGTTCTTATTTGGCATGACGTAGAAGCCTCATCGTGATCCAGACAGACGAAATGAACCCTCGCTCAAATCATTAGTGTACCAAAACGAGGCCGTAAAGTACCTCTGAGATCGCTGAGGGTACTATCATTTAATTAAGCCGAAGTAAACACATTCCTATATGAGCCTGCGGCAGACGGCAGGAAATCCTAAATGTGAAAACCATGATGTCACGAAGTTATGTCACATTATATAATGCACCGGAGATGTATCGCACTGTGTGATGAGAGCCCACTCAGGTAACAACGTCAGAACACAATGGAAGCACATGGCAGCATTACCCTAAATAATAGGGCGGAGGGCCGAGAATATGTATTGATTTTAACCTTTTCAATTAATACGTTAGGAACGCGAATATAATTTGCAGTGCACGTAAAAGATCGCAGATCAAATTAAAACGATTGAATGCTTTCATCACGCATTCAACAGCACAGTATTTGTGTATATTGCACAATTGTTTTCAATTATCCATGCATGTGATTTAATATGCCTTACATATTGTCCAAAACCATACTTTTTCTGACGTTATAGTCTTGGTAAAAAAGACAGTTACTACTACTTACGATCAACACCGTGTGATAAATAACAATATTCTAACGTTGGCTGAGTTAGTACAGTTATTCAGATTGAGAAATTATCCTTACGATTATCTCTGTATGGCATGCCAGTACATAGAAGGATACGTAACTCAGGCGCGTCAACAATAACACTGCCATAAAGAGACGGTTCTACTGAGGTTACTCAAGAAAGCCTGCATCGCACCATACCCACATTTAGTGTGACGGCACATTTACATCCCATGTAAAGCAGAGAGCTAATACTGACTATCGATGTGTCTGCTGTTCATTCAATTGAGGAGCTAGTCTACCCTGAATACATGAAATAGCGAAACAATACGATTTGTCGGTGAGGACAAGACGATATCACTATTTTTATCAGACTGTGTCCTTTATATGCATTTTGTTTTATACGACTCGCGCATTGTGCAAGTCCTGGTTTATAGTGACGCATAAATGTAGGTTGAAAAGAGAAAAAAAGACAGTTACTACCGCTACTCTTCGTACATACAGGATGATATATGTAACATAGGGAGTGCCCATACAGTACACACTGGTACGACAACTGCAGCAACATTTCAAGCCTAAGACTGAAATGCTTTCATAGAACCTACAGCATCGGGAGCGGTGCAGTACTCGTGTGTACTGCGTTGCGATTAGCCCTAATTGGACGTCTTACTCTGTTTGAAAACGACGCAATGTTACAAATTTTGAGATAAATTCAGACAACTACCAAACACCAAACATAAACAAGTGACGGAGTTTTAGAATGCAATGATGTTTATGTGGCGGGGGATTGCAGCCATGATAGTTAGATAAAATTCGATTAATTTTGAAACACAGCAACATGTTGGTTTTTAAGTTCAAGACCATGTACATCACGCGTTTTCAGAATGTCGTGACTCGTCGACGACTATTGCTTCCTGCGTCTGAACTCGATAAGATACAGCAGATTGTATTCAAAGTGCGTCAACGTGCTTCGCAAGCTTAGCAGGGAGGCAATGCGAATGAGGCCACGGGAAATCAAGGGAAATCACGCAACCCAATATCTTCCAAAATGGCGGTCTTCGCATCGTGATTTTTCGGAAATGATATATAGATTGCATTTTTTAAAGAGTAGCATCGATCGGGGGTAAGCTTTTTGGTCCGCTGTGACTTATTTTTGTACAGGCTCGTGATATATGTTGTTTGCTAGATGCGTAACCCAGCACTTTAGTCAAACGCATGTTTTAATTTGCGCCCAAAATATCGGAGCAGAACGGTATATATTTATATTACCGTCGACCGGAGCTACATTATGGTAATCTTTTATCAACCTGTTATGTATAATGAAGTCCTGCTTCAGCTAGACGCACTTGCGCCTACCGGGTAACTCTTTTAGTCTGTACCTGAGTGTAAATGCTCCTTCGCATACTTAAATCAAATAAAACAGAAAAATAAGTAGGAAATATGGAAAGCATAGATATCTACAGCGTGGCGAAAGATTCGAAAAGAGTGAAGGTGGGAGTGCTAACAAGAAAGGGCTCAGCTGCATTCAATCAATTAAGTCGTGACCCTCCATGTATAGGGGTCCTCGTGGTTCACTCTGCCGGCTGACAGAGTAATGGCATGCGGACAGATGAAAAAAAAACCCCTTCTCGTCAGTTCATTTGTATTCCCGCTTGTCAAAACTATGGCCCATAGGGAACAGTCGATCGGACGAGTAAATCTTTTGATGAGATTCCAACTAAATGGGGGCTTGCTCCCTATTTACTGGACGGAGGAGATGAACGATGTTGTATGGCCTAAAGTGCCTCAGATTTAACTAATATATTCCAGGAACACAAATTTGGAGGCAACACAAAAGGGGCCGGGTGGGCCTGATATCGTCGACGATATAGCACGTCCATATTCGACTGCTGTTTGAATATATCTGGCGAGGATCCACAAAGTTTTTAAAGCAATTTGATTAGACGCCCGTTTGATGTTAGTGTGCTCATGGAGAGACACTAAATTCATGTTATACTTTAAGCTCATAGCGACTTAGCACATGTCAAAGATATTTCATAACCCAATCTGTCACTAGAGGGCACCAAATGTATTAAGCCGACAACGCAATGTCAACCATGTCTATAGAGTGACAAGCAACAAATCCCAAAGTTACTAGACAGATCGTCGTATTTTCATCACATACTTAGAACTGGGTTTGTATATTTTGAAACTGAAAATATTGATATTTACGGAATGGGGAACACTATTTGTTATAGCTTGCTACTCCAATGCCCCGGTATGTTCCAATATTCCAGCTTCATCTACATATATCACGAAACGATCATGCGATTATCTTAACGAACATGACACAAAACAATCTTGATTTGCGACAACTTTGTATGCATTAGGACGACAGAAAATGAACATATTGGCTTGTATTAAATTACCTAGCCAGTGCTACAGGTCGGATGGCGTGAGTGAATGGATATAATTACGGACTAAGACACTGGTTGTTTTTGCGACACCTAATAGAAACAACAGCTTTACACTTTTGAAACTCATTTCTCTTGCAAATTTACCGAGCCATAAATATATTTCTGTTTGTGACACACATAACAAGCTCTGTAAATGGCTTGCGATCAACGAAATACATTCCCACGCGTAATAGTAGGAGATGCCAGTTAATGCTCTAGGCAAAAGCGGATGAGCTCCTCCGTCGTGATCAGGGTTGCAGTGTGCGCAACGGTGCATAAAATACGCTTTCACAATCAGTAAGGAACCAATGCAGGATTAACCACCTAGAATAACATGCCACTGAAAGCTGCCATGTAGTACACCGTAAGTCATGCCCTTATAATTTGTCAAACACATGGATAACTTCACAAAATGAAAAAGCAAAATGTGATGTGCAGATAGTTAAATGTATTGCTTTCAGAGAAATCCGCCATATATTTGAAGATATAGTTGGCAGTTCTAAGAAGATCATTCGATTCCATTCTCTATCTTTACAACATTAAAATGACTACCCACATTCAAAACATGTGCAGCACATATGTCTAAAAACCAAGCGTTTTTATCGAGAAACCAATAGAAATATATTGTATGCGCTGTTCATCCATTCTAGAATTGTTTTGATTTCGCGCTTGTCTCTTTCAAGATAAATCGCCATTCCTCCCGAAGCATCGGATTGTGAATGTTTTGGACATCATATGACGTTATTTACACAGGCAATACCAGTGTGTAACCAGTGCAGTGGCTAATAGAGTCTTTATATCGTGATTCATAATCACTGGATTTATAAAACCGTATGTTCCATATGTAATTGTTTGGCGAGTGTATCGAATGTAATACAACACGTTCTGCCAATATGGGCAGGCAATACGGACAACCACGCGTTAATATTCAGCATATTGCACAGCAACGTTCACTAACTTAGCATATTGCTGCCACACTATCCACACAATTAACCACGGTGTATCGGTCCCATCTAGCACTCTAACTTTGACGATTCCCACAATTCCCCGGTAAAAAGTTGTGGTACAATGCAATAGTGGTGATAACCGCTCTATTGCACGAAGTAATTTCTCTGCAATTTCGGGCTTTTAGATATAGATTTCACAAGGAGCGAGCTTGTATCAACAGTCTGGAAAACATGGTTGCAATGCGATTCGTGTACTGATTGACAAGAATAACAACACACGCTTGCTAATATCGTCGTGGTTCATACCTGTGGGCTACTACTTGACACAACAGCGCGCTACAATCAATATGGCAATTTATCTCTTACATGTTAACGTAAAGAAACCTTCAAGGTGCTATTCAAACCTCCTGGATGGACCTCGATCAATCGCACTCACAAGTCGTGACACTTATTGAACATACAAACCTCGTGGCAGCGGGGGAACTAAAGGCCATAAATATTAAACTCAGTTATGAGGCCATTTGTCATTAAGGAGGGCACAGAGCGCCAATATCGATAAGGTGTAAAAAAGTGAGCACGAAAACTGGTCATATGGGAGTAATGGCGCGTAATTACTGCTGGTACTGGGGCAGATATTATTACAAACTTATAATCAGGCATGGCATACTTTGGAGCACAATTATTTATAAGGATAAATTATTGTTCAATAATGACCTCGCAGATGTGATGCGATAATAATGAGTTTAACATGGACAATTGAACTCCACAACGTGGTTACATCTTACAACGCAAAATGTCACGTTGGCCGGATGTTTTAGGGACGATATTAGGAAATGATCCACTAAATGAAACAGGTGTAACCGATCAATAAGGCAGCATATTGTACCCTGGAATACGTGGTCGGCGTAAGCATGCTCAACATTGCCTTGTGTAAATGAGCTATTGGCACTTTGGAGTTATTTACTCACCTTAAGTTGAAAGAAATGCGATTTTGTAATGCGAAGTGTGAGCCCGCTGTGTATAGAGATATATACTCTGCTCGATGTAGGTTCGCTGAATGGAAGACACAAAATACATATAGCATTGTTAGCTCATATCTACGGCATTTTAATAGCCCTAAGTGTAGATTTTAGATAATGCAGGAAAATACTTTATTTTTATGAAGAACTTAATGCCAGCCATATCTACATTATGATCAGAAATGAGTCACCAAGTTACCAAACAGATCATCGCATCATCATCACAGATTTAGAACTGGCTCTGTTTATTGCGAAAATAAAATAGCAATATTTACGGAAAGGGGAAAGCGTCAACAACTTGAAAAGCTTACTGTCTCGATGCCCCGTGTATGCTCACATCATCCACAATTTTAACTTCATCTACAAACAACGCCATCAGATCATGCAATTAACCATTATACAATACAATCTTGGTTTGGGACAACTTTATTCGCATTAGAACGACCGAAAACGAACATATTGGTTTGCATTCAATTACCTACCCTGTGAGATAGGTCGGGCGGGTTAGTGAATAGAATATGCTTACCGAATGGAGGTAGAGGAGGTCACATTATATTGGCTGCTACGGTTGATCAGTGTTATAATGGGCATATACCTTAGATTATATTTCTGTCAGCATAATCAGCATGCCATGTTGCATCTCTCAAAAGGTAAACTGGAATATTTATTCCGGTGTGATTTTATTTCAAGGACAAATGTTAAATGAGAACCCTTTATGATGGATGCCGACTAAACGGCAGAGCTGACTCTATACCTTAGATTATATTTCTGTCAGCATAATCAGCATGCCATGTTGCATCTCTCAAAAGGTAAACTGGAATATTTATTCCGGTGTGATTTTATTTCAAGGACAAAAGTTAAATGAGAACCCTTTATGATGGATGCCGACTGAACGGCCGAGCTGACTGTGCATGAAAGTCTCACGATTAATCCACGGATACTAATCGAAAAACCAGTTCCGTCCAATCAACAAATAAATAGCTTCCGCCCATCAAAGGCTCTGGAACTGTATTCAATGACAGCCATGAATGTGAAGCTTAGTTCAATAGGGAAATTAGCGGATCCAGATTCCGAATGTAGGAAACTGATGGTTGGTTCGTATGAAAAGCACGTTTTAACATGACTCAATAAACAATTACTGGTTTCACGCAAAATGACACCAAGAAAGAGCAACAGCTTTACTTTTTCAAAACTATTTCTGAAGCTCGAGCTATAAAGCGCATCATGTCACAAAACACAGACTGGCTCTTTGCAGCTGTGTATTATGTTACACTCTCGCTTCTTTTATACAGCAGCCGATCGACACGCTAAGAACGACTTCATCGAATCATCCCATGGGTCATAAAGATGTTTGCAAGGTTATAGAATTATTGTTGTATATTTACCATCCATTCCCAAAAGGCACGTTGCTGCCAATGGCTTTATGGTGCAGCTGTTGGGTTAGCCATGGGACCAGAGGAAAGGATCAGTGATGTGGTGCCAATAACGTATCACGCTCTGTTGAACCAGTTCAATATTGCCGAGGCTGCCTGAATAGATATGCCATTATAACAGAAGCATGGCGGTTTTTCTGCCATGTTTAATATCTATGCCACACCTATATTTAGTTCCCCTCAAAGCGACCGGCGAACCATGACCATTGATGTAAATGAGATATTTATGGTAACATTTATAATCACTGCTCAATACATGTACTTCCGTTGGTTACAAAAATATCCTCTACTTTGAATGGTCCTTGATCATTGAAAAACATTCCCTTGTTACTTTCAAGGTAAGATGTGCCAATGAATTATCAGGGTAGAAGAACATGAGTAACCCCGTCATGTTTGATGTTGCTATGTACGGAACGTTATGCAAAAACACAATCGATGAGGAATCAATGACAGGACATTGCATGCCACTGATAACTGTAATGTTTTTACATCGTAAGTCATCCCCTGGCATTTTGTTAAAACACAAAATGAATAAGCAAAAAGCGATGTGCAGAGAGTGAAATGCATGGCTTTAATAGCAGCCCCCCAATCGAGTCGAAGACATAGTCGGCTGTTCTCAGAAGATCATTCGACTTCATCCTTTATCTTAACACGTCGAAATAATGATCCATATTACAACTAACCAACGCTAAATCCGGACCAAATCATCTGGCAAAATCACCAAGTTCAGTGACTAAGATTATTTCCTAAATGTAGTTCAGATAATAAAATATAAGATTATGGTGACATCCGGCAATTTATTCTGCACACTTAATAGGGTAAAGTGTTGCTGACGTTCGTGTCATTAAAGATGGCAAAACACGTCAAATGTTAACACAAGCATAAGAAATGTACAAGCATAAGAAATGTAGTGTATTGCAGTGGCTTAAACCATGGCACAAAGCAAATTGTCATTATATTTGGTGTCAATATATGCAGACGACTCAGTCCTTACCGCTAACTACACACTTATTACACAACCAAGTGGCCATAAAATACACAAGACTGTTTCTAACCACAAATTTAGGCCATCATAATCACCTGCCTTCGCAACTACACCAATAATTCTAGTGGGATATTTAATGAACTATTGGAACAGGTTAAATCAACCATACGGCTGTTTCGAGTATAACATCTGCGCATACCAGTCAGCCAAATCAACAGCACCTCATAGCAGTATACCAAATAGCACCATGTTACTGATATGTCTTGAAATGTTACTTTGGTAGATCAGAATAACATAAATCTATTTTTTATTATAGCTCATTATTGCATACTGGTACCAAAATAAAGACTTTATCAGCATCAGAGACACTTTTATATATCAATGTGGGTTATACATACGACATGTCAATTTCAAGCTCCCCAAAGGATGACAATTCCGTATGTATTTTGTTTACCTCGCGAATTAAGATTTGCATTTTCATGTCGGAATTTGCATTTGTTGAGTCTGACGATTCTCGCGCCGATGATAAAAAAATAGTTTAGATCGTGGCCAGTTTGAAGAATCAGATGATGAGTTTAGAGATGTGCCGAGATGTGAGGAAGTACGTCTATCAAGTTTAAGTTCATGGCAGTTATCAGTGGCATGCAATATCCTGTCATTGATTCCTCATCGATTGTGTTTTTGCAGTAACGTTCCGTACATAGCAACATGGAACACGACGGGGAACTCATGCGCTTCTACCCTGAGAATTCATTGGCGCATCCTACATTGAAAGTAATGAGGGAATGTATTTCAATGATCAAGGACCATTCAAAGCAGAGGATATTTTTGCACATGTATTGAGCAGTGATTTTAAGTGCTATCGTAAATATCTCTATTACATCAATGGTCATGGTTGGTCGGTCGCTTTGTGGGTAACTAAACATAGGTGTGGCATAGATATAAAAACATGGCAGAAATACCGCCATGCTTCTGTTATAATGGCATTTCAATTCAGGCAGCCTCGGCAATACTGAACCGAGTCAACAGAGCGTGATACATTATTGGCACCACATCACTGATCCTTTCCTCTGGTCCCATGGCTAACCCAACTGCTGCATCATAAAGCCATTGACAGTAACGTTCATTTTGGAAATGGATGGTAAATATACAACAATACTTTAATTACCTGGCAAACATCTTTATGACCCATAGGATGGTTCGAAGAAGTCGTTCTTAGCGTGTCTAACGGTCGTTGTATAAGAGAAGCGAGAGTATAACATAACATACAGCTGCAAAGAACCAGTCTGTGTTTTGTGACATGATGGGCTTTATGGCTTGAGCTTCGACAATAGTTTTGAAATGGTGAAGCTGTTGCTCTACCTTGGTGTCTTTTTGCGAGAAACCAGACAAATTGATTTGAGTCATGTTAAAACGTGCTTTTCATACGAACGAACAACCAGTGCCAAAATTCGGAATTTGGAGCCGCTAATTTACCTATTGATCTAAGCTTCATATTCATTTCTCACACTGAATACAGTTTCAGAGCTGTCGATGAACGGAAGCTATTTATTTGCTGATTGGACGGACTTGGTTTTTTGGTAAGTACCCGTGGATTAATCGGGCGCATGCACACTCAGCTCGGCCGTTCAGTATGCATCCACCATACTGGGTTTTCGTTTACCTTTAACGGAATAAGAATTCTAGCTAACCTTTTGGGCGATGCAACATGACACGCTGGTGATGCTGACAGAAGGTAATCTAAGGTATATGCCTATTATAATACTGATCAACCTTAACAAGCCAAGATAATGCGACCTCATTTTTCCTCCATTCGGAAACATGTTCTAATTGACTAACCCCACCCGACCTATCTCACTGGGTAGGTAATTGAATGCAAGCCAATATGTCTGGTTTCGGTCGTTCTGATGTATATTAATTTGTCGCAAAACAAGATTATATTGTGTCAGGGTTAATTGCATGATCGGGTCGCAAAATTTGGATGACGTGAGCATACACGGGGCATCCGTGCAGTAAGCCTTTCTAGTTGTTGACGCTTTCCCCTTTCCGTAAATATTGATGTTTTCAGTTTCGCAATAAACGATGCCATTTCTAAATCTGCGACGATGATTCGATGATCTGTTTGGTAACTTGGGGATTCATTTCATATCTTCGTGTAGATCTGGCTGACATTATGTTGTCCACAGAAAACACTTGGTGTAATATAGTCCACACTTAGGGCTATTAAAATGTCGTTAATATGTGCAAAGTCGCGTTGAACTTACAATGTTACATGTATTTAGTGTCTTTCAATGAGTTCACTTACATCGAACACTAGATATCTTAATTAACTGCGGGACTATGTAAGCCCGAACAATAGTCGACTTCCTGTAACCTGCTGTCGCATCCGGACATGCTATATCGCCGACGATATCACGCGCAGCACACTGTTTAGTACCATCTCGTAATGTGCTTCTCTTGGGATATATTTGTCAATCCGTAGGTGCTTAAGGCCATGCAACATCGGTCATCTCCTCCTTGCAGTAAATAGGGAGTAAGCCCCATTATAGCTAGAATCTCTTTAAAAGAATTATACGTCCGATTGGCTGTCCTTTTGGGGCCATAGTTTGACAAGCAGCACCATAAACGAACAAACGTGAAGGTTTGTTTAATCTCGGTCTGCATGTCATTACTCTGTCAGCGGGTAGAGTGAATCTTGAGGACCCCTACACAGATAGAGCACGACTTAATGGATTGAATGTAGGTTAGGCCTTTGTCGCCAGCACTGCCAGCTTCACTCCATTCGAATATTTCGCCACTCTCTAGATATATACATGTTTCCAAGTTGCCAACTATTTCGAACCCTACGTTTCTTTTTTATTGTATCGAACTTTGTGAAAGAACATCTGCACAAAAGTAGATACCATAAGTGTCCCCCTAGTAAGAACGATCGCATTTAGCTATAACATGACATCATTATACATCACATGGTGATAAAAGATGACAATAACACAATACACACGAGTATGGCACCGATCTTGATTCTGTAGGTTTTTTGAAGTGTTGCTGCCTTTGACGCTTAAGTGTTCTATATAGATATTCTCTTTTTCACATATTACCCTACGAACTCTGCAGACGGTAGGATATTGATATCAAGTAACGCAACTGATCGCACGCTTGTTAATAGCACGTAAATATGGGATGATCCGTGTCTTGGATATTTTTGTAGTACATAAGTATGAAATGATCCGTGTTGCGGTTACTACTGTAGTAGATAAGTATGACATGACCCGTGTTGAGGATATTTCTATAGTAAATAAGTATGGGATGATCCGTGTTTATGGTTATTTCTGTGGTACAAAAGAACGGCTTGGGTTAATTTGGTAGAATAACAATAAGATAAGCATGGACAAGCAATTAAAGGTTTTGATTTCGAAACACTCTCCTGATGAACTATCCATTGCCCAAAACCTCCACCACAATTTTTCCCGCCTAATTATCAATAGGGATCTAAGTCAGATGCAGAATCTGTCTTGTCTATCGCACAAGTACTAGCAACCTACATATGTATATATATATAAATATATATATATATATATATATATATATATATATATATATATATATATATATATATAGATAGATATATATATATATATATATATATATATATATATAGATATATATATATATATATATATGATATATATATAGATATCTATATATATATATATGTATATATATATTTTATATATCTTTATATATCTATGTATATGTATACCAATTAATTAATATATATCTGTATATATCTATATTAAAATATAGATATATATCATATATATATATATATATCTTATATTTATATATATATATATATATATATATTTATATATATATTATATATGCACATACATATAAATGCATACATATATACACATATATATATACACATATATGGATTATTCATTCACACATATAAATATATATATTTATATATATCGATATATATTCATGTGCATAATAGTATGCTTACATATATAATTATTGGTATATATAGGTATATATATATATATATATATATATATATATATATATATATATATATATATTATATACATATATGTACCTACAAATAATCATATATATATATATAGATCTTTGTATATATAGGTGAATAAATAGGATGCATAAATATAAATGCATATGCATGTGCATGCATATGTTTAAAAATATATATGCATATGCATATCTAAATGTATGTATATATATATATATATATATATAAATATGCATAAATATCTATACATATATAAAGATATATATCTATATACATATTTATACATATATATAATATACATAGAGATATTTATAGATATATATATATAGATACTATATATACTAATATATATATATATATATATCTCTATCTATATAAATATATATATATATATATATAAATATATATATATATATCTATATATATATATATCTATATATATATATATATATATATATATATCTATATATATATATAAAAAGCAACCATTGGCAGAAGAACCGCCGACCTGTCGTCCACTTGGGTCCACGAAAGGATATACCGCTATGTCCACATAAAGTTAATGCACTTTTTCGTTCAAAATGTTTGAAAACATTTGTTGACGCCAAGGGGACAAAGTACTCTGACCTTTTACCCCTTTATAGAAGGACATATACATACCAGGTACTAATGCTTCCCCGACGTCACTCCAAACAGGTGACCCGAGCTAACGGTCTGACCGAGGTTAATTAGTTGACACTTATTAGCAATATGGTTTTTTTTCCAGTGTGACCCTGGCTATGGGGCTGATGCGTTCTATGATCTGATATACCAGAAGCCACAACTAATAATGCTGGTTGGGACCACGTGTTCTGAAGTAACTAAGACGCTGGGTGAGATCGTGCCCTACTGGAATCATATACTGGTGCGTACCGGCATTAGTAAGCTAAGTGCCATCTAAGTACATGGCGATATGCTGATTTTATATGTTTAAGTGAAATATAACATTCACCCATGAATACATATTCCATAGACTAAAAAATCCTTTCTAAGGCGTTAATTAAAAATCAACTGTAAGATTACCTTCTAAATTTTCAGGTGTCACATGCAGCCACTTCTCCTGCGCTGACAGACCGGAAAAGTACCGGACGTTCTACAGACTGGCACCAGCTGACTCTTCCCACAATCCAGCTCGCAAAGCCTTCATCCAGTACTTCAAATGGAGCCGGGTCGCTACTATTCAACAGGACCAGGATATATATATACTTTGGTTAGTTTTGTAAGGTCAGTTGGGATGTGCGGGACTGTTTATTCACTTTACGTTATATGCTGTACCGTTTTGCAGGCTATGGATGACATGAACAAGGAGTTTGATCGAGTGAATATCACCATACACAGTGCGCTCACATTTCGCAGTACAAACTCGGATCTGCGCTCTAAGCTCCTTCAGCTAAAGGTGAATAAATAACTCATGATCGGGTACACTTGTTTCAATCAATTGTTGATTGGGATCATTTCCTAGCATCGTCTCGAAAGTTGTAAGATTTAACACCGACATGCTGGTGGGTAAAATTGCACCCTTGCTCTTTATTATCGCATCACACATGTGAGATCATTGTTAAACCATCATTTATTCCTATACATAACTGTACTGCGAAATATGCCATGCCTGATCAACCTTCTAGATTTATCTATTAAGCAACAAATTTTGTAATACTACCTCTCCCAGTACCAGCCGTAATGAAAAGTCATTACTCCCATATGACCATTATTTGTTCATACTTCTTCGCACCAAATCAGCATTTTCGCATCATCCATCAGCATCATCTCTCATATATCATAATTTATCCAACTTGCTCGTTAATGTCGCATAATCCCTCTAAATGATCAATAATGTACTATGATCTGCCTAACGTGATCAGTTGTGCAGATTTAATTCACCCCAGATCAGTATGTTAGCATCATTAAACCCACCTGATCTGCGCGGCAGAATGCATTTAAATAAGCCCTGTAAACATTGGTCAAAGCACTCATGAACCATGAACGAAATGTGTACTGGATTGTGTGATTAGGAATCAGATGCCAGAATCATCATCAGCAGCTTTGACGAGATGTCGGCCAGGAGTGTTTTCTGTGAAGAAAGCTTTTGCTTGAGGTTTATTAAGTTACGAGGTATTCTGCATTGGTGTTTTTCTGTCGGTGACAGTATGAATTGATCTTTCCGTTAACTTAATGCAGGCAGCCATGTTAACAAATAGCCCCAACTACAGAAGAACTACTTCGTCGTGTCAACTTCATTGCTGTCCATCTACTAGTTATTTGTGCTTTGCTCATAGAATACAATGTGTTATCAGGTTTACCAGCTGGGTCTCTATGGGGCTAGATTTGTTTGGATGCTCCTCGGGGGCTATACCCGTCACTGGTGGGTCCTCCACCAAAATGGCGTCAACTGCACCAGTCAGCAGCTGGCACGGGCAGTGGAAGGCTATTTCGCTGTGGACAGCTTTAATTCAATTGTAGGCGCAAAGCAGTCAATTGCAATCCTAGTGAGGCGATTCCTCCATATATTCAGATAGGAGAATGTTGACTTCACATTTAAATACCATATCTCGAATAATAAATGATTACAGGGAATAACAAAAGTATTTGGGTTTTTCGCTCAATCATGATTTCTGACATGAGTGACTCTAGAGTAAATGCTTTTTGTTCACCGAATTATTTTTTAAACAATGCATGCTCGGTCCCATCTTAGTAAACTACGCAGTTCCGGAATGAATATCAACTATCAACAGGTCGCGAGGTGACAAGTACGTATGCCCCAATGACGTATGACAGTATCTGGGCTGTGGCGTCCACTTTGAGAAAAGCTATGCTCATGTGGCGGCATGAGAATATGACCGAGGCCAAGAGCATCGACCTGTTTGATTACAAAACAGGAGGAATTCATGGGAGTGTAAGTTCTAGGTGTTAGGCGCGTTCTGGTTTAAGTGGTCTCTTGTCGATAGGAGTTTAAATCTTGTGTTCTTTATGCATCGACATTTACAGGGCCCCGTGACGTTTGATGGACCTGACAGGCAAGGCACAAGTCTACCAAAATCAAGGTAAGAAATACATATTATCTATAAATAAATAGTACAATCTACGATCTCTATGGAATATAAATGCTTCCATTGTGACGAAACAGGGACGTCTTGTATTCCGCATTTCCATGTTGTGTCACGAGGCTGTATGGTCAGAATTGCACTGATCTACACTGGCAAACATCTTTATGTCCCATAGGGTGATTCGAAGAAGTCGTTCTTGGCGTGTCGATCGGTCGTTATAACATAATACACAGCTGCAAAGAGCCAGTCTGTGTTTTGTGACGAGATGGGTTTTATGGCTTGAGCTTCGGAAATAGTTTTGAAAAAGTAAAGCTCTTGCTCTAACTTGGTGTCATTTTGCTTGAAATCAGTCTGATAAATGTTAGGAACATGGGGAATATTTAGTGGCCATGGTATGACTTTAATGATTCTATTGATTAGTCATTCGTTGTTGATTATCGGTCTCTGTTCCGGATGACGTAGAAGAAGCAGTATATTGATTATAATCATTTACCTGTTTTTCACTTGTCTAAACACTGTGAATATCAACCCGTTTTCAATAATCATTTACCTGTTATTCACTGGTCTAAACAAATGGTTGCGTTTTAGGGTTGATGTTGTGATGTGTTCTGGCTGCGCTTTGACGATAGTGTTTTAACAAAAGCATGACTTTACCATAAATGAGGCTAAAGAACGATGCAGGATTTTATGAGTTACGTTAGTCTGCATTGGATCCACACACAATCTTTGCAGATTCTCGCTCGGCTTCAATATTTATGTCATAGGCAGACTATAATCAATTCAATTGATAGTACTTCATTTTAGATATATTCCATGCATTTTCCAACATATTGATTGAACCTGCACATCTCTCGTAAAAGATGGTCGTGGACATTTGGCGAAGCTATACCTACACCTGAATTATAACTATTGGAGCTTTCCATCCATTTGCATCTGTTCTATTAAATAGGCGTATTTGTTGACGCCCAAGGGCAAAAGTACCCTCGCCTCTTACCCCAAGTAGCCATCCCTACCCTTTATAAAATGACATCCACATACCAGGTACTAATGCTACCCCGACTTCACTCCAAACAGGAGACCGTAGCTACGTTCCCGACCGAAGTAAATTGTATGAAACATATTGACAAGCAATGTGTATGTTTTCCAGAGCGACCCTGAGTATATATCGCTAAACACAGTGGGCTCACACTTCGCAGTTCAAAATCGCAATTCTTTCAACTTAAGGAGAGTAAATAACTCCAAAGTGCCAAAAGCTCATATACACAAGACAATACTGAGCATGCTTACGCCGACCACGTATTCCAGGCTAAATCTGCAGCCTTATTGGTCGGTTGCACCTGTTTCATTCAGTTGTAGATTGGGATCATTTCCTGATATAGTCCCTAAAACATCCGGCCAATGTGACATTTTGCGTCGAAGATGTAACCACGGTGTGGAGTTCGGTACAATTGAACCCATGTAAAACTCATTACTATAGCATCACACCTGCGAGGTTATTATGGAACAATAATTTATCCTTATAAATTACTGTACTGTAAAGTATGCCATGCCTGATCAGCTTTTAAGATTTATCCATTACGCAACAAAGTTTGTAAAACTATCTTCCCCAGTGCCAGCAGTAATTAAGCGCCATTACTCCCATATGAGCAGTATTCGTGCTCCCTTCTTGACACCTTATCGGTAATGGCGCTCTGTACCCTCCTTAATGATACCATATCCTCTTCACTCAAAGGCGATCTTAACCCAAAACGCAGACAAATATTTATCATCAATATTTACTTGAACATCAAGGTGTCTAGGGCATATCATAGTCACATACTCGAGTTTAATAGTTATGGACTTTAGTTCAGCAAATGTTACGAGGTTTGTATGTTCAACACGAAGTGTGAGTGCGATTGATTGAGGTCTTTCCAGGAGGTGGGTCTGTTTGGAATGCACATTGAATGATTCCTTGCGTTAACATGTAAGAGAGACATTGGCATATTGATTCGAGCGCGCTGTTGTGTCAAGCAGTAGCACACTTTCGCCGCACTATTGGCGTATCCACTCTACCAGGAATGAACCACGACAATAATACCAACCAGCACACGAATCGTATTGCAACCATGTTTGCCATACTGTTGATACAAGCTCGCTCTGTGTGAAATCTATATCTAAAAGCCCTCAAAATGAACTTCGTTCAGTGGAGCGGTTATCACTACTATTGCATTGTACCACAACTGCGTTTGGCGCATATTTTTAACTGGGGAATTGTGACTCCTAATGTCAAAGTTAGACTGCTGGATGGGACCCTATACATCCCGGTTAATTGTGTAGAGAGTGTGGCAGCAATAGGCTAATTTAGCAAAAGTTGCTGTGCAACATGCTGAATAATAACGCGTGGTTGTCCGTATTGCCTGCATATTGGCAGAACGCGTTGTATTTCATTCGATACACTCGCCTTTCCATGTCATTAAAGCAATGTGAAGCACGTGGTACAAGTAACGACTGGACTTACCATGCCACCTCATTCACGCTATTTACGTCTATCAAAACAGTTGCATATGGAACATACGGTTTTATAAATCCAGTGAATATGAATCACGATATAAAGACTATAGTAGCCACTTCACTGGTTACACACTGGTATTGCCTGTGTAAATAACGTGATATGATGTCCAGAAACATTCACAATCCGATGCTTCGGGAGGAATGGCGATATATCTTGAAAGATACAATAGCGTAATCAAAGCAATCCAGAATGGATGAACAGCACATACAATATATTTCCATTGGTTTATCAATAAAAACGCTTGGTTTGTCGACATATGTGCTGCACAGGTAGGGAATTTGGGTAGTCATTTCGAAGTGTTAAGATAGAGAATGGAATCGTAGTCAAGGTCCCCCAGCCTGATGGCTTCGGGTGCTGTTTACATGTTACTGATATTCAATAGTCTCGCCTTCAGGTCTGGGCGAGCTTAATATCTTGAATTGGACAGGCATCCCAGATTTGGGATGCTCCAATCACAAGCCGTGTCTCTCGGTCACTCTCTGATACTTTTAAGTCGTTGTCTCTCATTGGTCAGTTCTACAAGTTCCGAAGAACTAGTCCAACCGGTGGAGTGATTTTTATGAGCCGGGCACACATCCTATAACACTCCGATTTGTTGTATCACGCTGAGTGGCACCGTTAATCACACAGTCGGCGAGAGAAGCAGTAAACATACTATCGTGCAGCTAAGCATTAAAGCATTTGTTGTGGTGCCAATTTGAACTTTTGAGACGCCCCATAATTCCAGAAGACATTCAGTGTGTTCTCATTGGACGCAGACCACTACAATGTCCATGACGTCACATAGAACCGAGGTGCGTATCACAAGCCAGACACGCGCAATTAAGGTCAATCCGGGTCACAACCTTTGCGTTGATTGGTCACGAAGATTAACGAACGTGTCTAATGAATATTCGGACGCGCCAATTTAAGACCTTATCTTTTCGTAGACTCTATGGCGAGAAGCGTAGCGGAACCCCTGGAGTCTGGGACGCAGACTAATGGAATCGAATGATCTCCTGATAACTGCCACCTATATCTTCAAATATATGGGGGATTTCTCTGAAAGCCACATTCTTCACTATCTGCACATCACATTTTGCTTTTTCATTTTGTGAAGTTATCCATGTGTTTGACAGATTATAAGGGCATGACTTACGGTGTACAACATGGCAGCTATCAGTGGCATTTAATTCTAGGTGGTTAATCATGCATTGCTTCCTAACTGGTTGTGAAAGCGTATTTTATGCACCTTTTCGCACACTGCAACCCTGATAACGACGGAGGAGCTCATCCGCTTTTGCCTAGAGCATTAACTGGCATCTCCTACTATTACGCGTGGGAATGTATTTCATTGATCGTAGGCCATTCACAGCAATCCGACCTGTAGCACTGGCTAGGTAATTAAATACAAGCCAATATGTTCGGTTTCAGTCGTCCTAATGCATACAAAGTTGTTGCATATCAAGATTGTGTTGTGTCATGTTCGTTAAGTTAATCGCATGATCGTTTCGTGATATATGTATATGAAGCTGGAATATTGCAACATACCCAGGGCTTTGGAGTAGCAAGCAATAACAAATAGTTGACGTGTTCCCCTATCCGTAAATATCAATATTTTCAGTTTCAAAATATACAAACCCAGTTCTAAGTATGTGATGGAAATACGACGATCTGTTTGGTAACTTTGTGATTTATTGCTTTTCACTCTCCAGACATGGTTGACATTGCGTTGTCGGCATAATACATCTGGTACCCTCTAGTGACAGATTGGGTTATGAAATAACGTTGACATGTTTTAAGTCGCTATGAGCTTAAAGTATTACATGAATTTAGTGTTCTCAATGAGCACATTAATATAAAACGGACGTCAATTTAAATTTCTTCAAAGACTTATGTCGACGATATCACGCCCACCAGGTTATTTTTGTGTTGCCTCCAAATATGTTATTCCTGGAATATATTAGTTAAATCTGAGGCATTTTAGGCCATGCAACATCGGCCATCTCCTCCGTCCAGTAAATAGGGAGTAAGCCCCCATTTAGATGGAATCTCATCAAAAGATTTACTCGTCCGATCGATTCCCTCTGGGCCATAGTTTGACAAGCGGGAATACAAATGAACTGACGAGCAGGTTTTTTTTTTTCATCTGTCCGCATGTTATTACTCTATCAGCGGGCAGAGTGAACCACGAGGACCCCTATACATGGAGGGTCACGACTTAATTGATTGAATGCAGCTGAGCCCTTTCTTGTTAGCACTCCCAGCTTCACTCTTTTCGAATCTTTCGCCACGCTGTATATGCTTTCCATATTTCCTACTTATTTTTCTGTTTTATTAGATTTAAGTATGCAATGGAGCATTAACACACAGGTACAGACTGAAAGGGTTACCCGTTAGGCGCAAATGCGTCTAGCTGAAGCAAGACTTAATTCTACATAACAGGTTGATAAAAGATTACCATTATGTAGCTCCGGTCGACGATAACATATATATATACCGTTCTGCTCCGATATTTTGGGCGCACATTAAAACATGCGTATGACTAAAGTGCCGGGTAACGCATCTAGTAAACAACATATATCAAATGCCTGTACAAAAATAAGTCACAGCGGACCAAGAAGCTTACCCCGATTGATGCGATGACCGCCATTTTGGAAAATATTGGGTCGTGTGATAGCCCGTGATTTCCCGTCGCCAGATCCGCATTGCCTCCCTGCTAAGCTTGCGAAGCACGTTGACGCACTTTGAATACAATCTGCTGTATCATATCGAGTTCAAACACAGGAAGCAATAGTCGTAGATGGGTCACGTCATTCTGTGCATGCGCGATGTACGTGGTCTTGAACTTGAAAACAAACATGTTTCGGTATCGGACTTTTTACCGCTTCCCAAATTTATCGAATTTTGTCTAATTATCATGGATGAAATCCCCCGCCACAAAGGGATAAAATTGTCCGTGCACATCATTGCATTCTAAAACTCCGTCACTTGTGTATGTTTGGTGTTTGGTTTTGTATGAATCGATCTCATGAATTATAACATTGGGTCGTTTTCGAACAGAGTCAGACGTCTTGTAAGGCTAACTATAACGGAGTACACACGAGTAGTACTGCACCGATGATGTAGGGATTGTGAAAACATTCCAGTCTTAGGCTTCAAATGTTGCTGCAGTTGTTGTACCAGTGTACTTTATGGGCACTACCTATTTTACATATATCATCCTGTATTTACTGAGAATAGCGGTAGTAACTGTCTGCTTTTATCTCGTCAGCCTACCTTTATACGTCACTATAAACCAGAACTTGAACAATGCGCGAGTCATATAAAACAAAATGCATAAAAAGTCACAGTGTGATAAATACTGATATCGTCTTGTCCGTACCGGCCAATCGCATTGTTCAGCTATTTAATGTATCCAGTGTAAATTTGTATGCTTTCATTGAATGAGCACCAGAGATATCGATAGTTAATATATTAGCTCTCTGCTTTTCATGGAATGTAAATGTGCGATTTATGGCTTGTTGGGAAATTGAAAGCCTTAACCTTGGTGCCGTTCAGGTTCGCACGGATGTTTAGCGGCCATGCTTTTGGTTTCAATGATTACAGGTTTCTCAGAATTAGCTGTTTAAAATGGGTGCCTACGTCTAGTCACATCGGGCTATTAACCCACACTTATAATTGGATTGAATTCGACCGAGGAAAACATCGATGCGGATGGAAGCAGCAAGTTACAGCAAGTCAGACTTGTAATAAGACAGTCTACACTGTTGAGGTTGGCGTAGATCAAAACATTCCGCTGTTGGCGGGTGTCAGTCCCGGGATGACGTGGATGAGGCCAAATACTATTTGTCCATGGCTAGTTAGATGGCGTTTGAAGAAAACCACATCTTTAGTGTCACCATCGGTATGGGATGATGTAGAATAAGCAGTAATCTGATTATCATAAGCTGCTGGGGGTCACGTTAGCTGGGGGGCAGTACGCAGGGTGTGAGTGTATGTAAGGTATGACAAGAAATAAGTATAATGCTGATTGTCAGTCTCAGTAGAGAGGACGTCAAATAAATCGCAAGATCAATGTCGCTATCAGTCAATTGTTACAGATACAAGCTGTACACGGATTGTCAGTATCTTTAGGGGTGATGTAGGAGAAGCTGCGTGCTGACGGGTCAGCAATTATTATGTATGATACTGCTGTATCGCCGGTAAAAAAACTTCTGATAGTGACTTCACATGTCCTAATTGTCACCCAGGTGCTCGGATAACGACAGTGTGCCCCTCATATAGGTGGATGGATGTCTTTATTGCAAGATAATGTCCATCTCTCTACAGTCAAATGAGGCTCTATAACGCCGCGCTGATAGCTCCCCGTTGCTTCGTTCAGAAATGTGGTGTATCGTTAATTGCGACTTGTGTCCTTTCATTCCTTACCTGTTATTCACTGATGTGAAAAATTGGTTGCGTTTTTGGATTTATGTTGGGTACTAATCGGGATGTGCTTGCAACCATGGTGTCTTAAACAATGTATGCCGTCACCATAAATGTGGATTTGAAGCGATGCAGGCTTTTATGAGTAACCTCAGTCTGAACCGTCTCTATACGGCACTGATAATGTTGAGGCCTGAGATATGTATCCTTCCATGTATTGACATGCCATTAAGAGATAATCATAAGGATAATTTCTCAATCTGAATAAACTCACGAACTCTGCCAACGTTAGCATATTGTTATGTCGTTGGAGTAACGCAACTGATCGTACGCCTGTTAATGGTACTTATGCATGGCATGATCCATGTTGTGGTTGTGGCTGTGAATGGGTAGCCTTTATCGTGCTGTCGTCAAAAATCTCATTTCATGGCCATGCTTCGGATACCAATGGCCAAGCAGCTGCATAATCAGCAATAGATAAGAGGATATTTGTGTGTGTGCTAATATAGGTCACAACTTATTCGTGTTAAGCAACAAATTGTCTAAGTTTATAATCAATTTTATTCCTTAATTATTGCTTAAATATTTGTACGTTCGTTTGTAGGCACCATTGGTTGCTGTTACACCACATACTTTCCTTGCCTCACATTACCATATTACGGGGTTATTCGAGATGCCAAAAAAAGCTATGGGGCGACAGCGTTGTATATAAAGGTAATAGATAAGGTAGAGCGCTGTATTTTATATTGAAGTTTTGATGATAGCCTTTTGCATAAGCAAACTTTATATCCACGTACTTTTACATTTACCGTCATATCTGAAAAGCGAAGTGGTAGTAACTTTCTTTTCTACATAGACTATAACGTCAGAAAAAAGTAAGGTTTTGAACAGTATCTAAGGCACATTAAATCACATGCATAGATAATTGAAAACAATAATGCAATACACACGGATAATGTGCTGTTGAATGCTTGATGAAAGCAGTCAATTGTTTTAATTTGATCTGCCGTTGCCTTTGCTCTTTTGGCAAAGGTCAAAATTCCACAATGAATGGGATATTACGAAATCCTCTGGCCATATCTCATTTTTTGCGATCTTTTACGTGCACTGTAAATTATATACGCGTCATAACGTATTCATTGAATAGATTAAAAGGTCATCGAAAATCGATACACATTCTCGGCTTTCCGCCCTATTATCTAGGGTAATGCTGCCGTGTGCTTCCATGGTGTGACAATGTTGTTACGTGAGTGGGCACTCATCACATCAGATCGAAACATCTCCGGTACATTATATAATGTGACATAATTTCGTGACATCATGGAAATCACATTTAGGATTTCCTGCGATCTGTCGCAAGATCGTATGGGAATGGGTTTACTTCAGGTTGATAAATTGATAGCCTAAATTGTAGTTCCGCCAGTGATCTCAGAGGTACTTTATGGCCATTCTTTGGTACACTAATCGCACGGTTGTAAAGAGCGCTTACGCGAATGACTCGGTAATGATTTAGTATAATGTACAAAGCAGAGGCCTTGTTGACCGTAGTTACATTGAGCAACGCAACAAAGCTGCATATTGCGCGCAGCTTTCGATTGCAACAATACATTGCACACCTGCTAGGTATAAATACCTAAGACACAGATAATTACCCGCACATTAGCTTTGAAGAACAGGTGATAACCGCAGTACAAAAGATCTACCAAATTTCCATCTATGCCATTTACAGATGAGTGCTGTTCGGAAGCCGAGCCTGTCAAGTTACGCACAAGCAAAGTATTTCTGCTTTTGGCTTGCCACGATACTGTCCTAACCACCTATTGACCTGACCTTATATGGCAGCGAGAAGCGAGGACTGCTCTCATGGGTAGCCACAGATTGAAACGGTTTTTATCGGTAGTATAACCCATATTGCCTGTGTGACGTATCATGACTATCAATATATGATGGCAATCAACTAAATACCTGGCAACAAGTAATAAGTCTTATCTAGTTTAGTACAAAAATGTTGCACGAGAATCGCAACCAATCGTCCATAAGTGTAGGGACAAGTGTATACCATTAACCATGTTAAATTAACAAATGCTCTGTATGTTGACAATGGTGGTCAGTTTTAATCACACCAATTAATATCTTTGAGTAACGATTTTTTTTATCAGGACATCGTAACTTTTTTAATTTTTGTCGTTTGTACCATCGATGCTACCGTCAGCTCAAATGGCAATGGACAATGGGCGGTCGACTTTTCTTTCTCTATTATATCATTTTCAATAGGACTCTAATTCTGGTGCAAAATCAGCTATGAGGGCTGTCTCAGTAGTTGACGATAACTCATATTCACGTAAAAGGCTGAAGGACAATGTCGTGATGTCAGGAAGTTCAATCTTATGTTCTGCATGATGTCACGGGCCTAGCACCAATAGTTTCTTTCAGCGTCCTTGGTGTGTTGATGATTTTGGCAATTATTATTCTCACACAAGACCCTCGTGGCCTCTTGAGACCCCTTGAATTGTTGGGTAAGTTCTTAGATGTCCCTTTTCCACTGTATTCGTGTGATATTCCACTCTATCGCTGACATGTATAATGCTGATACAGAATGTGATTTGGATGCTGCCCTGCCTTATATACAATGTAGAGAACTTAGCTGTAAGCTTGCATTCGTCGGGCACAGTGAACGTTCGTCATTATTGTCCAGGCGCCTCCATTGAGTGCAACCTTCTCAGGTATTTTCGGCACGTTTTGGTTGACCTTGATAGCGCGCCTCTTGGTCGTTAAAACCCAAAGGTAGCAGTCGCAAACACAGCATACACAGTCTAAGCTTGGGATGTGCAAGGATGTAGGTGATAAAGGTTCGAATAAATTGTAAAGATTAATTGCATTTATGTAACACACAGAAGTCTAGTTAAATGTGATATCACCGTGATGCTAAGTATGCGGATGAAATGCAACTTATTTGAACAGATGAGTTGGTGAAACAGATCTGACGTAACTCACTCAGGGAAGCTCTCATAGAGTAATATAAGCCACTCTTCGTGTATTATCAGGTAAATATAAATTTCCATGTTGCCATGGATTGCAATAATGCACCTAAACAAGATTGGTTTAGGGTAGGTAAATATGCACCTAAACAAGATTGGCTAGGGTAGGTAAATATTCGGCTTTTCGCCACTTTATAGTCATGGCTCGATGATCTGTTCATCCTATTTGATAAGTATGCTATAGAGAACAATGTGACAGACAGCGAGATAATACGAATGTCCGCCAAGGGTTAAGTGGCAGAAGCAGTATGCTGATTGTCCTATTCCCTGTCAGGGCTAACGCAGGCTGTATGGTGATTGTCATTTCGGAGGAAGCTGTATGCTGATTTTCAGCCTGCTAAAGGAATGATGTGGGATGATCAGTGCTGGATATAATGTCATGGATGTATACATGATAGATACCTTCAGATAGCGACTTCATTATTCCCTAATTATCAATCAAGTCTACGGATAATAATTGAACTTCCCTCGCGTCTGATTCCGTATATCTTTATTGAAAGTCACTGACGGCGTTAGAAGCTCCTCATCTCAATAAAGCCTTCTCATTACGTCTCACTCTTAGCTCGTCATTATCTCCTTCGGGAATAAAAAGTGTGTTCTTCCATAGATAACGATGTGTGTCCCATGTTTGAAATCAGCACACGGTAGAAAATAGATTGTTTGTGGTTTTTTTGCTTTGATTATATTCAGAATATAAAACAATGACCTGAAAATGATTCTTGTTATATCACACCAATATTTGGAAATAAATCGGTAGTTCCTTCCTTATGGCGAGCAATCAATACAAATCGTCTAAATAATAGTGCGGGGATGTTTTGAGAGATTCCTCATTGCTTGGTATTGTTTTCAACTATGTATAACGACAATACATCGAACCCCTTTGAGCAATTTATCATAGCTGAATATTGCACGCCGCTATCGATAGCATCTTGGAACCCATTCTCGGTATAAATACGACACAGAAAATTACTCGCACATATGTATTAGAATGCTGATGGCGCATGTGATTACATCAGCTGTCAGCACACAATATCTACACGAATTCCCCCTATGGCATTTACCGACGAATGCTGATAAGCAACATCCACAAAAGCATGGTGTTTATGCTTGGGGTTTTGCATGGTACTGTCTTGACCGCCGCTTGTTCTAACATTATATGGCGAAAATACGCGATGAGTGCTTTCATGGGTAGCCTCAGAATGAAACGGTTCTTATCGGTAGCATCATCCATGTGGCCCGCGTGACGTATCTCAGCTTATTATAAATCGTCATATCAGTATGTGAAGATAATCGATAAAAGACCTTGCAACATTCAATACGTGTAAAACCTCAATTAGTCTAATCTCGTACCAAAATGTTGTGAGAGAAACGCAGCCGATCGTACTTGTGAGTTACGTATACCATTTTCCATGCTGATTTACAATATGTATTATTACTTAGGTGGTCAAATTAAGTAGATTGGGAATTATTACGAAGATATCACCGTTTCAACCACATCAATCACAATCTGAGGAGCAACGATTCGTAATCTTTCATAATTAGTGTCGTTTATACCTTTGATACTGCCGTCAGCTGAAATGGCTAAAACCATTGGAAGTCGACTTGCTCTCCCCGATTACAATATTCTCAATAGTGCCTTCATTCAGGGAGAGAATCTATCAAGACCACTGCCTGTAGCATAGTTCAGTGAGAAGATAGAGGGCGCTGCAGCACCGGCTATGAGCTGCTATCACAGTTGCTATTATTGAGTCTCTGCTGCTTGTACTGACTAAACACGCGGATCAAGTCGATTTCCAACGCATGTCTTATGGTGCTATCTTGTTTCATTCATTGACATCTTGCAGTAATAATAACTGTACGCAGCACTGTATTTAGCATCATTAACTATAACCTCGGAACTGGGTATCAGAGTCAGTTAATACGCGCAATCCGCAATAGTGTTCTGCATCATCTGATCAGTTCCTGCTCAGCATGTCCCTGGCAGGATGGGCTTATCCTGTTTAAGCAGACTGCCCTTGAGTCAACAAATCTAAAAGGGCTGAGCCATTAGTTGCCGATAACAATTTTTATTTTCATGAAGTTCGAGGGTCAATGTCATGACGTGGGACAATTATGCCTTATGTTCGGCATAGTGCCTCTGGCGTGGCACGTTTTTACCTTTTGTTGTCCTTGGTGTGTTGATGTTATGGCAAACATTGATCTCACACTTAGCCCTCGTGGCCTCTTGAGAGCCCCTATCGGTGGCCTGTATAATGCTGATGCAGAAAGCGATTTTGGATACGTTTCGCTTCATTATATAGCGTGTAGAACTAAGCTGCAAGCTTGCATTCGTCGGGCAATCTGCAACTTCGGAATGGCCTTCATTATTGTCCAGGTGCCTCCAATGCATTCCTCTTTCTTCAGTATTTGCGGCATGCATCGGTTGATGGCGTGTTTTTTGCCGATACATAGGTTAAGCCACATACTCTTTGCCGCTTATTATTGATGCTATGACGATATTGTCCCAATTAAACAGCGCTACAATGAACCAGTTAGTATGGAAGATATGGTATGCTTTACCTCATCAAGGTAACAGCCGACAAACATAGTATGCACATTCAGATGGTATAGGTTCCGAATAAAAGTAAAGTGGTTGTTTCTGATTGTTTGCAGTTACCTGACTCATTTAAGTCTAGTTAAGTGTGAGAGCAAACCGCAATATCTGAGTGATAGCAGCATGTGATAGGCATGAGAACGAAAATCCAGTGACTTCTCATTCGCATTTCCAACTTAGCTCCTTATCCCCAGCTAAACCACAATGCAACTAAGTATATTTTGGACAGTTGAAGCCATGTATTTGCTTGCTAAACGGAAGCAGTCTTCAGATTTATGGCCTTAGTGTTTCCACGAGAGTTTCAAATCCAGTCTACCCTGTTTTGTTGGTATGCATCAGCCAAATAGTTTGGTCAGTTAACTTTTGTTCAAGAAAACCATTTCCATTGGATAATGTTTTCCACTAAAACATGACATGCCGAAGAGGTTGACCGAAAGTAATCAAAGTTCAGTGTCATGGTTTCTAGATCAGACTAAACATGGCAGGTATGTCACCTCCTCTACTTTGAATTCCACCCTAGAGAACAATCGCCTCATTTGCATTTTAGCAGTTTGCAAAGGTTGGCTAACATAAACCATCTCGTCAAGCTGGTTATGGGGCTACTAAGCCTAATGATTACATCACAATAGGTACCCGATGCAGCATCAGGAGCAAAGGAAACGCCGCATATTTGAATAGATGGAGTTGGTGAAATTGACCTGACGTAACTTAATCTGTGAAACTCTCAGGGAGTAATGTAAGCAATTCCTCGTGTATTACAAGAGAGGCAAACAGATATTTCCATCTTGCCTGGTGATAGCGCAATGCACATAAACTAGATTAGCGTAGAGTATAGAACTATTCGGCTCATTGCTACCTTATTATCACTGCTCGGCTGGTCAAATTATTCATTAATCCATCCTTAACTGTATATAATAGGAAACAATCTTACAGACAGCTAGATGTCCGTCTTGGTTAAGTAGCAGAAGCAGTATACTGGTTTGCCGAGTAACTGTTTGGACCAACACAGGCATCATGCCGATTGTCAGACTTTTATAGTGTTGGTGTGGGGCGATTAGTACGCTGGATATTAGGTTATTGCTGTATACCAGAAAGCGACCTTCCGATATCGACTTCATTATTTCCTAATTGCCAATCACGGCTATGAATAATCAGTGACTGCCTCTCGTGTCTGAATAATCAGTGACTGTCGAATTCGGCTATTTTTAGACTGTCGGCATCAGATGCTCTATATCCCAATGAGAAACACAAGTTCACACTTGCAGCTCGTCATTCTCTCCTTCACTATAAACAGTGTGCTTTACTGTATATAACGGCATGTGTGTTATAATGTGATACCACTGGTGCATTATTCACAGGACTACCAAATGAGAGAAAGCCATATCTTCAACATTTTGACATATTTGAAAAGAGCACTCAATACATAATCGGCTGTATGTGTTAATTTGATAATATCTAATATATTAAATAGTTATCTGAGCATTAACTTAATAATAGTGTGTAGTTAGAGGAAATGTTTTGAGTGATTCCTAATTGCTGGGTACTGCTCACAGTTATAGATAGCTACAGTAGATCGAACCCCCTGCTCGATAATAAAGCTTCAATTTTATTATAGCTCTGTATAAAGCTTCAACTTCATCATAAAGAGCAACAATTCGTTTAACTAATACCTCCAGCACACTTCAAGCACTCCTGGTAGAATATGGTAAAGGTAGACGGTATTAGCTCAAGATATTTCAAATCAATAAAGGCTCAAATACCGGCTTGTGTCATATGCAAGCCATGGTGAACGGGAACAATGCGGGCTTGTAGTATCGATGGTGTCAGACACAGTGATACAAATAAACAAAACACCTCAATGTGTTCTTTTGTGAATCAACCTAGAGAGATATTCCAGGGCAGTCTGGAATTATACAAAGAATGACGCACAAATTCAACACAGTCCTACAAGCCCCGGGATTAAACTTATCCCATGATATTGTTCAAAAGCGATCTTACCTCAAAGCACAGACCATCATTTTTTATCATTATTCAATCAAGTACCATGGCTTGTAGGGCATGTCGAGCCTAAAAATCACACTAGTGACACGTATTTATGTAAAGCCTCAGATGTCACGAGGTTTGTATGTCCAACAAGTCTCACGACGCGTGAGTGCGCTTAACTCAGAAACATCGGCGTATTGATAGGAGCTTACTCTAGTGAGTCAAGCAGTAGCCCACATACGCCACAATTAAAGCAATGTGCATCACATGGAACGAGTTACGACTGGACTTACCATGCGACATCATTCACGCAATTTATACCTATACAAAATGTCAAGGTAGGACTGAAATCATTGCAGTTATCAGTGGCATGTAATTTCCGGCGATAATTCCTGTCATTGATTCCTCACCGATTGTCTTAGTGTATCTGGAATAACGTTCTATACAACTCAACATGGAACACGACGGGAAAACAAATTCACCTCTACGTCTAGAATTGATTTGTATATCCTACCTTGAAAGTAGTGATGGAATGTATTTCACTGATCAAGGACCATTCAAAGCTCTTAATATTTGTGTCACAGACGGCAGCGCAGGCATTAAACAATGATTCTTAGTGTTGTCATTAATATCCCTATTACACGTTCCCTTACATCAGTGATCATGGCTATCTGGTCACTTTTGAGAGGGTGGGGACTAAATATTTGTGCGGCCATAGATATAAAAAATATGGCAGAAATACCGCCCTGCTAATGTTATTATGTCATATCAATTCTGGCAATACAGAACCGAGTCAACAGAGCATGATACGTTATGGGCTTCACATCAATGAACATGTCCTCCGATACCAAGGCTATCCAGACTGCTGCATCATAAAGCCATGGATAGCAACGTTTCTTATGGGAATGGTCGGTAAATATACAACTATACTTCTTAACCCATGCAAATATCCTTTTGACCCATGGGGTGATTCGGAGAAGTTGTTTTTAGCAGGTCTCTCTGTCGTTGTATAAGATAAGTAAAGGACACTTGGTTGAGTACCGCTTATCAATGTTGCTGCTGCTTCAAGTTCGTCCCGAGTGTGTAACATGATGCCCAGCTGGAATGAGCCAGTCACTGTTTGGTGACACGGTGTGCTCTATGGCACGAGCTGAAGAAATACTCGCAAGAGAAATGAATTTCGAAAAAAGAAAAGCTGTTGTTGCTACCTGGTGTCCTGTAATCTAATGTCGGTAATCTAGTTGAGCATCAAAACAGACTAACTGATTTGAGTCAAGGTATAACGAGATTGTCATACACAAGAACAAACAGTGCCTAAATTCGGAATATGGAGCCGCTCATTTCCCTATTGAACTAAACTTCATATTCATGTCTGTCATTGAATACAGTTCCAGAGCGGCAACTATTTATCTGCTGAATGGACGGAACTGGTCATTAGATAAGTATCCGTGGAATAACCGTGGTACTTTCAGGTACAGTCAGCTAGGTCGATAGGTGCAACATGGCATGCTGATGATGCTGACGGATGGTAATCGAAGGTATGCGTCTATGATAATAGTGATCAACCTTCGCAAGACAATAATGTGACCTCTTTTCCCTCCGAAGTCCATTCGGAAACACATTATGTCCGTTTGCTAATGCCATCCTACCTATCACACTCGGCAGGTAATTGAATACAAGTCTATATATTCGGATTATGTCGTCCTGATGCATAAAGGTTTTGTTGTGTCATGTTCGTTATGTTAACAGCATGATAGGTTCGCGATAAACGTAGATGAGGCTGGAAGAGTAGACGATGTGAGCATCGATGCCATATAATCTATTACAAGTTGTTGACGTGTTCCCCAGCATCAGAAATATTTTCACCTAGTGCACTTTAGTGAGAGTTTAGGATATGCAATGTCGCTGATATGTGCTTGTCGCTATGAGCTTAAAATGTTACAGGTATCTAGTGTCTCTCAATGAGTGCACTCATATCAAGTAAGTGCATATCTCAAATGCCTTACGGATTATGTTGAGACTCGACAATAGTCATCTACCTGTGATCTGCTCAAGATATATATTCAATAAGCCGTCGCATCTCGACATGCTACATCATGGACGATATCACGCCGCCGAGGCTGTTCTTTTGCCACCTCCAAATGTACTTCTCCTAGGAGATATTTGGTAATTCAGAGGTCATAGAATATCGGTCATCTCATCCGTTGTATTTGTTCAGATTTATTTGAGCGATTGACTCTCCCGTCGGGGCCATAGTTTTACAAGCGGGACCACAAATAAACAGACGTGGAAGCTTTGTTTTTATCAGTCTGTGTGCCATTACTCTGTCAGCATGAATCATGCGGACTCCTGTACATGGAGGGCTACGGGTTTAGTTGTTAGAATGCAGCTGAGGCCTTTATTGTCAGCGCTCCCAGCTATACCCCAATCGAATATTTCGCCACTCCCAATAACTACAATTTTCCGCGTTGTTAACTATTTCCCACCTACTTTTCTGTTTTATCAATAAAAGCACTATAGCACGGTATCATTATACATCATAAATGATGACAATAACGCAATGCACGCGAGTATAGCACCGCTCTCGATGCTGTTGGCTTTATGAAAGCATTACAGTCTTAGGCTTGATGTGTTGCTGCCTTTGTCGCTCAAGTGCACTTATTAGGCACTCTCTTTTTACATATATCGTCCTATTTCTACCGAGAGTAGCGGCAGTAACTGTCTTTTTACCTTGTCAACCTACATTTTTACGTCACTATAAGCAAAATGCATGTTAAGGTCAGAGTTAGATAATATATGGTGATATCATCGCTTCCTCATCGGGAAACCTATTTTTTGCGATTTTATGTATCCAATGTAAATTTGTGCTTTCATTGAATAAGTTGTAGAGGTATACTAGTTCTTATGCAATTGACTTGAATGATTATAGTCATAGCGGATCCAGTTTGTTTGTCTGACACTGAAGCTGGCTTGTATCTAATGGTGATGCAGTAGCGCTGTGTTATGTCAGGTCGACACAAGCTGATTTTCAGCCATTAGTATGTCTGATTGCAATCCACTGCTGTATCTCCGATCGAGAACTTCTAATAGCGACTTCATTATTTCCTAATTGTCAATCAGGCTCTCCGATAACCAGCGTATGTTCCTCGTATAGGTGGCTGGATGTCTTTATTGTAAGACAAAGTCCTTCGCTCTACATTCAAATAAAGCTCTGTAAGGCCTCGTTCCCTCATTCAGAAATAAACATTGTTGTGTACCGTTAATAGTGATCTGTGTCCAATAATGCCTTATTATTTATTCACAGTTCTGAACAATTGATTGCGTTTATGGGTTCATGTTGGGTTAGAATCCGGTTGTGCTCTGACTTGCATGGCGGTTTAACCCAAACATTACCATACATGTAGGTGTGGCGTCTCTTTATAGCAGTGTTTTTCTTGAATCCGGGGTAACATATACTTCTATGTACAGACAATGGATAATCGAAAGGATAACTTCTCAATCTGAGTTACATCTAGATATCTGCCTGCGTTAGTTTATCGATATGTCTTTGAAATAACGCAACTGATCGTTCGCCTGGTAAGGGTACATTAGCATGGCATGATACCTGTTGTGGCTATTTACGTAGTACGTAAGTAAGGCGTTAGAAGGTTATTTCTGTAGTTCACAAGTATGGCGTATGGAGGTTATTTCTGTACATATGCATGGCATTATCCGCGATATGGTTTTGTCTGTAGTATGTTTATAAGAAAAGCATGCATGGGATATGTTACATTTAATCTCATTACACACTGCTGATCAACTGCTCATTGCCCAGAAACTATAGTAACATCGTTCATGTCAATCAATTCATGGAAACCATTTGATCACAGGTTTCTTAGCATTCTAATGTGGTGTCGGCTACATCATTCAAGCTGTCGTGTTTATCACACAAGTACTAGCCACTTTCGAGTCTGTGGATGAAGTTGATGGATGTCTTGGACCGTTATAAGCATGGTGCTATGTTTAGCAGGCAGGCTTGCTGAACGGACGATATTTGATTCGTTAAGCAGGTTAACTGCTTTTATAGTGGCTACTCATCAATCCGACTATTTGTATTGAACACACAACTCACAATGGTGGAGATTATCGATCATGTGTCTAGGATGGCCCAAAGCGTAGCCAACGCGTGCCAATGGGTAAAAACATGGACCATTGGTGCCGATTTACGATGACTGATCGAGAGACTGTTAATAGTAGAAACGACTACAACCTAGCGACTGGTAGCCTGGATGCCAGAGGAAGTGGCTAGATGTACCCTTTTATTCGTCGGGAACATTGTATGTAAGTGATTGCCGTAATATATGTCCAGATGCCCCGCTTCAGCATTTGCAGTATGCATCGTTTATAACGACATAAAAAACTTATATGGTATAACAATATACATATGTTTATAAATATATATAAATATGTATATATATATATATATATATATATATATATATATATATATATATATATATATATATATATATATATATATATATATATATAGATATATATATATCGCTAGATAAATATATCTATAGATATATTTATATAAATATATATATACATAAATATATATATACTTATAAATATATATATATATATACACACACATATATATATATATAATATATATATATATAATTGAATATATATATTTTAAATATTAAATATGTATATGTTTTAATATATATCTGTATATATATATAAATACAGAGAGAGAGGGCGAGAGAGAGAGAGAGAAGAGAGAGAGAGAGAGAGAGAGAGAGAGAGAGAGAGAGAGAGAGAGAGAGAGAGAGAGAGAGAGAGAGAGAGAGAGCGCGCGAGAGAGAGAGAGAGAGAGAGAGAGAGAGAGAGAGAGAGAGAGAGAGAGGAGAGAGAGGGGGAAGAGGTGATGAAAGAAGTAGCATGTTTAAACTGAGCAGGTCGCGGTACTTAAAGCAAGCTGCTCACTGGAAAAATGAACCCTGAAGCAATGAACATCGGTCGAAACCCGGCAAAGCATACATAATGTATTTAATCAGTCCGCATCAAACGCATGAAAATATATGCATTTTGGATTTCCATTCGTGCGTGCCTTAACATCATTTGAGTCGGTGGAGTGGGAACGATTGGTCCAACGCACCTCACCATAACCTTGGAAACCACTTCTCCTGTAGAAAAAAGAGACGAATATCTACATTGCCTGGGATGGAAACCATGCAGATATACAAGAACATCTAACTGAGCAGCAATAACTGATTCAATATGTCGTAAGAGATACGCAGCGGATTTAACGCCTTTTGTGGGCACAAGGGTGCACTGTATTTATGCAAGATTAACAGAGGCGATGTATCATCACATAAGTGTACAGATTAGGTGTTGTCCAAACATTATGTTGCATGGTCCTGAAGAAAATCCTCAACCCGCATATCGTCTTTACGCAAATCATTTAACGCGAAGCATCAAACACAGGTTAATTTTCCCTTCTCTATTAATTTTTTCCAATAGGGACCTAACTCAGATGCAGAATCTGCTACGTTAATCAGACGAGAACCAGTTACCTGCGAGTCTGTGGTATTGACGGATGCCGCGGAGCGTTATGAGTATGGTGAAGTGGTTAGCTGCACAGACTAGATTAGTTTTAAACCTATTTAATGGGTGATATTTGGTCCATAAGTGAGGTAAGCTGCTTGTATTAACGGACCCCGTTTTACTAGCCGAGTCTTAAAGGGCTGTTCAATGTGTTGGCTCTCTCAATCAAATTCACAAGAAAAGACCCTGTCGTAGGATCGGTGAAATATTACCCTCTGCTCTGAATACCACTACTGGCGTGACACCATTTACCGCTTCCTATGAGCTTCCAACTATTCGAACTGTCGATGTGTTGGCAAACACTACTCTCCCTCGAAGCCCTTTATTGTCCCTAGACTACATTTATCCGGTCAGCTTCGTTCTTAGGGGTCTCTCCTCTATAGTATCGCTGTGATATAGAACATCATTAGTGGCTAGCATGATGCAGAGGCACAATTCTGCTGTTTGCTTGAGATATGCGAGAATGACCTGCTTCTGTTAGCTTGCATTGGTAAGACACAATGAACGTTAATCACGGTCGTCAATAATGCCAAGGGTCTCCACTGTATGCCACCATGCATTTGCATTTTTAGTAGGCATTGGTTGACCTTGAGAAGGTTCTGGATGCATTGCAGTATTGTTGATCTATTAGGGAGCGAGATGCGGCGATTGTAAACCTATTCGGCGATCTACATTAACACTGCCACAATATGCACCCGCAATGAACAACAGGTTGGGCCAACTGACTAAGATCAATTGCATATGGTGCTTTTATTACGCAACAATCCAGTGTTACACTGATATAACATCACATATCAATAGCTGAGGCTCCCGTGAGTATTTATCCTCTTGTAACCTTGTGTTTAATAATATCATCATCATAAAATATGCGCGACTTTAGTGTCACACACAACAGCTAGCCATCAACAATGCTGGTAATGGGACAGGGGAAAGGGGAAGGGAATCAGCACATTATCACGTCTTTTGAAACCCTTACGGGTCAAAGGTCACCTTTTTCATTTTAATAATTCCTAATTATCCATCCAAAAACTTGTTTAAGAAAATTTAAAACACTGTATGTCAGCAAGATTGAAATGTTCGTCATTTTAGTTTAGATAAAAAGGAATATAAAAAATCCATATTTAAGTTCTGAGATCTTTAAATATACAATGGCACACCAAACTGGTCATTTGACATACATTAAAAATTCTTACAACATCCTACAGAGGAATCTCGTATTGTACTTTTTTATATTTGTAATGGAATCAGGGCTTGTGGGGCATTTCCAGGTTGTTGGAGGGAGTCTATAGGGGAGGATATATCAAACTAACAAACCATTGTCCAATAACCCTATAAGTTTGCATCTGCGATCCTGTGGTGAGCATATTATAAGTCTACCTGGTACGGTATTATGAGAAAACCATATCAAATCACAAGATTAGTTCGCACCATGCTCAAAGCAGGCGGACGCCAGATCGGTCTAGGAAGTTTCTTACTCGAGGCATATTATACCACATAGAAGCGTAGAATATTATAAGACTTACAACATATGGGTCTAAGTTAATTGGGTTCGTGCGGGTACCACGCTTTCGCCTTATCATGATCATCATTTTTTCCGTTACAAGTTTTAATGTGAAAATTTATAATATTGTATTATAATCAATACAGAAGTTTATTGTTCGGCTATAAGACTTTCCAAATTGTTTCAAATCGAAATCAAGCAAGCTGTTGATAGGCCCCTGCAGCAAAAGATATCCAAATAATCAATCAGGCAATACTTCTGACCGCTATCCTGCGCTTGTGGTGGATAAATGCTTCTGCAATTGATATGTAAGAAGAAATGAAACTTTAGGCTTCATATTTATTGACTGCATCAATTTTGTAAAACCCCTTAACATAATCAAATTGTTCTCAATGGTATTCCGATGGCAGACTAGAGGGCCTTTCAGCAGTTTTACGGTTTCTTCTTGAACTCCAAAATATATAATTGTTCTTTCGTCCATAGAGCTGCGTGTCCATCGTATTTGAGGAAGCTAGAGAAGGCCTTGGATGATTGTCTTTGGCTACTCATGGAGCTTTGTAGTCCTTACCCATCCAGATGGACTGACGGTGAAGTATCTTTATGTACCTTACATTGCCAAATATGTTCAGAACTAATTGCTAACCAATCCTACCAACCACGTGAAATTCAGACCTAACTCATGGTAATGGCCGTGCAGCTGCATACGCAGCATTAATCGAAAGGGGACATATGTTATGTGCTTGTATAGGTCACAACTGAATCGATTTAACTAACAATGCAGCATAATGTTTCAGTATATATTAAATTTCATTCTTTAATTACTACTGATACATTCATACGTTCTTTCGTAGGCGCCATATATGACGTCACATCCTATACGTTCCTAGCCTCACATTACCATCTCATTCGTTAAGCACAATCCCACGAAGCTATGGCACGACTGTGTTGTACATAATGGTAATGCATAAGAGAAGCAGTGCTATAATTTGAAGAATAGCGCGCGATGTTCATGGCATGGAATCATTGATGAAAGTAATATCGGAGAAAGAAAGTAGCAGTTACTGTCTTTCCTCTTGTCAAACAAGACAATAATGTCAGTATAAGTAAGGCTTTAACAACATGTAAGACATATGATATGATATGCATACAAGGATCAAAGCCTGGTGATGAGCAAGTTGAGCATGAGCTAAAGTAGAAACGTTACCAGTCATACAGTAGCACTTGTACATTTGACCAATGACACGGCACCATTATGTATCGTATTGCGATAGTTGATACACAAACATATTGTGCTGATGAACGTTTGATGAAAGCATTCAATTGCCTCTGTCCTTTTAGCAAAGGTCAATGTTCATCAATGAATTGGGATGTCACAGCATATCTCGTTTGTCGCGATCGTATACATGCACTGCCAATTCTCGTACTTATGGAATAGTTTATAAGGTCATCGCCCATCGGTACACATTCTTGGCTTTCCGCCATGTATTTGGAGCAATGCTGCCATGTGCTCCCATGGATTGCCAGTGTTGTTAACTGAGTGAGAACCCATCACATCAGTACAATACCCCTCCGGCGCATTCTATCATGTAATGTAATTTTTAGGTCGTGTGTTTATGCCGGTTTCCAGGAATTGTTCATCCCCACGAACAGTCACCAGTAACGTCTGCACTCTTGACTACATCATGGGCTGTGGACACGACTTCAGTTAATACGTCGTGATGAAGTAAGATCATTGTTTTCATTCACCGATCTGGGCCCAGCATGAACATATACAGACGCAATCCGTAGCTATCTACACAATGCATGTGGAACAACTTAGCATTTGAAAAACAAATCACTGCGCGTGACTGTTTTAGGTATTTATGAAAAAAACAGCACTTTTGGGACATCATAGTGATCATATTCAGGATTTACTGCCGTCTGCCACAAAATCCTATGGTAATGTGTTTACTTCAACCTGATAAATTGATAGCCTTAATTGCCGTCAGTGATCTCAGAGGTACTTTACGGTCATGCTTTGGTACACTAATGATTTGAGCGAGGGTTCATTTCGTCGGTCTGGATCACAATGAGGCAGTTGTGTATTACATGAGTGTCCAGTTAATGCCACATACGACCATTTGATAGGAATGGAAGCTGCCCGTGCTGATCTATGAGCAATGGCATGACATTATAATTTATCTCGTGGTGTTAATTATAAGTCTCTGCAGAGGTGACGTGACAGTAACAGATAGTACGACTGTCCGTCCTTTGTTATGTTGGCGACAGTATGGTGATTGTTCAAGTCAAATGCAGGTTTGTAAAGAGTAACAAAAGAGCGCTTCCGAGATTTATTCTGGTAATATCATCCGCAGTTGTGGGGATAATACAGTAATTCTCTATGACCAGCAATAGAGATGTCCCATATAAAGCAGAGGGTTTGGTAGCCGGTGATGATTTGAGCAAATAATCATAGCCAAATATTGACAACAATACATTGTAGCCCTAATCGGTGTGAATACTCAAAACAGATAATAACTGGTATATTAGTATTATAGTGCTGGTGGCGCAGATGATTACAGCAGCAATCAGTACAAAAGATCTAGGAAAATTCAACCCATGCCATTCGCCAACGAATGCTGATAAGAAACGTCCACTGTTCGTCTGAGGCTATCAGATTACGGAAAAGCAAGGTATTTTTAATTGGAGCTCGGCGCGGAACAGTCTCTACCGCCGTTTGTTCTGATATTATATGGCGGCAAAAAGCGATGAATGCTTTCATGGGTAGCGTCAGCTGGAAATGGTTCGTATCAGCAGTATTACCCATATGGCCGGCGTGACGTAGCCTCGCTTATCTTGTCTTGTCATATCAATATCAACTGATCGTACATTAGGCATAGGGTACAAGGGTATAACATTAACCATGTTAAACTAACATTTGCTCTGTATTATTTCAGTGGTAAAAGTGAATTGGAATTATAATGCAGATATACGTTTCAGCCACACCAATCAGTATCTTTTGTGCAACCAGGACTTTTATATTTAGCGTAGTTTGTAAGTATGCATCTGCCAAATAGCTCCTTCATTTAGCTTTTGTTCTAGAAATCCATTTCCACGTGATAACGTTTTCCAGCTTAACCTTGTTCTTCTTTGTTAAGTGCAGCATGGTATGTTGATGATGTTGACCGAAGATAATTAACGGTCAATGCTTTACCGATCAGCCTGTACTTGACAAGTATGTGACCTCCTCTATTTTTTATTCAACCCGGGAAAACAATCGCCTCGTTCTCATTTGAGCTGTTTTCATAGTCTTGCTAGCATAAATCATCTCGTCAAAAACTGGTAATAAAGCAAATAGGCGTTATGATTACAACACACTAAGAAGCTGATATAGTTTCAGAAGCGGATGAAACGCCACTTATTTGAATAGATGGAGTTGGTGAAATAGATCTGGCGTAACTTAATCAGGGAAACTCTCATCGAGTAATGTAAGCCACTCTTCATGTATTATCAGGCAAATATCAATTTCCGTGTTGCCTTGGATTGCAATAATGCACCTAAACAAGATTGCCTTAACGTCCATAAACATTCGTTTCGTCGCCAATTTATGGCATGGCTCGATTATCGCCAGTTTAAATTATCCGGTAATTCTATTTGACTAGTATGTTATAGGGAGTAATCTGACAGACAGCGAGATAACTCGAAGGTCCGTCATAAGTCAAGTGGCAGAAGCAGTATGCTGATTGTCCTATTCCCTGTCAGGGCTAACGCAGGTAGTAGTAGGCTGATTGCCATCTCGGACGGGAGCAGTATGCTGATCTTCAGCCTTCCATAGGAAT
>CM067353.1:75185791-75373291 GCA_034190875.2 Urechis unicinctus | reverse complement strand
CACGCTCTAAGGAATGTGAACAATTGAATAATGTTATAGGCTGTTGTATGATTAGCTATGGCTGTTAACGCTACCTCTGAACTCACAAAAGCACGTGTAGTGTAAACCCACTGACCTATTATCAACGCCCACCTAGGGGGTAGAGATCGGGGCTGGGTTAAAAAGGCGAACAAAAAATCTGCACTATTTACTCACGATTGATAGTGGTGTGAAACATATGACAAGAGTTTTGTCATGTTGTCAGGTACTATAAACGCTTGGCGCCCCCATTGAGACACCGGAATAATCGTTCGATACCAAATGTGAAAAGCCGATATGATATTAGGTGGATACATGATCCATTCATAATTCATACTAGTGCCTATGTATTACAACACTTATTAATTGATTATTACTATCGCTTTAAGCGGCTTCATCTATTTAGAAATACATTAATGAAATGTACCTGTAACTCTGAAAAATAAAGAAATGTACTCTCTGACGTAAAGATCACGGGAAGTGGGGTAAAATATAAAAGAAAACATATTTTGATTTGTCGATTTCATAATATTTTGCATAGTTAAGTACACAATCATTTTTTGTTGAAGTTTATAAATTAATACTAGGACGTGAATATCCATAGGATAGAAATGCAATTACGTTGTTTACAAAAATTATCCCCAAAATGCATAAGTACAGCATATTTACACCCCGACAAAACCTATAGATTGGACAAAAGCACAAAGGAAATGTATTTTCCCAGTTTGCTGTAATCTATAAGAATCATGTACCAGCTAAGATAGTTTCAGCAAAACTAAAAAACCAACTCGATGTATTATAAGGAGATTCTAAGTAATGCTTCGACCTTACTGTATTGACAGTCAGTTGTTAATGACCATTCACAGAGCGCCTATGGACCAAACGGTATTCTTACCCTAGCCAGCCATCACCATAAGGTCTTGGGGGGCCATTTTATATGTCGAATGTATCAAAGCTGTCTTGCAAATGTGAGAGTCCAGCAATGCAGTCGTTCGAGTACAATATGGGTACGCTATGTTCATTACCCTCTTCGTACTTTTTTTGGTTCCATTTGTTGACTGTACTGCATTAAATACAACAGGACATTCTTGTGGTACAGTGTTCATTAAATCGCTTTTATCATAAATAATGACGCTCAAATCAGTAGTGAGACCTTTACAATTTAATTTCAACGTGATTGAGCAATCATCGTTGGCCAATATTGCCTATAACAGCTGCATGAAGCTGTAAAAGGCGTTCTGTGCGCATCAATGTCATGTACTAGGATGCTTAGACATTCAAAGATGGTGTGCACACAGGAACCGTTGGAACATATGCACCTATTTATGGTGTTATCAACTGTGCCTATGTAGTTTTCATTTCAATCGCTATGACATTGCACCGAATCGCAAAATGATGACAAATCACCAACTCATGTTTATTCATGGCGGAAGATATAAATGCCACTTATTGTACGTATTGTTTAGGCTTATTTACTAATATTAGCTAGCTGAAACCAGTCCTGTCTATTGACATTATACATCATACTTTGATTAGCGCAGCTTTGTGGACAAATACGGTCACTTGAGTACATGTATCCAATGAACTATTATCACAATGAACAACGCGACAACCTGGGAGAATGCATTACCTGTTCCGCTACATTCGCTCCCACATGTCACGGTAATTTGTTATTAATGAGAGAGCAGAAATAGTGATTGGTGTATATGATGTTCAGCGTCAACTTACTGAGGATGATTCCATTGCACTGCTGTCCCTAAATCGTTAAATATCATTCATTTGTTTAATATTGTTTAAAATTAATATTGCCAAATATGACATATAAATGGCTTATCTTTTAATCGGCAGATTATTTTTTATTTTCATATATATAGGAACCACACAGATATCTCTATTTTATGTGAGTCAGTAGAAAGAAACTTTCCGTTAAATGCGGAGGGTAGCATACTATCATCAACCATGCTTTGAGCCAGGTCATAGGAGCTATTTTCAAATTACAGGGGATGCGCTAACATTCGAACCGACATCATGGCATTATACATAAGGGCATTGTTATGGATAAAGGTGATATATAACGAATATTAGTACCGATTTGTGGAGGAAGGCCCGGCATATTCGGCTGTTTACTGATGGATCGCCATCAGCACATATATTATTAACCAAACATAATTTGTGATTGTGATATCGGCCATTTATTATTTTCGTCTTTTTGTGTATAGTGCGCATCTAGGATATATTTCATATGAGAATCTCGATAAAAGTCATTAATGGGGAGTATAATGGTACTTGGCTTCTATAGACTTAAACCTATGGTGAATGAGATGATAACATTGTTTTATGGGGCAATAACTTCCTAGCTGAATCCGATAAAGGGGGTTGGATAAAGTTGAGGGCTATAAATGAACGGTAGCTGCAGCTAGTACGAGATTCAGTTATGAACGCATTTGCTCACTGGGTGTCACTTGGATGATTGTTCAAACAGCATCTTTCATTTATATTTTGTATTGATGCATCTTTCTTGAGGTCTAGATAACTTCAATTAAATGAGTATTATGTATGCTATATTCCAATAGCAACGCTTTATTTAACCTTAATATAAATGGCGCGTATGGAGCTTCATGCTTTTTTCCCCAAATATACAATCCATTGTCAAGTCGGTTATCTAATACATAGAGTAAGCAAGTTTACATTAGGTGGCAAATATAATTGATAATTGCAGCTAGTCTATTCAACAACATATATAACTACCCCTGTAAAAACATGGCGGTATCATATATAAATAGCATTCTAGCGTCTAACCATACTACCTGTGTACATTCACGCCCACAGGCACAATTCGTTCAAAACTTACAGTATCGAGCGCAGATATTTACGTTTTCAAAAACATGCTTGATGCATATAATGCTTTGAAGTTGCAAGCGTGTTGCTTTTGTGGATACAAATACCTCGACTAATGAGCGTTGCACATTCTGGATTGAGCTTAAAAAATGGTTATTCCAACTATTAGTATAACCGATCCATTGACCATCTTTTAAAATATTTCAGTCTTACATTGTCGAACAAATCAACAAATAACCAACATTAAAATATCGCAACGTAGGTCTCGGAATGACAATAAACCGCATTGGCACAATACTTTGCATTGGTAATGGTAATCCGCAAAATAATACTTTGTTGGCAGCACCATAATATAACTACATGATCACCATTCGTTTAACATCGGTAATGGCACAGAACTTTGAACAATTTTCGTTAGATGATATGCACAATAAATGAAAAAGCATATACCTTTGTATTATTCCGACACTGAAAGTGACCAGAAGTGCCGTCGACCATTACACAAGTCCACGGTTGTTATCAGGCACCAAAAGCGGCAAGCGTCAAACGCTCTAACAGCTGTACGCATATTTGGGTCAAAATAGAAAGTTAAAGGGAGGGATGATGGAAAAAGCGTACTCATTAAAACCAAATGACCTAGAGCTAATTGGAAAGAAACGTCCGTTTGTTTTTCATCTGGGCTGTAACAACTTATTGTGAGTGGCTGGCAAATAGCCGCTGGCTAACGAGCAGTAAAAACATGTTAACGAGCAGTACAACCATTGTAAACGAATTTCAAGACAGCCAAGCTCCCGTTAAAACAAGTTTCCATGTCCTCGCTATTAGCCGTCTGCATTAACATATAGTTTAAACGGTGTTGCAAATCTGTCCGCATGACATAATACCAAGTGTCTCGGCGAAATCAAGACTACCAGAATATGTATAGTTAATACGCGTACATCAGAAGTATCAGAAGTATCCCTTCAAAACTGTGAATGAGTTCACTGATGTGGTCGTATAACGATTTCCTGTGCTGCCAAAATTGCTGACATGAGATAACATGATCCATCATTCAGCCACATTGTTGACGACAACTGCAGTTGACCGATGACGTGATGGTGCCTATTGTGCGTGGCCGCGAAAGTCCTTTTTTGTGTGCGTCGGCCGTGTAAAGGACTTGATATATCTGCATATGTGGCGGCTTGTGTTTTGACTGTGTGAAGTTAATAAGGCCATTTCGTTTCAAAGATATCATTCTCGTAGAGTAAAATACTTGATTTTGTATCGTTATCGGTTATTTTTTTACTGTTTTAAGTTTGTATTTGTAATCGCTAGATTTAGGGTATAGCAAGATATGATTAATTTCGTGACTATTATATGCATGGAGCTTTCTCTGTTTTGCATCACGGGAAAATTTTTAATTTTAGTAGACAGTTGGTGGCACATGTGATTTAGCAGGTGAGTTTGCTCTACATGGTTTTTATGCTTTGATTAATATGTTTATTCTGTTTACATAAGATGTCACGTGTTTGGGCCTAAAAGCACTGCCGGCAAGTGAGCTCGTCGAAAGCTGCCTGCCAGTCTTTGCTGCCGGCAGGCTTCGTTCGTTGTCTGAAAGCGAACTTATAACTGCTTGTCAGCCACGCTGCCTGTCAGTCACGCTGGGAATGAGGGTTATTATTTGTTGTCCCGACGTAGTTTCGATAACTGAGAGTTTAACGCAGGGGAATATACAATTGACTGAAATCGCACCATGTGCTGTAACGGAAAGAATGCTACTAAGATAATGGGTATTTATCGATGTTAGAGGGCCATATCTCGTGTAGAACTCGATAATAGCAGTGATGAATCCCCGTAGTAGTGGCGTACAATAGAGAAATAACTCATGGGTAGTGAATCGATCACCCAACAATTTCCTGAAATAGTAAACTTTGGTTGTTTTCTGTCGGGTACACAGTGTAATCTATTATAGAATAACGACACCGTAATAACGCATACTCCAATATAATGCATAGTGCATTCTAATCGATATATGGACCATGCATTGAAGCTATTATTCACTTCGCCACACAATTTCCGCTGACAAACACAGACAGCAAATTCTTTGATAACCATTGTTATTGCAGAGATAATTTACGTAATGTATGCATGAGACCATTGCATTGGAAAGGAATTTTCTCGAACGCAATAAATCAATCATTCACTTTGAATCTGAAACAATTGCAGTATTCAAATCAACAAAACATGGACATGACTGATGCAAATGGTCACGCAATTATTTCACCGTGCCATTCAAAATATCGATGTTCAAACATCATTGACCGATTATAACCCCAACTTAGGTTCGCTGAGTACTGGTCAGATCAATTGTAATCTCAGACGTGCAGATTATTACATATTATACTAGTTTACAACGATCATTGATGAGGGCTCACAGTTTTTGACGGTTTTTAAAATAAACCTTAAAAACAAAGAACAGTACTGCTCCAAGCGGCATCGGTGAGCACATATATCCTTACGTACAGCCCTTGGGATTCAGGACTTGTGATAGTGTGATATACATAACTGGCCTTAAAACCGTGAGAACCGCTTGTTGTTATTCAAATATCGTGGTAATGGCCTCCTTTTGGCAAACATACTACATCCAGGACTTCAAGGCATTGTCAAGACCTCTCGTCTGTAGCCGTGCCTCTTAACATTGAGACTCACACGAAGGTACGGCCTATACGACATGCCTCTTCTCTCGATTAATGTAGTTGTCCCACGATCAGTATCACGATTATTCATCATGTAATTGGCTATATATTGCATCGATATGCGTTTGTGCAATACATACGACTTGCGGTCGGTGTAACAAATATAATGTGTCTTGTTTATATTTGGTAAAGCTCGTTATTCAAATAATTTTCAATATTGCGTTTTAACGGGTATTCAACGAGCCAGTATTTTGTTACCAATTTTGCTCAGAAGCGGCAATTCTAACGGGTTCCAACAGGGTCTAATGTTTGATGCTTGTCACACAGCCATGTGGAGGGTTATCGCCGCGTTGCATGCATAAACTAATTTTCTCCCTACCAAATAGCCCCCGCTGTGTTTAAAATCCGACCTTAATACAGTAATTGCTGTCTTGGGACAGACATGAGGAGAGCAATCTGTCATATGACACGTTACAAAATTATGATTGATTTGTTATAGTGAAATATCATGCCAAACTATGGTGGGCGAATACAGCCCCTTACACATCAACATTTCTTAATGATTCTCAGTGTGTCGGTTTGAAAAAGTAAATAAACGAATCATAAACCTATCGTTGTTCAAATTTGTTGGATATAAACAGAGTATGGGATGGGCCTGTGTTATAATATCACTGTCACTGAATACAAAGGTCTAAACACAAAGTAGATTAACTATACCCAATAAACACATAGATAATACTGCTTGGTGTGGGTCGTTCTCAAATTCAATACACCTTCTAAAATTGTTCTCGTTTATATGCTTACTCAACAAAGCTGACTCATTCAATCGGCAGATCGACTCCACAGTTTTATAACTACGTCATAGCTGCTATGTTTTTTTTATTCTAGAAACTTTAGGATCCATTATCCGGCATGAATTATCATTTACTGATGCATGCGTGAATCGAAAGTCGGCGTTCCTATGTTGCTTTGCCCGACCATAACATTATTTATGTGCTTCAGTTGGCAGTGCTGGAATCTTGAATATTAAACCATCAGTACATTTACAAGGCTGTTATGCACATAGAAATCGCTATAACACAATCACACATTGGTGGTGCAATCCAAAGTTCCGGTAACCATATAATTGAAATGTGGTATAATTACAACATATCAATGGATGCCTTTGTATGATAATTTGGGTAGTATGGTATATATGACCATGGACATAACTGACAATAATGGTCAGAAAGCTAATTAACTTGTGCTTATCATCAATGACCAAATTTAAACGAGTCAATCAGTCGATAGTTGGTGATTTATAAACGGCCATCATCTTGATTATTAATCACTTCTTGTAAAAGCGATATTGTCGCCATTAAGTGAGATAACTCACCAGTTAGCCTTTAATCTAAGTGTATAAATTGCGTGAAAGGTTTTTTATCCCAATAATATACTGTTGGTAATATTGGTGTGCACTGACTGAGCGACATGCAATAGGGTTACATAAATAAACGATGCTGGCCCATTAGAAATTTGGTGCATATTTAACTGGGCACTGGGCCGAGTAAGAAATATACCAATTAACGTGAGATATATTCGATATATTATTTTTGGTGCGCTTAACATTCAAGGGTGATGAAATACGTTGTGTATCCAGCTGCTGTGTTTTATCTTGGTATAATGTTTGTATCTGTCATTTCGCCACAAAGCCTTGACAGCATTGCAATGTCATATTCATAAGCGTCGCATATCAGATTACAAGGTTTCATTCGACTCAATCGCAATATTTAGGAGCGCACTTCGAACAATATGCATACAACTATTGCATATGCCTTTTATGGGGCCGATGCCAAAATATTTTGGCAGAGCCTACACAGATGTTTTGTTGAGACCTTACTAATGATGTCCATAGACATCGCTAGATATTGCAGATACATAGTCAACGCGAGAAGCATAGCCACTCTCGTTACGGATGGTATGGGCAACTTTTAGGAAATGATGCTTGCATCAATAGACCGGCGAAATGCTTACTGACGATTCCCGTGTTATAATGTTAATATTTCAAAATCTAAATTGTCAATAGATTTTATCACAAAGAAATTGTTCACTTATAAAGTCATTTGGGTTATTTAGGTTGCTGCCCTTACAATATTGCAAACCCACCAAGCATATATACTAGAAGAGTACATGCCGACTGGTGTTGTGCTGATGCACAAAACACTAAATATGGGCTGCACTGCTGCTACCAAATGTTTTGCATATATATAATTTAGCAGTCGATAGGTCATTCGCTATGTGGGTTAACTCAAATAATATTTAAGGGGCAGAGTACATAATATTATTAGCTCTTACCTCATTATCATTAAGAACATTACCGAAACAGTTGATTATGATCAAGCCATGCATGGGACAGTTAACCCTTTGGCAATATAGGTCCTTACGGAGTTAATAATAGTTAACAGTAGTTCCAATTCTTAAACCTACCTTGCTTTGGGAAGGTTTTGCAGCCAATTCAAGTATGCCTATTTAGCAGAGCTTCCATAAAACTTTGGATAAATTAACATTATAACACTTCACAGCAACAAAACATGACAAACATGTGAATGCAGAACACTGGTATATTCCCTAACAAATGTACCGGAGTTATATATCTTGATGGCCAAAAGCATTGAAAAACCTTGCTTTGCGCCACTAATGAGTTATCCAATTACAATTCCAAAACCCCAGGACAAGAACGCGCCTATTACAAAGGTGGATTTCTGCGAACACAGTGCGACCCCAAGCTATATTGAACTGAACAATCTAAGAATGTTTTAGGCTAATACATGATTAGATTTGGATGGTAACGTATATCTACCTCTGAAGTCACATAGGTTTCTGCTGGGTAAACCCAATAACATATTATCAACGCCTACCTCGAGGCTGGGTGAGAAAGGTAAACAAGAACCCTTAAGCCAGCGTCACAATGTAGGAGAGGAGCAGGCGTGCGTCATGAGTAGGACGTATACCCTGGCGGACGAACAAATAAGGGCAATACTGCGTCTTTTCCAGACAGCATCGACTTGAAGCACATTCTCGTTTGCACATAAAACACATATTTGTAGGTCAGACCTCAACAAGATAACGACAATTCCACAACCAGCTTAATGTTATTGTACATCAAGATCGCAACTGTCTTCAAAATGTGCATCATCTTATGTCATGTAGATAGTGAAAGTTGTCAAAACAGGTTAACAGCCACTATAAACCGATGCCATTAATTATACGATATGTATTTTATTATATGCAATATTAAGTATATATGAGCTTTGATAGCGTTATTTTAAAGAACATTAATGCATCAAAGACATTGACATCACTGCCTAAGTCATTGGGGAGATTCCCGCTGCTGTACCATAATGCGGGTCATGTCGATACCAGTATACAATTAACTTTTCCTGTATGACAGTCGTATTTTTATTTATAAATCCTTATGCCGTAAATCCATGGTGTGCTCTCTGGCAGGCTGGTAATACTTCCATTTGTATGCTGTAGCATGCATGACGAAATTTCCTTATATTTCAATTTACACTTTCCACAGAATTGCCCTGAGAGCTGACTACGTATGTGAAATTTCTACTTTCTTAGTCTGCTTATAACGTGTGCTTTATGATAAACAAACGTCAGAGAAGGTGACCCATTACCAAGGCAGAACATAATTGATGGATTTGTTTGTGCCAACTTTGATGCTGCTGAGACCACAAATGAAATTGCTCTTCGTAGACATTTGGCTTAAAGTTGATATTCATACATACGCCTTTTAATTTGCTGATTGTTACGCATTTATTAAAACAGGTAGTTGTTGTGGCACTCTGATCAAGTCATTATCAATACTTGTCGTCACCCCGCCTGCTATTACTGGTGCATAGTGACTGCACTGCATGGCGTTATTGTAATGAAAAAAGTTAAATGTAACGACTTATCTGAATGCCATGGATAATTGTCATTGACCTTAATTTCATTCTAAATCTATCGAGCATGTTAGCGGCGTTTCCTATATGCTAGATGGTTGTTCGTAAAATATTTCTTCAATAATTGCAAGGACAATTCAAGGAACGAATCATGAGGGTGATATGGGTTGCTTAATAGAGCTGATTAGACACATATCGTTACATTGCATTAGTAGTTTAATATAAGTACAAAGAGCGAATAATATTGCAGCTGTTTGCGTTTGGACGCCTACGAAGACGTCATCCTTTTGACTGTTTTAGTTAAGGAATGAAAAACAACAGTCACTATCGTTAATATATTATATAGAATTGTAGCATATTCTTTGACAACGTAATTAAGTAAACATCGGATGACAGTCTTGTCAAATAGGTGCTTAGTTGAATACTCAAATTTATTGCTGGCAACAATAACGCATGACAGTAGTTCCTCGGGGAGAATGCATATATTATTTTCTGTGATTTTAGATACTCAATATGGCAAGTACGGCAGAATTTGTTGAGCGTATGCAATAGTGCATGAATAAAATATGAGTTGAGATTACGACAGTTAATTTATCGTAGCATAAATGCCCATCAATTAATGATAAATGACTATTTTATAGATAATTCGCGATCAATAATTCAGCAGATCAAGCGTTTACCATGTTATATACGAGGCAAACATGATGCGGTTAAGTCTGGCATGCGTGTAACAGACGGCTCCATCCGCTACAAATACTCTCAATCTATCGAAAATTCGCTCATAAAAGCCTCCATAGTATATTATGGGTAAGTATAGCTGTTAAAATAAAACCATACAATAATGATAATGCTTGGGGCAGATATTGCTTGGTGTTGAATATGTATATTTGAAGTATTTTATTTCTAAATAACGAAAACTAATTTTCATTCATTATTCATCAATCTACATCGTTGAATTATATTCCAAACTCCAGTAAAAGATTTTGACTGACCAAGTGCAACCATCTCATCAGTTGATATATGTGTCGGGGTTTTACTTTTATCAGAAAGTTTTACTTAATTGACAAGACGGGTGATTCTCAGAATTGCAGATATGCAGACGCTTGAATAATACTACTAGCCCAAAAACCTATAATCAAACGCCATTTAATTTGTCTCAGATAAAAGCGTAACAAGCCGCAGTATGTTTGTCTCACTCGGGATCGTTTGATACTTCACTTTTATTGTCGTTTCGATTTGTATGTCCTGCAAGGAGTTTACCATCCTTCACGGAGTTTAACGTAAGTCATTGGCAGATTAATTTCATACATTAACACTTTGTGGAATGCTAAACGGATTTCTTTTCCATTTGTTTAAATGACGCCGACGACGAGTTAGATTCCGTGTAAATCGCTATTGCTAATGAATGTATTATCACGTGTATTCCTAATCATTTAAATGTTGGCTTTTATGGTTGTTGTTTAAAGTCGATATAATATAATGGAAATGTATGTTCACTACGACCTATTTTGTATACATAGGTACTATTGCACCAAGCTATTATTTTCTTACATGGATCACCATTCTTCAGTATGCTGTTTGTCAAACATTGGCCTGCAGTTAATTTTCACTTAGAAGATGCAAATGCACGCAGGGGGCAAGACGTAATTGGTACTAGGGACAGTTTTGAGCACTGTATTTAACCACCTCTGTGAGACAATAGTAAAAGACATCGTCATAAGACTGTTACTGTGTAATAGAGGAAAGATCTTTCACAATAGAGTGATCAATTACATCATAAAAAATCTTGACAAAAACCATCCTTACAAATATATCACCGTTATCTTTACGCTTGCTCGAGACAAGCGCTCCGTATAATTATACACACATGTGCATGAACCCATTAAAACTAAGATTTGCTTTGAGAGTTCTGCTTCTGCAGCTGCACTGTCTTCTGACTGACGTCTGGTCATACAACGCCACCCACTTACTCTATATCTTGAACCAAAATCTCATACAATTGTAAACATTGAAATTAGCAGACATCCCAATTATGCATTCTTACCCTAATTTGATATAACAGATAGGTCGTCAAACAGCCAGAAATATTGCTACATGGTTATTTTCTTAATGTTATTTCATTACCACTGTATGGTGAACGTATTATGCTTTTTCCGTGTTGTTGTGCTAAATATCTCCATCTGCTGCAATAGAGAGGATAACATTACCTCTATGAATTAGCGGTTGTGCGCTCTGTCAATAACTACCGGGGTTTTGTAACACCATAATAATAACTCTCGTTACATTGTCACATTCTGTGATCCCTGTATCAGTAATGTGATTGCATATTGTCAAACATAACGAACATTTACCTCATTGCACAGTTAATTTCCGTGCCAACTGTTTGGCTGCGGTATGGCTACCAGTATGTAGACACTCCTCAGTTGCAGAATATGTAGCCACTTATGTTTACTTACTGAGACACCATGCTATTGTTTATGCTAGACATCTGCTTTTCTGCCGTCCATTACTATGTTTATATTTAGCCAGTCTGGGGTTGGGATTAATTGGCTCGTTAATTGAAAATCCACAGCGATGCACCGCAGCTGCAGGTAGACGAAATAGACCTGATATCGATTGTTAAGTTGCAACGCGCTTTGGAGGTAAATGTTAGCATTTTTAGCATAGTGTTGCAAACTACTGCTCTATTTTACATGAGCAATGCAGAGGTCCGTTGACGCATCGCAATCCAAGTGGTCTAAAAAGAAGCTGCTCGAATAGCCAGAAGAGTGTGAATTAGATCGGCAACGGTTTCTTGAATCGGCAAAGTATTAAAATCAATATAGCGACCCACCTTTTGAAAAAGTATGGCGAAACAAATTGCAATAGAAAACGGGATATATATTTATACTCTTACCATGATCATTGCGCAGGAAGTGTACACTGATCTTATAAATGTTTCGACTAATAAGTGAGCCAAAATGTATCAATAAATTTTCCAACCACGTCTCTTTATAACGCAATTATGAATAATGAAATCAGAAACACAAATATAAGCTCATACTGACTTGGATACACACCTATGAAAACAGTGCAACGCGATACCATTGAACCAAAAAGTCTGGGTGGTTTATACAAAAGGTTGGTTCCGATATAATTACTTATCGTGATTACAGAATCCAGACCATCTGCGTCGGCCTTCAGAGGTAACCTCCCATGCTATTACCAATTGAGCTCACATATTTCGTCGCAACTTAAGTCATGCAATGACAACATCATTCAGACCAATTGTCGGCTATAGCTATATGTTACCGACGACTACGTTTTTCGGCAGGTGCGTGGCCATACAGTTCATTATATACGTGCTTTGTTCTTTAAAATGATTTCATGAGTAAATATATATGTATAAAGGGGACAGCATCAGATGTAAAACCTGCAATGCATTATTTGTAATCAATTGACCATAGAATGTCAGAAAATCTAATAAAAACCCTCTTTACAGGACTTTACTAATCCCTCGCAAACGACCATGACATTTATTCTACACGGAGAGCAAAGAAGTCAGCGACTACTATTAGCGTAGCTCCACAATAATAAGCGACCATGTTCACATGCAATTTTTACGGCTCACATTGGAGCCTATTGTCCATCTTTGAGCGTGACAAGATACACACACACACACACACACACACACATAAAGATATATTCATATATATATAAATATATTTATATATATATACATATATATATACATATATATTGATGTATATATATGTATATATATGTGTAGATATGTGTAGATATATACATTTATTATATATATATGTATTTATTTATATATATACAGATATATATATTTTATGTATATATGCATATAAATATATATATATATACTTACATATATAAAATTATATACATATATACGTGTATATGTAATATAAATATATACATATATATATTATATAGGTATATACATACAGATATATTATATCTATATATAAAAATATATATATATATATACATATATATATATATATATTATTCATATATATATATATATGCATATATGTACATATATATATATATATATATATATATATATATATATCTATATATATATATATATATATCTCTCTATATATATATATATATATATATATATATATATATATATATATATATATATATATATCTATATATATATATATATATATATCTATATATATATATCTATATATATATATATGTTTCACAAACTCGGCAAATTTTCTGTCTAATAAGTTTCCACAAGTATATGTCACAATTTCAAATCTTATTTATAGTTTTCTCGTATGAACATTTACTTGTATGTATATGTGAAAGTATACAAAGGTTATCTACTTCGAAAGGTCTCAGTTGCGGACCACAAGTAGTTTTGTAGTGTCTCAAACGAGCCTGTTTTATCTTATATAGTGGTTGTGTAGCTCATTTTTTGGACCATTTGCGTCCCTCCCCATATGCTGTCATGTATGAAAGCTAGAGGTTATTGATGTGTAGTTTCACATCAGGGGCACACTATGGATAGTTATTCTGCAAGTAAATCAGCCTTTTAATAAAGTGTGTCCCGAACCTGTCTTGTTGTAGTGCGTCTCTACGTTTTATATTGTGGATTAAAACACTTAGCATAATGAGTTCGGTTGGTGCTGCAAACTAAAATTGGTAAATATAGTTCAAGCTCCAATATTTAGAAGAAGAGGATTGTTTGCATTCGGAAGCCTATTAGACCCAAATAGGTTACTTCGTGGTGTGATGCAAACACTGGGAGCTTTGACCGAAGTGAAACGGAATATATCCATATATAATTTGGTATTCAGGAGGGTAAGAGAGCAATATGAATTATTCTAATAACATGATAAAATCAGGCTTAGCATGAGATTACTATACACCATTTATTAACATACGCGTATCGAATAGAAGGAGTTATTTCTATGTACCGGGGAGCATTTAAATATTTTTGCAAGTGTAAAAATCAAGGGCGCGACTTTTAAATAATAAAATGAAATTCAATTCAATGGTAAAAAGAAGCTCCAACACAATTTTTATCATGTAAGCATCAAGGCGACAAATTTTCCGTGAGATGCCCAGGTTTGCTTTCATTTCATCAACGTTGAAGCAACTACCCTGGTGTCTGCTTCCAAAGGTCCTGAGAAAAAATGTTCTTAAAATAAAAGCCTACCTCCTGACGTATCAATGTGAATGAGTTGTCCCCAAACATTGATATTCGGCTGCTTATTTTCAGGTTCTGCTATTCAAGGCGGTTGATTTACAGAAGTATAAAAGAATAGACTGTTCATTTGCCTGAAAATCAAATAATGTATGTCAAGTGTTTTCCTCTTTGACACACATGTTGTGTGACAACGTTACATCAGTAACCTAACGATATGCAATGATTAATTGCAACAACCAATACAACCGCGTGATATATAAGGCCGGCTGTGATACATTTGTAAGGACGAGAAATCCTTGCATATTACATTTATATGAATCATAACGATCGTCGTGACCAGCTAGCATCTGTATGCGCGCTGTTGCATAGTGGAGATTGCCTATAAGTCAGTAAAATCAATGTTTTGGATGCTCATGTTCAATGTGACGTGTTTTCATTAAGTTGATTGGATCTGCGTTAGTGACAGAATGTGTACCGCATTTTGAAGATGGTTCATTGTCGGCGCAATAAGCAGATATAAACTTTATCAAAGCGACCCACATCATTGCATGTTAATACATCATAACAATGATATGTTACATTAAGCTTACTTGCTAAGAAAAAGCCTTAAATATGTCAGCTAGTTTCGTAAATATGTCATCGTCAAATGTACCACTTGTGTTTTTCGGACAAGTGCTTCACTGTGTGCATTCCTTACCGTGAAAGATATAAGGCAGTATCAGATGCTGGATAAGGCTTCCATGTTTTCAGGTAGAATGCATACAATGCACGTAAACCTTGTCAGATGTACAATAGTTCCTTGAATGCAACATATGTACACCTACTAAGTACAATTATGGGTGATCTAGCGTGCATTAGTCTAACACCAAACTATTTGCTTCTCAAAAAATGCATGAGTAATAAAGAATCTAAGCGCAACCAAAATTTGGGGAAGGTTATCTCAACTACTGGCTGTCAAAACGCCAATTTGTGTTAAATGAAAAAGAGCAGGTAATTACCCAACAACTAGTGATGCAAATCTTTATATATATCTATGCATATACGTCGAGAAAAGAGCAGCTGTTTGCAAAGCAATATGCAATCCCTAGCTACGATTGCCCAAATGCAATCATGTAGGTATTTCATTAATACGTGATACAAATAATCGTGCCCTAACCAACGCACAAATGCAACTTCAATATCATTTCCTTGTAAAACTAGACCGCATCGACATAATATAGATGGTAATGCGTTAATTTTTTTCTTTCTTCTAATATTACGTTACGTCCTAGACTGCTACTTTCGAGAAAGTATATGAACAACAACCATGTAACGGTTATCTAACCTACTTGGACCTTGCTGCAGTCAACGTTATAGCCTCAGCCCCGCCATTGTGCACTCTAGATAATTGGGGTATCTAATGGTGTAGCAATAATGTTTATTTTTTATGTACCCAAGTCAGCCTTTGCATCTAATCCAATACCTCATAAACTATTGGCCTCATCTTGGCAACATGAAAGCCTGTGCTGCTTTGTACAGCTGCTATTATAACTTAGAAATACACAGCAAAAGTCCGCCAAGTGTCAATTGTTGCTAATACGTCAGTGCAACTTAATTTATCGATCGACATAACATGCATGGCCGTACAATACGCAAATTGCTACAACTTTAGGGTTTGCTCAAGTCGATTTCGTTATAAGCAAATTGTATTGATATTCCACAAGATCTTTTATAATGTTTACTTGCGGTAATATAACCGATATACCCTATTATGTTAAGATACTGTCACGCACACCATATAGTGTTTATGACATTTATACGTGCCAGCGTTGTCTAATATTGTGATCACTCATCTTGTAGAATATTTGCTCAGTTCTCCTAACGCATTAATATATTGTAACAGTAAATCCAATATGTATGTATGCGCGTGTTGATAGCTAGTTAGTGTCATATCCGGGCTATTGCATAATTAGGATGACTATGCCCGTGATAATTCAGGAAGTCCAATGAGCGCCAGCCACCTCTGTGGTATTGCGTCATTCTTCAAAAAGGTGTAATATAATACAAAACTACAAGGTGAATAATGAATGTGACTTGGGCATCGATGCGACAAATGGTGGTTATTCAACGCCAAGTTCACTAACTAAGCTATGGCCCTGTCAATGGCTAGTGGCTTGAACACGTCTGCGTTGCGTTGCCAAAGCCACAGACTAGTGTGCTAAAAAACTATAATACGCAATGCAATGAACCTAATAATTTCGGTATATTAATTTCATATGATTACCTGAAATATGCTGGGTATGCTCCAAATGATAAGTCAAGTATTGGCAGAGTCAATCACCAACAGCCCGATAACATCCAAGAATGCATGTTTCTATAATAATCTTGTTCAAGTCAAAATATATAATTGTGTTGGACAACCTTTTGGATCCAGTATCTCATTATGTTAGCTTTTGATAACGCACCCCTGTTAAGGCCCTAGTATGGATCTGCATACACACCGAGTATTTGCATTGCATGAAAGCAATCGCTGGTTTAATGTGATCCATGTATATGTGTGAAATCAGCAAAAAGAAATCCGCGGTGTTCCATAAATAAGCTACCCTTCCATGATAGAAGCAGCTGCTTAACAATAGTGTTAAGTGCCAACACGTCCAGAGTTGGAAATTCCATGAGGTCGCTATCTGATATAGGCGACACTATTTACCTAAGGGAACATTAATAGTTTTGTGTCTCGGGTACGCGCACTATAATACTTTTGTCAATTATTTATTATAATGCATTTAATGTTTTTTTATATATATGGGCTATAATAACGATAGGTAACCGTGCGTAATGTGCGTCATCGTATAGCTTATCTCAATGATAATATGTCAAGATAGCGAAAGGGGTCCAATTGCAAAACAGAATTCCACGGCGTTACAAGCGAACAAGAATTAACTGATCGCTATTAGACGTCCAATGTACCTGCAGTCACTTTCATCATTTCCTAGAAATACCACATGCCGCCAAATTTGCTGTTATATTATAGTAATAGTCTTTGAAATTATGGTAATGAAATTATTAATTAAGCAGTGATCTATATTTACTCGACATATAACCTTAAACAAAAAAAGTGGCGTTAAGATATAAAATGGACGCTCTTTTAACTTAAATGATAAGGTGTCAACGCGCAGGGTGTTTGGGATTGTAAACGAAAAAACACACGATTTTATACCAGACAGCTGCATTGTAAAATTTTGACACCTAACGACGCTATAATTAAGCGACTAGTTACTACAGATATGACCTTCCGCCATAAACTGAATGACATGCATTTGCAGCTTATAATGTACATAAAGTACTCATGTATCTAAATAAACAGACGCATGTTGCATCTGACAGAAAGTGTAGTAATGCAGTACAATGTTGATAAAATGCCTCGATATTAATATAATATACTCAAAATAAAGACCTAAATAAAATTATGAACGGGAACAGAGACTATGAAATCGATATCTGAACCGGATTTACCAAGCACCACAGTAAGGGGCTTTGATTTCTGCTTTCTCATATTTCCTTCCCATGTTGGTTCAATTTGCTACCCGCTTACGGCCCTACAAGGGGCAAATATAAAGACACGCCCAAGAGATACTGTTGAGGAAGCAGCTTCCACAGTGCAATCGAAGAGTATGCTACTAAATGCCAAGGTCGAAATAGCTAACCAGATTATACTTCTCGAATAAATATATTTTACATAGCTATAATGCACAAGCAACTACAGCTACGCAGTGTATTCAATCATCATCAATCATTTGCCACTTTGATGATGACAACCCAAATTTGCATCTGCTTGACCGATGGGCTGATGTTTCGCATGTTCTGTGACCAAACAAAGATTGATAAATATATCCCTGTCCTTCTACAAGGCCAAATACTTTGTCTAACATATGCACGCAGGGTTAACCCCTAGTGTAACCTATGTGACGCATGCACAGAACCACGACCAAAGATACGTACTTTATCGGTTACTTGCTAACTCATACGGAACAAAATAGCCATTCAGACAAGACAATGGTCACTATTTTCTGTTGCAGCTGCCACTCAAGATAAGGGAGGGCTTTGATGAGAAAGTTTTTGACCATAGCATGCTGATGTTTATTGCACGCATGGTACGGAAACTTACATTTATAGCAAGAGAGTAGCAAACGGAATGTATATGCGAGCAAAGAAGTATGCCTGACAGAAACACTAATTAACATAGTCGAAGGCGAAGTTGATGTGTAAGTGGGTTCTTCATTCAGGAAATGGGCGCGATCGCAAGAGACTAATAAAAATACAGAACCGTCAATTAACTTTTAAAAAGCCTTTTAAATAAACATTTATATATCTAAATACACATAAATATTCCTATTATTTGCAATAATGGACGATTCAAAGAAGCCATCAGGTATCGCTATTTAAGTAAGTTTTATTTCTCAACACTTAGCAGTATCTCATGGTCATGGTCGATCAGTCAAGGATCAAGCCACACAAATCGTTGCTCGCAAAGCCAACAGTAGAAACACGAAAAACACATCGCCATTAACCGTAATTCATTTAAGTCATTCAGTTGGCCGATATATGCATGGCTATGTTGTTTGTGGCTTTGAACATCACGTTAAACACTTGTAAATATGGATATTTACGGTTACCTTGATAGAGGTGTGAAAAACGCCGTTGTATTCTGAATGATACTGATTGGTACGTTTGTTAAATAGTATTTAGTAGGCATAACTTACTTCATGGATTAAGCATAATCTATTCATATCGACGGCTCTTTGGAAAATTGGACAATAATAATTTTGAGAATATATATATATGATTATACATATATATATATATATATATATATATATATATATATATATATATATATATATATATATATATATATATAATGTATATATATATAGATATATCTGTAAATATATAGATATAAATATATATTCATACATATATACATGTTTATATGTACATGTATATCTATACTTATATATTATATATATATATATATATATATATATATATATATATATATGCATATATATATATTTATATGCATGTATATATATGCATGTATATATATATATATATATATATATGTGTGTACATACAATATGTATATATGTAAGTAGGCTTGAGCAAGTATATGCATACCAAGTGGTGAATAGCATTGAACGAAGGATAATAGACACACCGGAAAGGCATTCAGAAACAGTTGAGCGGCTATTAATGATCAGGAGCAGTATGCGACAACAGTCCTGAAACTTCCAGATAAGTTGCCTGCCGTTCTATGTTTTCATAAATATATTGCACATATCTTTTGGAGGAAGAGAGATGAATCAGCATTGATGCGACAGATGTCATCTTCGATGTTATCTTGGACAGACACATTGTTTAATGACAGAAATAAGGCTAACAAAAACGCAAAGGCACTGGCGAATAACAACATTCTTACGAAATTGAAAATGAAGATTATGGTGCATTTCCTCAGGCCATATTACTGATGAGTGTTCCTCGAGGCTGTCATAAAACAATACTGCTATGCCAGGTAGTCCAACCCTCGGCAACTACGCATGATAGCTGTTCTCAATGACATTTCTACTGACTGTTATCGATGCAATGTAGCGCATTTTCAACAAGGTAAGCGATATGGCGGTATGCAAAATGCCAAGATAGTCATCATTGAAAAAGATCCTATGGTTCAGACTGTCAACCGAATCAGCCAATGATAACTCGAATCTGTTGTCAGAATGTTAGTAACATGGTACTAAGGGGTCGGTTTTTGATTTACAACATTCAACCTATCCGCTCGTCCTGAAGCTTACTAACACCACAAGAATCAAGATGTCGTCAGCTACAATCCCATAAGGTATCGGAAACTGGTCTGTATTTAAACATTACAGGGATAATGCAATTAATTGAATAGATCACATGGGCTTAGTTAGATTGTTCTGATGTTGATGCAGAAACATAATACACATTTCGTTGTGCATTTGGATAAATTGCATTGAACATCGGCGGTTGGAACATGAATGTATTGTAACTAAAAAGAGTTTTGTGACGAACCTCAACACTTGTTAGGCTTGACAATTTCCTTCACGTATTGTCGATCCTTTTGAGTCTGAGTTGAGCTCATAAGCAAAGTTTTATTATAGCCATAACTTTAAATAAATCACCGTCATAATGTGATTGAAGCTTTGGCGCTTTTGCAAAATTGATTAACTTCAATAGTCTGCCAATCCCCATTAGGCTGGATAACTTATATCGCACAGTGAATATCGCTGGGAGGAGCGGCTTCAGAATATATAACGGTGCAACCTGGTTTTTCATATACCTCACTTTATTAAATACTCTTGCATTATTTGACAGGAATTAGATGTCACGATAACCTGCATACAGATTACAAGCAGGGTGACTGCGGTCCATTGAAAACACGAAACTATAATGGCACCTATATGACTCTGATCATGGACATAGTTCACAGGTGTTAACTCATGTTTAATGTTACTTCCCTCAACAGTGAGCTTGATAAAAGTGTATGTGTGATCACTTCTTGAATGCGCTATTTTGGATGAAATAGGCCAGAGTTCATGCATTTTCATATTGATGAAATATCTGCATATCAATCTACCCATTCGCTTTTCTACAGCCACCATCAATCATCAGGTCGTTTCATCACATTTATCAATCATCGGTTCGACACACATATGGTGCTTTTACATGTTTGCTCTTTATTTATTTGCAAGGCCACTGTTCATCAGACCCGAGTCGGATTACCGAAGCATCCTTTGATCAGATCTTTTTTCTATATAGTACTATAATACCACATCACGGTAGCAAATTATGATCTGCATGTTTTATGCAAACAACACTTAATAAAAGTGGATATGTACATGACATGGGGAGATTATTTTTGTCCGTAAAATGCTGCACCCAACATCTTGTCCTGCTTTTTATACACTTCCAAACCAGAAAATATATTATGGTATGCATGGCCTTTTAAAGAGACCAATGACAACTAATTGAAGTCGGCAGTACATGGCATGATTATATCGCAAGTTGTAGAGTTTTTAGTTTAGGGTCCCTATGGGTAGTAAATACAACCCCAACAATGCCCCAGTAAGTGCTTTATGCATGTACGTTTACAATTGACTGCTGTTAGTCACAAATGTTATATCCAAATTCATATTCATCCATTCAAGTTTTAAGTGACATTATCAAATCGTAGTTTTTTGTATCTTTATTGCTTATAATATATCTTTCGGCTTATTTTACTGTAAACTATAATTGCCTTTAATTCCAGTTCATGTAGCTCTTGTACTAGACAAAGATATAGTTGCTGTCATAATAATCATATTTTTATATTACATAACACACTGCACAGTCGGAAGCGAAATATTTCCGAATGTATTCTTCAAGCATTTAAGCTATTAATAGGATTATTTTTGAAACAACTCACGTGTCCCTGTGTTATGTTAGATTCCGGCATCACAAGCCCGTGACATGCAAAAGTCGTATTTGTTGCTTGGTCATTGTCCATGCCAGCCAAATATCACTATAGTGAAGGAAATATCCTGCTACCAACCGATGTTAGTGAAGTTCTAAATTGGTTTGCACTCGAGTAATTAATCTAATCCAGCACAAATAACCCCCACCCAAGCAGCGTTAAAAGCATGCTTGTTGGGCTTTATGCCCACCATGCTCGCCAACGCTCACACATCAGACGATGCGCATATAGTCTTCAATAAGTGGCGTTGTTTGTAGGTGCCGCTGGCGAGACGTCAACGTCTCTGACACAATGCAATGACGTTGCTTCCTGCTTCTAACAATAGACTTGTTCAATGCGTATTCACCATTCTTAGCCATATACCCTCATGCTGCATGTAATCATGAATGCAAAAAAATAATGCATTCCAGTTGAAAATGATTGATATTAATTGGTGTCGATCAGGTATAACTGATACAGGCATAATTATATGCAACACGTTATATATGTTAGTATTTCAAAAGCTTTCACTAACGTTTTCTACTTGCGGTTGCCAGGCAATTGATTCTTATAGGATTTATGGACTAGTTTTCGGTCATTAACTATCATTTGTAAAATTTTTGCATAAGAATGCGGCATAGAAATGCTGTCAAACCTTATCATACGTGCACATTCACATTGATTTATGGCACACACTTATCATATACATCAATGCTTAACATGTGTACATGTGCGGAACCGAAAAAAATATTTTTCATACAATTCAGTGTTGAAATAAATGCGCTGTCGTCACGCATATTTTCAATCGCTCTTACAATGGACATGCTTCATGATGGTCGCTATCTCTGTGAACTGGCCATTGATTATGCGACGTACATGCGCTAAGTTGGGCGACAATGCGACATCCGCATAACCTAATGGGATATGCTTCACTGTCAAGCCACAATATAATCAATCACACGAATATTCGTGCACAAAGAGATCATCAATGTATTGCAATAATCATGAATATGTAACGTTAACGTCTCCGAAAACGCATGGGTTACTTCTCTCTACTTCTGGAAAGCAATAAATGTTCATGGCTACCGTTGTATTAACCCTTAGATCGCGATACATTAATGTTATTGTTGTTCGCTAAAGGTGCAGTTCCTAAACATTACACAGTGGCCCACATATATGCATGCGGTAATTAAGGTATCAGACGTCACATCCAAAATGCTGAATGCTTAGGTCGTGCTGCCCACAACTTAACCCATCTGAACTGATATCAGCAACAGCTAGCAACATATTATTATTCGGTCCGTGCAGCTGGGAATTTACGATAACCTGCTTGTACTTACCCAGCCATGATCCTGATAAAAGCAAGTCAGCTATCACGCCGCAAAATTACGATCGGTTACATAAGCTAAATGACATAATAACGAAAATATCCAGGGAATAATGCGACGTCGATATATTTCCTTTTAGTGAGTTTACGGTAAGATAAACATTACGCCGATCACTGAATGGAACAGTACACTACTCACCCAGCTTCATGTGTTGTACATGAGACAAACCTTAATGTATGAGTTAGTAGTGAATGATACATATACGTAAGGGAAAGTATGCAAATACAAAAGACTGGCAGTATTACTAATATTGCATGTGACCAGTGCATTGTTCAAATAACCCAAACAATTCGCAGTGGCTAAACAAATTAAAACTGGTTATATTTTGTATTTAGAAAAAAGCTACCATTCGTTTACATGCCGGGTGTTAAACAAAAAAAAGGCTGCACAGAAAATAATTGATAATTTATGTTGATTTAGCTCACGAGTCTTGCATGGTGGTAGCCCTCCTACTAACAAATACTGTATTTTCTACAGGGACTATGTGTATATATTTAGTAAGGCCGTGTTGAGATGTCGGATCGCCATGTTAGTTGCTTGAAAATTGAAAATGTCACTGGCTGTATGAAAGCTATCACCTGAATGATACTTCCATCTTAATGAATCTACCATGAATATAAAAGCGGCAGGATGTTGCCATTACCTTTAGTCGTACATAGCCCTACGTTGCTAAAAACGACTATATTTCGTTCAAACAAACAAACAAACATTATCTTAAAGTTACAGAGCTTTGAACATCACTGTGTTTACGTAGTAAAGGATACTGTATGTCATTCTAATGGACAGAAATAGCCAAAAGTTGATGATACCATTTTATCACCACACTCACATAAACTTATTAGCTTAATTCCGACACAATGCACACACATTTGTTTTGTCAAAAGCATTGAAAGCGGTAATGTGTGCATGTCTGAGAGTACCACAATCCGTTAATTTTTTATTATGACGCATATATTTCATCCTTGGTAGTACATACTATTTGATACAGAATTCCTTTACAGAGTTTGGGTTAAAACAAATTAACCCACAATCAAAAGTGAGCAGAGGTTAAACTAACAATGAAACAAATCTGACAAATTTGGCGTTTTCGCATCAGCATCAGTGGTCCAGATAATAAACATATTTTTGATATGACGTTTTATCTGGCAGCCATGCACGTTTTATGCTTACGTTTGCATATTATATTATTTTGCGTAATCTGACAATGACATGCTACCCCTGCAGTGTAAGCTTTCATCAAATGTGCAATGAATATCGTAGGGATCTAAACAAGCCATGCATCACAACAATTATATCATCAAATGCTTTTCGCCAACTTCCCCACTGATTGACATTTACAGAAAATAAACCCGTTCGCCGTTGCAGCTATTTGTACATTTATGCTGTTGTCATGGTCATGAAAATGGCAGATAGTGTGGCTTTAATCATAACTCAAATAACCAACCTCATCGTCTCTCTGACATCGTTGAATAATTTGTACCTCCCGCATGGTCTGCAAGTGCTATTGTCTGCTGTGATAACAAAACACGTGACAGTAGGATGAGACATTAACGATAGATGTAACAAGATACGCTGACTCAAGAGACGCGTTTAGCTAAAGATAACCAAAAACTCAACAACTTTGCAAACAAGGAGAAATGCTCGTTAAAATTTGGCAATACCCTGCGAGAGCTGGTAATGTTGTGCACTAGAAAAATGTAGTTATCACTGTTTGCCTATAAGCGAAACATCTTTATTGCAGAATCATTGTATAAGTTAATTAATTATCTATGGATAAATACGACAATTTCAAATTTAAATTAGCTGAAAATGATTTTCGTAAAATGATTTAATAAACCAGCACATTATTATACAATTATCAACTCTAGAAGCAGCAGAAGATGAAACTACCTTGAATGAAGGGTGGTGATTTTTCTTAACCACTGACGCTGTGTTTCTTTCAACTTTGCACCGAGAAAATAATGGCACAGAGCAATGAATGGCAGCAGATACTTTGTGTGTTATTATGGGTACATTAAATTTACAGAACCTGTAGACCCTCGATACAGCGCGTGATCTGATACATCCGTACAAACAGCTCTAATGCATGCCCAATAATTATCAGTCCTTGTGCTCTTTTCTGCTACCCAGATGATTGACATCTGTGAGTCAATTTAGTTGCGGCAGCAATGACATATATGATTGGCATTAAATTGGCTAGGCAGAAGTTTAGTTAAGGATGGAAATAATGCGCATTGAAGCGCAGTCGTGAAGTAACATTCCAAACATTAACTATTATCTTGCATATCTGAACCAAATCACTATTAAACTCTAAAATTGAACAACAAGCGGAAAAACATTATTCATATTTATTCAAACTGTGAATAACCTTTTGGAGATATATTATGGATTTAAAATTTGCTAATAAAAAAGCACTCTTGAATAAGAAAGTATATTAGTTCTTGTCGATCTCAATAAAAGTGATCGCCAATTGATACTGCATAAAGTGGACAGCAATGGTTGTCGTTGTTCAACCATTGTAGGTCCATATGCACTAGTGCGTGTCATGAACAAAGGCGTCTTTGATGGGATTCAAAGGCGATTTTTCATTTATCAAACCAACTCTTATCCGAGCTGATTGTAAGAAATATCCTTTCTGTCAGTGGTCTCCATTACTATCATACTCAAAAGTAACAAATGAACAAAGCCATGCAAATAAGCCCTGTATCGCTTTCCACACAGAGATTTATCATACTCAAAAAACTTGCTCATGCTTTTAGGAAACCTCATTATTGCTTATTCGTAAGAAAAACGCAAACACTCGATTGAGGTTGTGTACCAATACGGGTTTTGTTTTTCGCTTTCAGATTATTTTTAGAGCAGAGGTCTACAAGTAGACTCTATGCTCTACATAACAATGTGACAACTAACGGTTTACTTATGTGGCTTGCAAGAAACAAGAAGTGTCTGGAAGACCAGAATAGAAAGTGTCTTATAAGTTCCTTACGCCTTTACTGCCAATTCTACCAGTAGTTGACAGACTACATAACCAGCCACGAGCAACAAGAAAACAACAAATAGGTTATATGCGTGTAAGAAGTCATTGATAATGCCATATAGTATTGGAAATGTTGTCGTTAAATGAATACCCAGCATAGTGCCGCATGAGGTGATATATATATTATGCCAATATGACCATAACATTTATAAAGCACACACATTGGTCATTAGGATTAAATGATCTACCTCCACTGAAATGGTGACTGATAGCATCACTTAACTATGTACATGCTAGTGAATAATTTGTTTGCGAGTTGCTTAACGCCCAATACATGTAGATAAAGAAATAGTGAACGATGACTAGCTCGAATCCAGGTTCAACACTCCTACAACCATAAAGACGCAGATTACAGTACACAACGTAAGCAATTAATGTCTTACTGCAGATGCTGATAACAATAAACCGAAAATATTTCATGCATTAATGAATTAAGGGATTTCACACATTTCTTAATTACGCCGATGCATAGAAGGTAGCTGTTGTTTCTCTGCGTGCGGAAATACTGAAAATCTATGAGCATATGTGCTTATAACTGAGAACGTGAGGAACCATAGCTCGCCATAACATCCACATTTTTCGGCTGTTGTTATTCAGACGATAGACCAATCACACCAAATAATTGCAGAATTCTTGGTCCAGTGTATGGATTAATCACGGAAACATCGGTATTGCAAACCATCGATGCTGTGACAATATGCAAGATGCAGTAAGGAAATCAAAGGGTTTTTTTACCACATTGTCGCGCAAAGGTATTTATTAAAATCCATTGGCACTGAAGATCGGTTGCATGTTGAGCATATAGATATCATAATCGAATATGTGATGCGCTGACCCTATAACACCGCTGTGTTTGCTTGGTCCAATGTCTCTAGAATATGACGTCGATTAGCCATAATTGTCTGCAGTTGCCGCTAGTTACAGAGACGACAGCGGTATTGAGGATCATCATGAGTGTGTGTGAGTGCGCATGACTATGGCTAAGTTTACGATGCAATGTTCATAGCTATATGATAGCTGTACTCATATCTAAAATGTGATTACATAGTCGACCGTTATTGTGCGCATCAGTTGCTCTCGTGTAGTTAGGGGTTATAAATCCCCTGAACATTCACCATTTACAATCGTACGTTTTTGTAGGTACTATTTCTAAGGCCCAATTATGTGTGCATAAAACACAAACATACAGCTTTCAAAAGTGCGCGATTAGTAAATAATTGTCATGACTGTAAAGGGCGTTTAACTGTACTGCTGGCCATGTTAATGCCCAATGACGATAAATCATTTGCAATCTTGGTTTTAAACATTTACGATAGTTTGGTAAGCGCGCGCAATGTGACATGCATTTACACAAACCCCGAGTAAATATTATTAGCAAGACGATATCTACTTAGATGATATTAAATTTTTGAAGCTAAAATATTTCGTATTTTGACAATCATAACGCTGACCCAGATACAAATCTGTGCGAAGACCTTTTCACTTTTGCGTATATGGGTAACTTCTTTAGACGCTTCAAGACAAGCTAAGAGCAATTGTACACATGTATATGTACACCTGCACATCTCAATAATTGACTTTTCTGTAAAATCCCCATGCAGCACATCCTCCCACAATTTCCCTTTACTCAATGCGAAAGTATACATGTCTGTTTGATTCGTTCTTTGTAGGCACTATCCAGACATATTGGACCTTGCTGAAAACATCGCCTGTAGTTTCGTCGATGATCATTGTTTTCGGTACATGCCATGGGTTGCCACCATATATCATCATTCGAAATCGAATTGTTTGCATCCTTTTTTTACCAAGCCATTAGACCGCTATATAGCTAGACTTAAAGAACCATGAGGTATTATTTGACAATGCAACCATTAAGTAAAATTTCTCAACTGCTGTCCGTATTTATTTCGGTTATATCAAGCGTAGTCTTTAATCCAATTGTAATCTTGTGTTTGATTCCTGAATACGCATAATCATACTGCATCCGGTGACGCTCAAGAGCTCACGCCTTTGTGACGACACAACAATGTAAAATGCATACTTATCTTTTCAATAGATCTTATTGGCATAAGTCCTCCTTGAAACATCACACATCGACGTTCCCCATACCCCAGCCTCGATGAAGTGCATTAGGTAACCGTTTGAAAAGTATAACAGTGCTTATATACGATATGTCTTTTTCAAGTGGTCATCAGGATCTAAGGTGACATTAAAATGTATACGCACTAGCAATTATTTGCATGTTACGAGACAAAGCTGAGTCAGCTTATTATGTTACACGTTACTCCATATATATTTTCGAAGGGATGATTAAATAAATTAACGTTGTCATGCCGGCGTGCAAGATTATCTGCACTACGGAGTGAAACATAGTTACAGAGATGCATTGCTTCTCACACATTATAGCGCGCGCTATACTGTAGTTTTCAACATTAATCCCGATACATATATTAACAACGACGCAGAATGAATTGGCTTTCTGCTGTAATATGAGTTATTGCCGATTATTTGCCGTTATAAAAATAAATAGGATAGCTAGACCAAGATCCAGAAGGCTATAATGACAAATACCATTAGCAAATTGGTAGACCATGTTCTGTACCAAACCTATTATTATCTTATGAATTACGGATGATGTTGAGAACTATGGTTCTGCGCACTGACATGGGCGCTAATAAAACAAACAAGACGCGGTATGAGGCGAAGTGCTAGTCTATTCAATAATGCATGATTGTTTAGCATTGTGAAGCTCCGTGGCATGATAAAAGCATCCCAGAAAACCAAAGCATTACCGCGTGTGAGGGTTAGCAAATAAAAACATGAATATATGCGTACATATGGTAGGATTCTTTAAATTCTTTGTATTTTACTTTCCTTTACGATAAGATGCGCAAACGTTACAAAGGCTAACAAATCGATCTGCATTTGATCAGGGCAAGATAATTTCGCATCGAGTATTTGTAAGTCCATGAAAATGCCCAGAGCCTCGTTCTTGGCGATCCTTCATGATGCATGATTCTTTGTTCGTCCTTTCAAAAGCAGCCTCATATGTCATAAATACTGCGTCCCTACGCAAAAGAGATGAAATACGTGTGCCCATCAACAACATTGTTATTCATAAAAGTTGTGAGATTTTAAAATCGACTTTGACACACAGTATGACAACCAGCAAAATATTGCCGTCCAGCAAGAGCAAAGGAATTGATAGCAACATTAAGGTACAATTGTATTGAGACAGATTGTTTAATATGAGACACATAACATATCGAGAAGCTAATGACATTAATAACTGCTGCTTTATGTGGTATTTACTTCAATCGGAACTCCCTCCATTTCTTCTGCTCAAAGCCATGACAGTCGCTACAAAAGCCGGTGTTATAGATTTGCGTTGTGCTGTCAAGTAAAGCATAATCAGTTATTCTATTGGTGGAGAGTTTCCTGTTAAGCTGTCATTGACAATATCCTGCGTGATGGTTTCAATTGTGCCCACTAATGTTACAGAACAACTGAATTCCGATTCTACTATTAACATATATATGCGACCGACTGTTCGCGACTATGGCGTACATTGATTCTGATTTACGGTTTAAAATACACAAATTATTCATGAACGGATGTACGCTGTCCGTAACGTATTTGAAACGATCATGAAGAAGTTTTTAGAAGGAGGTAACATTTACGATCAATTTTTTGAGTTCAAAACACATGCCATAAACTTGTTGATCACGGGATGCATCAACCTGCATTTACACAAGATGGGACACCTCTCATTTACAATGTACGTTTAAACATTTGGACTATGCAGGACCCTGAACCCATTTATATTGTTTGGGACTAATGCACAAAACGGTAGGATATTTAATGGTCATTAATATCGACAGATGCGCCCGTGTCGGATATCAATTATTTAGCTCTGATACCGCGTCATAGCGACACAGGGAACAACTCTTATGAGCATGGATAATTTCAAACAATATAAGACTCCATTCGCGGCATATTTTCAAGCCATTGATTCCATTACCGCTTTGAAGGCTTGACTTAAAGTCCGCATGCCACATGAGGTCCGTTTACGCAAAGAATAATAAGCATGATAACACCTAGTAAAACTATTCAAGGTCCCCTAGCCTGATGGCTGCGGGCGCTGTTTACATGCTACTGATGTTCATTAGTCTCGCCTTCAGGTATAGGGGACCATAATATCTTGAACTGGACAGGCATCCCAGATTTGGGATGCTCCAATCACCAGCCGTGTCTCTCGGTCACTCTCGGGTACTTTTGAGTCGTTGTCTCTCATTGGTCAGTTCTACAATTTCCGAAGAACTTGTCCAACTGGCCGAGTGATTTTTATGAGCCGGGCACACATTCTACAACACTCCGATTTGTTGTTTCACGCTGAGTGGCAACTTTAATCACACATTAGGCGAGAGAAGCAGACACACAAATGGTTCTTTTTAACTTACTATCACGTAAACATACTATCGTGCAGGTAAGCGATTCAAGCGCTTGTTGTGGTGCCAATTTGAACTTTTGAGACGCCCCATAATTTCAGAACACATTCAATGTGTTCTCATTGGCAGCAGACCACTACAATGTCCAGACGTCACATAGAACAGAGGGTGCGTATCACAAGCCAGTTTCATGAGCCAGACACGTGCAATTAAGGTCAATCCGGGTCACAACCTTTGCGTTGATTGGTCACGAAGATTAACTAACGTGTCTAATGAATATTCGGACGCGCCACTTTTAGAGCTGGTCGTGTCGTAGACTCAAGGGCGAGAAGCGTAGCGGAACCCCTGGAGTCTGGGACGTAGACTATAGTAAAACCTTATTATTTACCCGTCTATCGAGAGATGGACTGTCTGTCTCTTAGACCAACAGGTTGGTGGTAAGATAATTTCTGTGTGACGATCTGACTATTTACATTGGGACTGAGAATCCCTCGTTAATGGGACAACCATGCGTCATTCTCCGGTCCCGGCAAGTCCAACGGAACCCAGCTAGATCATTGGCTACGATTGCACTGCAGCCTTATCAAGGCAACAGATTTGTTCCTATTGGCCGATGAAACTCAAGGGGAGCTGGTGAAGCCTCACCATCGTCACCACATCATCTACCGCCGCAGTATCACATCAGCGCTCTGCGTCGCAATAAGCTAATCATCACATTAGAATAGCTTTAAGAATCTTAAAAACATTGTGATGGCAATTTCTGATATCCGTGTACTATGCACATCATTCAACACATATTGAACAATAAATTCCATAGCAGTTCGCAATAGAAACTAGCTATTGCATGATTAAGCTGTCCCCCGTTAAGGGTTGTTTTTGTCAGGCGTAGAAATTTACCACATACCTTCTGTGTTGCAAAACTAAGAAGCTGCTTATCAATAGATGCTGACAAATAACATGCACTTCATAAACTACTGCTAGCTCGAAGTGCTAATAGGTGCATGCTTCTAACTCCTATCTTGAATATTTATTTTGTTCATGACTATCGTAGCTATGTGATATGTCGCAGAGGCAAACTGTTATGCCGGGATAGCAACCAGCTATGGTCATGATATATAAATCAAGTTAATAAAATTATTCCCTGTTAGGAAAATACTAGCTTTAGGAGGCACAGATACAACTGACTTGTCATTTATCAATTATTTGGTAAATAATTAGATAAACATGTTTATTCAATGTCTCTAGGATAGCGTAATCAGGTACTAATTTGACTCCTCAAAATCAACATCAAAATAACAAGTTGAAATCAAAACACGGTATACAGCTACCTGCAGGGCTATAATATATGTGCGTTTTGGTTGGCTTTGTGGCTAATCACAAAAACTAAAACAACCGAAATCATGGGTTCTGGTAAGACTGAACAAACATATCTATAGTACATTCATAATAACATAATTGACAGCCTGTTTGAGGCATGTTATAGATGTTCGGAATTTATACCGTCACTTCCACATGCTTCATTAGGTTGTAGGCAATTAATAGCATACTTAATCTTCTCTGAAGGGACTACGACATCGAGAAAATTACCAATGTCTATGCTTATACTCCTGTCAGATACACCATGACAGTGATACAGATTCTTACAATAGGTGTTACAAATGATCATATACTTAATTCTCTTCCAATTATTGGTTTGCAAATCAGCCAACTTATAAGTTAGAGAGTCGCGATGAAGAGTGTTTTTATTAGCCTTTTTAAAGTGTATGACATTTTTACCCTTAGTTTGTGGGCGTTTATTTATATATAAATGATATGTAAATATTATATATATGCATATAAGTATAAATCTATATGTTTATATAAACATATATATATATTTATATATATATATATATATATATATATAAATTTAATATAAATATATATATGCATGTGTATATAAGAATATATAAATATATGTAAATATATGCAAATATATATATGTGTGTATATGTATATATTATGTTTCATATCACTGTGCATGACCCTTGATCGTTCATAACTCAAACAGATAAACTTGCTTACCTGACCACTGTGCGCTGCTACTGTGCGCCTGTCCGATTCCTTCTCAATGCTTTTTAAGTTTTACATTATCCCTGGGAGCCATGATGCATATCATATAACGCCGATGATGAAATATGTGCTTATCATAGATCAGTGTACTCCGCGTCATTGCCAATGCTCTTTTTTGAAGTCACCATCACTAATCTTGTCGTTCAATCACTTTTGTCAAACCGTATATCATGCACAGATAATTTAATTCTAAGCTCGTGTATTTATCATGATTGCTATGCTACTTCTCATTTGACCCCTATCGGATACGGAAAGCATCATAAGATTTCACCGTCTTCTAATCAAAGATGATACTTAATCATAGCGATTATGTATGGTCTGTTTGGTATCTGCTGATAAATCGTGATAACACTGAACATATCTTATCAATGGCATCAAGTACAAGGTTAACACACAGCCGACCCGTTGTAGATGGAACAGCTAAATTCCCTGGTATTAAAGACATCGTTTACAATTTTGCAAAGTGGATAGAGAACGACAGAAAAGTCTGCAGCACACCGCATAACTATTCGCCAGATTAGTGTTTGTAAAAGAGATTATGTTTATGCCCACGTCAAATAACGTTGAAATGCACACTATGATATTCTATTTATGGCTATGGCACTTACGAGGAACCGCCGCCATCAGCTTATTTCCGAAATGAAACGCCGAGTGCATTGCTACGACTTAATGCAGTAAGGCCAAAATAGCTTGAAGGTCCTCTTCATCTTGGAGTTACTACGTCTATATAGTGTAGAGGTACCATTAGCTAGCGATGGAAGCGCAGTTCAAGTCGGAAATGTATATCGCCTGTATGTGGATTCAAAGGTATCGTTTCTGCGAAAGACCATATTCACGGTGGTGATTGCCGTAGTGTTTAGCTCTGGTTAACATATAGACATAAATCATACAAATCATTTGCTGGCTTTTGATGAATTGACACCGTTTAGGCCATTTTAGAAGTACTGTTGAACATTAGTTGACTGCTTATAATTGCCTCGAAATTGATAATCCCAACGGCAAGTGACGCTGAACTGCACATTGGGAATTTGCACCTATCCTGAAGTAATCATACGGACTGACATTCGTGACACTTTGAAGGAACCGCAGTAATAAACTTCTTGACAAAAGAGACATTAAATGCCATTCAAAGGCAACGGTGGAAAGGCCAAAATAGCTTCAAGGTCGCCATCATAGATCACATATGTGTAGATAGTGTGCCGAGGAAACATCAGCTGGTGGCACATTCAGTCGGAAATGTATATCGTTTTTGTGGTCTTTATGGGTATCTAACTTTATCGTCTATGCCAAAGAGTTCGATTTCTCACCTAATTCGTTGGGGTCATTAACTACATTTTTGATAGCATAAGTGAAAAGCACATCACCGAAATTTTAAAGCAGTTGGCAGTCAGATAAAGGTATTTTAATTTCTTTATCACTATGCATCAAAGGACGTCACTATGCCATACAAACATATCTCAATAAAGAGGCATTCATTGAGAGCTCACTTAGCTTGACTTTGAGCTTTTCATGACAGCTCTAACACATGTGGATAGGAACAAAACACGCCCAATGGGGTTATCTATGGTAATCGTCGGTGATGATTGAATATATTATACACTCCCGAAGTAATGTTTTAGTCAGCAGCTTAAGTGTCATTAAAGTATTTGGCTTGTTCGTTTATTTCTTATTCTCAATGGATGCTTTGTCGTTTTATCACAAAACTCCTCGAAAATAGGACAGCATAGCTCCTGAACAGATTGAAACAATATATGGCATGTTAAAGTATGTTATCTGGATTAACTCGATTAGCAAGTCAACATAACATCACTTACTGCTGTTGTCGGGTCATAAATATACATGGTCCTTCACTATCGGTGATTTGACTGGTGATACTAGTGATTGTGTCAGTATCGGCTCATATTGTTCATCCGATTGACACCTTATTCATCATAAATGAAGCCTACAATGTAACCGGATTCAGTACATACACTGTGTTTGGGAGGTTTAGATGGTTAAACTAAAACAAATGCAATTATAAGCTGATTAGATACCAATAGAATGCAATCGCACTTCTTATAACTGCGACGATAACTTAATATCATGATACTGCTGAGCACACATTGAATGTATTGGAGTATTGTGAGCGTTGTTTTTTAATTCACGAAAAAACGTAAATCTTACTATTTTCATGTATGATCCCCCTTATGTTTCTGCCATCTAAATGTGCAGTGGATAAAAATATTGAGTAACAACGTAAGTTGTAAACCATAGTCGCAGACGTGTGACATTTAGATACGACTGCATCACAGTTGACAAAGAAAACTCACTGGGTAGAATGATATTGCATTTGGCATGTGCTCCTCAAGGTCAACTATATCTTGCGTATAATCGGAAGTGTTAATATGCATTACCACCACGATGTCACACAAAGCAATTCCCATTAGGAGTATTGCCGCATCGACGCAAAAACCGTAGGTGTTTTTTTTTTACACAAACCAAATGCTAGTGTACCTGTACTTGCGACATACTGGCGACATCAAAAATAGAGGCATCCATGCACAGGTTATTTTTTTCATTTACATCGATAGAGAGAAGTTTTTTTTAATATCATACAGCTAAATCATATATGGTCGGTAGCTGGAGGTTAAAGGATTGATAAAGCTACAAGAGCTACAAACTGAATTCAGCAAGCCTATTTCAGTGTCTGTCGATTGATTGCATGTTGCCACTGTTGGTCGCAAGATTTCGTATATCATGGTTGACACAAATAAATTATCATAACTAATGATTTGTCTTTTCGAGCGAAAATAAAATCAAGTAAGAGATAAAAACACATTAAATCATGCATTGACGTGTGTGACATTTCAAGTGCCTAGGACATTTGCAAAGATTGCAGCAGAGTTAATCAGTAAAGATATAGGTTGTATGGTAAATACACATCTCTGAGCTTTTCTCATTGAAATACGCTATAGAGATATATATATATATATATATAAAGATATATAATATATATATATATAATATATATATATATATATATATATATATATATATATATATATATATATATATATATATATATATATATATATATATATATATATATATATATATATATATATATATATATATATATATCTATATATCTCATACATCTATCTCTATATATATATATATATATATATCTCTCTCTGTCTCTATCTCTCTCTAGCGTATCTCTATATATATATCTCTTCGCCTTTTTTTCCCCCTCCCTATATATATATATATATATCATATCTATATATATCTCTATATAGATCTATCTCTATATATATGTCTCTATATCTCTCTTTCTATATCTATATATATATATATATATCTCTATATAGCATATATATATTTTTATATATATATATATCTGTATAGATATATATATATATATATCTATATATATATATATATATAGTCTTAGCGTATATATATATATATAGTCTTAGCCTTTTTATTCATATATATATGCATATATATATATTTCTATATATATATATATATATATAGATATATATATATATGTGTCTATATATATATATTCATATATCTATATATATATATATCTATATATATATATAGATATCTTTATAGATATATATAGTATATATATATATTTTTATGCATGCATATATATATTTATATATAGATTATATAGATTAGCGTTATATATATTTAGTCTTAGCTTTTTTTATACACATATATATATATATATATATATATATATACATATATATATTAGCGTATATATATATATAGTCTTAGCTTTTTTATACCACTAGATATATATATATATATATATATATATACACATATATATACATATATATACACTATATATATATATATATATATATATATATATATATATATATATATATATATATATATATATATATATATTTATATATATATATACAGAAACCAAACTAGAACAAGGATGATCGGCTGTATAAGCCAAATGGCATAATAAAATATATATATCAACGGTATTACAAACTGTACAGCAAATATCATGACATCGATACATTGCTTTCAATTGTATAGCGACGGGAACTACATTTAGAAGATAGTCAATGTAATCAGTACACTAGTAACAACGGCCAGAAGGTATATATATAAAGTATAATGTATAAACCATTATTCATACAGGGAGCATGATTGTCACAAGTTCTTAAGATAAAATATTTAAAGCCCGAACGAACCAGGAAAAGAGTTGTCCAGATTTAATCATGAGACAATCTTATTTGTAGTAAAACTACATTGATCACCATAAATTATTTAACGGGTGGTTAGTATATGACGTTTAAGATTATTATCAAGCGTGTAGATAGATACGTAAATATGCATGTATTTAATCGGACTAAATAACGATTAAACTGTGCGCGCAGTATTCGCATGAGACTGGTTGTACGATGCTGCAGCCTCAAACACATTGACATCTTGTGTGATCTTACAGATATATCAGATAGTGGCGATGCCAATAATTCTCGGGCATGTTATGTTACATGTAGGTAGATATGCATACAGCAACACGCGTACTTTTCCAGGCTTTCTTTTACAACGATGATTGACTCACAGCATAAAGGAATATATCAGCATCATGTTAAACTTTAAGGGTGAGTGAAGTATATTAATTAGTTGGAAATCAGCTGCCCCAAATTAATCAATGCTATATTTCCTTCCTATTTGCAGCAAGGAGATTGTAGCGCCAGGCAATAAACGGTTGCAGTAGATACTCGTTGTGGTTTAGACTATAAATGTGCGCTCAGGGTTGCAATCAATGTGCACACTCTGCTGATCAATTTAAAGGCGCCAGAGGCTCTCGAATACGCGCTTAATTGGATACATCCGCAAAATCAGCTTCCATATATGCCAACTGTTCCTCTGTATATGGTATTCTATCCAAGTAGAAAATTTACATCGCGTTGTTTTCATATTGGGTGGGTTTAGGCTGGGGATTGACGAACATATATGAAATCTCACTCATTCCAGCTGCTGTACTATTTGCTGATATCTATGGGTCGATCACATACATTTACACATATTAAATATTTGTTTTTCGCAGGGGATGTAACACAGTAACCTAAGCCGAATAAGTTCATGGCATTATTACTAAACGTTTTAGGTATATTGCCAACCGTCGCCAGAGCATGACTCCATCGGCGAATCGTATAAGACGCCATGCCACTATTTGGTAGAGAACACATTTATATCTGAAGATCAGGGCAATAATACTTAAGATAAAGGGTTATATTGTTGTATTAAACTACTGGTCCAGTGCAACTTATTCAATGCTTTTTGTAGCGTAAAACAACCAATGCATTTCTTCTGGCATGAAATTCGTGGATATACAAAGCCAGTGTTAATTGTTTATAATGTTCGGGGCAATGCATGACAAATCGGAAAGTATTTATTTCATTGTCTGGAGCTGGTGCACTGAAGTTAGTCCACTGATGTATGTCTGCACATCATAGGACAATTATATAGTATTTTAGGTGTGCACATGTTCCCAGTAACTGGCCAACGATGCATCTACAGCTGTTACCATTATACCTGGCTTTATTGACAGCCAACCCAACGTTATTGCGAAATGTAGAGCACTGTGGTCTACCTGTAAAATTGAAGCCAAATGAGGCTGAAACGGGAGTAACGTATGTGCTGTCCATGTTACCAGAAGCATGGGTTCGAAGAAAATGGCTAATGAAGGTGGCTTGGTGACCTGATTATCCACAGCTGATAACACTGACACAGGTCGTATATACATGTGGACTTACCCAGAAACGAACACATTCGGTGTATGATTGACCATTGGTTGATACACTGCCATGAATAGTATACTGTTCCTTCAATTTGACCAAAAACACAAAAAAAAAAAGTGATTAATATGATTGCGTCAACGCTATCACTTCTACATCTTTTGTAACAGTGACATTTCTACAGAATAACGACATTTATCGCTAGCCGCATATAGTGTAGTAACACCCATAATTTGATATATCTTCAGCCCTGGTTAGCATTGGGCCCAATCTGTGCTACGCTCGAGCAAATAAATATCCCAGAGCATCTTAATATTCACACGATATAGCGAAATTCTGAGCAGGGAGAAATAAATTTTTAAGTATAGTCTTTGAAACTGAGCGCTGCAATTGTGACATGCTAAAGCCACATTATGAAAAACAACAAATGAAACAATTATGAAATATCATCAGGATGTTACTTGGGATATCAAATAGCAGTTTATCCTATTCGTGTCATGTCTACGCCAGAACATGTAGCTTCATTAACGCTGTAATCAAATAGTCTGTGATTTTAAAAAGATAATACATTACATACAACAAATTATGTCACTGAATGCCAGGATAACAAAAAGCTAAACCGAAAAGCAGATAATACCTTTTACATGGATAAAATGCGCAATTAAAGACTGTATCATCCAGGGAATAATCACAGCACTTTATGTGCATTTGAAGGAAAAACAGCTGCACAGTATATCGCATCATGAATCATTTTACCACTTTGAAGATGACAAACCCATTTGCACCTGCATGGCCAATATTTTTTTTTTATCATACAAATCTTGATAAATCTATCGCTGATATATATATATATATATATAGATATATATATATATATATATATATAGATATATAGATATATATATATATATATATATATATATATATATATATATATATATATATATATATATAGAGATATATTAGATATATATATATATATATATATATATATATATATATGTGTTTATATATATATATATATATATATATATATATATATATATATATATATATATATATATATATATATATATATATATATATATATATATATATATATATATATATAACTAATACATACATAAAAGTGTATATATGAATATGCATGTGAATAGTCGCTGAGTCACGCATCAGTAGTTTTGCTCATTAGCACCCATTCAGGTCTCCTCGCAAATTGCCGTTATGATAAGAGCATAATAATCGTTAGTGTTCAAATATAGCTTCGCCCTTATCTGACAAACCAATAGCGCTTGCAAGCCAGATATATCTCTATTGTAAGGAGCCACTGTAGTAAGGTGGTTCGTGTTTCCGAAAGCGATTGTGGAGGGCATCGTTTGTGTGGCGGCAAAATACCTAACCTAACTTAGCGGTTGATCTGGACGTCACTTTGAACACTTGGCAAATTCATGTCAAACACACCGGCAAGACGGTTCTACCATATGCCGTTCACAAGAAGCATATCCTTACAATGTCTGCAGCCTATCTTCCCACTTATGTTCAAATACTTGCGACGGTGGAATATTCATGGTGGATTGCTTTATGAAATTCTTACTCAATTCATCGAAAGACGACTGGAACTGCGTAATCTCCTTCTCTTTGGCATAAACGTGATTGTTAATATCGTTTCACTCAGTGGACAAGCATCAACACTGTAGCGAAATTGGCATTTTAAAGCTAGGTGTCACATGAGCGACCTGTTTTTTTCAGTGTTAGGCCTAACACTCCTCCTATGCCCAATTCACTAGTATACGAGTATAACATATCGCTATAATAAGTGAATCATTGAAGTTAGCGCATTATGCGAATGAAATCGTAGCGATCTAAACTTCACGTTTCATAATCCTGTACACACAAATCGCGAACATGCCCGTCCTGAAATGCTAAAGCGTAGGATTGTCCTGTAATAGAATTTTCGCAATACAACTTTCGGCCGAAATTATTTATGATGTGTTTGCGACAGGATTGCGTAAGCACTATTCACATGTAGCATGTGCAAATATTTGAGGTCGTTCTATGCTGTGTGTGATATTTTTTCTCTGATACTGACACTGTAAATTTTCTATGTATTTGCCTTTCAAAACTTCTCAGCACGCATTGAAGAAGGCGTGATAACAATACTGTACAGCGGGAATGTCAAATAGAACTGCATTCCCATTTGGTCAGTGAATCGAATTGCTCTCAAACCGCAAATGACAGCTCAAGGAAATGAGTTCTTTGGCAACACCCAATCATGACCGATGATATACTTGTACATAATGCAAGATTGTTGCCTTTAAAATAACCATGACCTAATGCCAGTTTTGTGAAACGAGTTCGGTGCCAGGCGTTCCGTGTCCGGAAAGTTTGCTCGATAACTGATTTTGAGCATACACGAGATTTAGAGCAAATACAATATATTTTGTAGCGTGCTATGAAACGGGCATTCATGTTAAGTATGCACACGATGCCGTTATATTCAATAATCCATTCGTTTGTGACATACTGAGACGCTAATAGGCCGTGAGTGGCATGTGATGTAGACATTATTTGCCTATATGTCAAGGGGCGGAGTGACAGGGTCGAGGTCAAGTCGCTACTAACACGGTTGTAAGGACATCAATATCCTTTGTGTGCCAACAAATACACATAGTCAGATGCAACGGTGTGAACTAATTGATATGGGGATAGATTTGACATCAGTTGAGAAAGTCGACGCCGGTAGCAAATGCTGATTTGTTTATATCACGATGACCTTAATCTTCAATACTAGGTATGAATTGCAATATCAACCAGTAATTGAATACTGACGATAAGATGCACAGACAATACACATTTATACCCGAGAATCGACATGGATATTCCTATTGTTTGCAATAATGCAAGCATCAACGAAGCCATCAGGGATCCCTATATAAATACTTAATATTACTCGACACTTAGCTGTATCTTTTGGTATGGTCGATCAGTCAAGGATCCAGCCACCCAAAGCGTTTTACTTGCTCGTAAAGGCAACATTTGAAACATACGCCATTGGGTTTTGATGATTGTGCGACCACGAGGTCAACATAGCTAACCTGTCTTGGTTATGATATACTGACGTGCCTTTACACTCTTTTGCTTAATGGTCTACAATATGATATATTTCCATCAGCGAAATTATGCATAAGTTGGTGTTCATCAGCAGAAAGGAAAATCTACCCACAAGACGAGTAATAGCAGCAGCTAGGCGGCTGCATAAATAATAACTGAAAGTCGCGCTCACGCAAATGTGAATTAATATATTAGCATTCTAGAGCGCTGTACTATACTTGCATGTCACCATATTCTCCTACATTAGATCAATCTGTGAAGCAAATTGAACAACTGATAAACACATAACAATAGAATGCTGAGGCCTGTAACTATCTAGGTATAGGGCTTGCCATGCTCTGGCGATAAACTATGAGGATTGTATTTGTTGGATGCATAGATGCAGTCAATATTCAAAAATGCATCGTTTACTGTTGCTGGCAAAAATGCTGCCCTTCTGTTTTGCAATCTATTAAGATCAGTCTAGCCAAAAACATCCTTTACGCATCCTGAAACCGACCCTAGGCTTCAAGAATGATGCTCATGTTGCAGTTTGCCCGTCGCATTAACTGCTAACAGCAGACGGCAGTTAAAGCAAACTGGGTTATTGTTATAACTATCTTCCAAGCTGCATACGAAGCGACCGCAAAGGTAGAGTAAGCAAAGGGAATCATGTGCTTTGATGCGACATTACAATCATAACATGAACTTTCATTGACTGCTGACCCAGTATATATCGCGTTTATTGAGTGCAGTGATTGACCCAAATATTCTTTCGAACTAAATTCATGAATGCGTATAAGCAGGAGTGCTGCAGGTGGGGATCGATATATCATGCCAACAGGTCATTCGTAACATTTACACAGCTGTTTCCTCCAAAATGGTCATTAGGATTTAATGATCTTCTTCCACTGAAATGCTGACGGATTAGATTTGCTTAACTTTGTTCGTGCTTGTGAATAATTTGCTTGCGAGTTGCTTTACGCTCAATATATATACAAGGAAAAACAAAAGGCGACGACCAGCGAGTTGCGACCTATTCTCTTCCATATGCACAGCTCCTACAACAACACAGACGCAGATTACAGTAAACAACTTAAACTACTGCTCATCAATAATTCAAATGCCTATATTTTGGCTTTTTATAGGAGTTGCCGATAATTTTATTCTGTCCATACACTGATAATATCACGTGTCAATGTATACACCAGACATCCTTTTACTTAACTTAATATACCATAATTATAAGTAAATGTAAGAGTGTATATGTATGCAATGTTACCCAAATAGAATAGACTAGAATATTACAATGCAAAATCTGAAGAACCTTCAAAATATAATCAGCTGCATGATAGCCGATACACAACAACGTTATAGTAAATTATGGTTACATCTTTATCTGTATATAGAAATAAACACAACTCATTCATTCTTGTTTCTGAAAAAGTAGTCATTGATAAGCATATCCCGATAATATCATATGCATAAATGAATTAAGGGATTTTGCGTCGTCATGATTACTTTGATGAAAAGAACGTAATTGCTGCTTCTCAACGTGCGAAAATACTGATAAGCTATGAGCATTTGTGCATATAACCGAGGGACCGTTGCCTTCCATAACATCCACATGTGTAAGCAGTTGTAATTCAGCTGGTAGATCTATCACATCATATAACTGCAGAATAGTTGGTCTTGTGTACGGGTTCACCACAGAAACGTCAGTTTACCATACCATCGATGCTCCCCTCCCCAAACGCTGCATCGATTTCATCAGCTAACACGACGAAATAGGGGACAATAAGCAAACTACTCCGGTAAGGGAGGCAAAACGTTTATTGAGAACCACTTTGCTCTGCTGAATATCAATTGCGTGCAAAATATTTTATTAAAACAATTTGCACCGAAGATCGGTTGTATGTTTAGCATATAGATATTGTCATATAATAAGTGATGCCCTGACCCTATAACAACGCTGCTGTCAGAATATAGTATCATGCAGACAACATCAATCTGACCGTTTTATTAAATCTAAGCTAACTGACTAAAAAGCCCTGACATTTGCGCTCCAAGATGTTAGCTCAGAGAAACGTAAGGCGCCGTTAATCTACTTAATTGCTCAGGTTTGGTCGAGGAATAGTGCCCCGGAAAGGCAATTAAATGTGTCGTTGATCTTTGCAGGAAAAATTAAACCACAGCACCTTTCCAAGACAATTAATTTTCAAATTGGTAATATCTTGTGAAATCATTTGATCGGATAATGCTAATTGTTATGCTTACATCTAACATTGGCTCCTTTCAATTCAAAGGGCCGCTATTGTATGTGTAATTATGGCAAGTTCAAGCGCTTGGTAGTCTTTTTCTATAACCTCGTTTTTAGCCGTTTTTGTTCTGCAGTGTATACCTCGCAATTCTCTCGCTGCGCAGTACAAACATACACCATCATTAACCATTTGACTAATTGTTTCTAAATATATTGATGTATCCTTGAACAACACCGTTGAGTAAAATGTTACTCGCATCGGTTTTGTGTAACAAAACTGTGTGTAGCAATGAACATTGGCCTTGTACAACAGGTATTTACCTTGTTGGTACATAAAAGTATTTTATTGACAAGGTCATTATAGGTTTCACAATCATATTTTTGGTAATAAGCAATTGCACATAATTGCCAGTCTTGCATTTCTTTGCCGTATCGTAATAAAACATTGACATAATCGGTAAAATATATTTTGACAGAAAACCGAGAAGTAAATTAGGTGTCTTGTGCTACCAAACATCAATCCATCATCTTCATTTGGCACGTTTGGCGTGGGATATCTTCTTATAAAATGTAGTTCCTCTGTTAATTGTTCATAAATGCCTTTTTAATTTTGTTGACGTATGTATGTCGCACGGAGTTTATTATTTTGTATGAATAAGCAGCGTACATGTGGCGACAATTATTCCCAAAACGTCTGGAGATATTAGTGACCGTCCATAAGCAAATTCACAATTTGTGTTTGTGTTCCAGAGAAAAGCAACAGTGTTCATTGTCTAATCATCGGCACCGCAGGTGGACAACATTTAAGGACGGACAGTAATAAAAACCTCTTTGCTGGTTTATATTGGCCTTTAAGTCATGGTATTTGTTAATTTGCGTCAGTGTCAAATTGTATTGGATAGGTGCTATCCGGAAACATCTGGTTTTGATTCAGCGCAGCGTCCTCACGATTTACAATCCACTACTCATCATCTTGACGTAGCTGACATGGACAGACAAAATAAATATGCTGGTCATTCATTCGCTTATACTGTTACACGATGTGTTGTTAATCGTGCCGTGCGGTGATGACAGCTGAATTTGAGCACAATAGTTTATTAACGGAATAAGCAATTTGTTGGTATAGCAAGCTTACATGTCGCCTAGTCAACATTTGGGTCCTAATACGCTTTAATTGTTCCAATTATTTGCTGTCTTCTCAAATTCAGTATGCAGGGTCATATTGGACGATAGATATTGGACGCCGTTGAGATGTGTGTAACTTTAATACAATAAGATTTGACACTTAGCAATCACATCGCACAATTTCTAGCCACTACAGGCGGAAAACCACAGTAAGATTGTTACACTTGCTTTCTACTCAACCAGATAAAATTGCATTTTTACTATGCAATTCTCGCAGATTATTCATCACGACTACACCGAAACATCCATTTATTTAAAATTGTTTGGCTCGTTTAATGCGTCTTCTTTGCCGAGCGATACCACAAAATCATGCTTATATTCAGCAGCCACAAACGTATGCCGAAATAATGGACATATTGCGCGATGTCGTTTCCAAATGCATGATATCAGGAACAATGATCCACTTAAAAAAAAGTCTCAATTTATCTGCTTATTTTATTGACAATAATTGAGTTCATTATTTGTCGATATCCAGTAAATTTATACTTAAGTAAGAATTCATCTTCTGAAGAGCAAAAATCTATCTTCTGAACCACACGAAGCGTACCGAATGCAGCACATAAATTGGTTTTGCATACCATGAATGTGAATGAGCTTTTACTATCGGGTTGATAACATCCAACATTATCGACAAAAAGGTGTCATATCATCACTGGGCTTCAGCCATGCTGTAGTTGGCGCTAAGAACCCCAGATATCAGTTTGTTAATACTGTAGCATTTATGTCACCTATGACCCTCTCAAAAGACTAATAGTAAAACGCAAATATATCCCCCAAATAAACGAGTTTAATCTACTGTACCAGCAGCACCATTCTTAAACTCCAACGTGGGTCATAATATAAATAGACATAATATAAAACAGAAAGGCTACTTCGGTCCGATCACAGCGAAAGTATAGTTAACAAGACTCATAAGCTCTGTCACTATACATGCTGACACAAGAAGTAAACGAGGTGCTCTGGTCTGGAGGAGAACATCTAACGAAAAACGGCTACGTGGGCGATAAGTTGTTATTGATAATATATTGAACGAAAACTGTAGCAGTAGCGTATTACATTGCAATGTCATAAGAGCACCAAATATAGCCACCATGACGCAATCTTAACTAACACACCTGCACCAGTCGCCCATGTTTACTGCGGAAATACCGCATTCATCAGTAATGCTCTTCTCATCTATGAAGAGAAGGGATTTGTGCCAGCTATGTTATCTAGATGTCTCAGATGATGTTATCAAGCTGACAAATCAATTACAGAATGACATATTAATAGAACACCTGACTGAGTTTATAGATTCAGCAAATTGATATATGTTTCGCTTACCATCGACGCTCCTCTCTCTATGCGTTTCAGTTAAGCGCAGCCAATTAGCTTACAAGACGGAATACTTTACAATCAGGGAAGTACGCAGGTATTATTCTCGACGTACCACTTTAGTTAGTTGGGTATCACCTGCAAGCAAATTGTTTTACACAACAACTCAATTTGCACTAAATGTACATTTTTTTTATTTAAATTATAGATATCATAGTCAAATACCTCATGATTTCTGACCAGATCCAGTAATTGTAAGTTACTTTTGTGGCTCATTTCACATATTCAGGATGATATATTTTGTCATGCAAAATCATAGAAATAAACCCACCGCCGAATTGTCTTATTTCACACATTTGGCGGCCTATGTAGCATGAAGAATGCAGCATGAACAGTGCCCCCCCCCCCCCTCGCAGTTTGATAAATATATTCGTAAGGTCATCATGATACCGTCATTACTAAAGGTAAAACTGCATTGAAACATAGTCATTTACTTTCCGTATTTATTCACTATGAAATCCCATAAGAATTTGGCAACTTCACATGGTTAAAATAAACCACTTATTTACTTTAATGATTTTAAGCTAAGAAAAAAACATCTAGAATTCATTGCGTAAAGCCGTAGTTACTTCCGATCGAGCAAGTGCAGGTTGCTCATATATTAGGTATTTGTCTAAGACGTACTAATTATAACCCAAGGTTTGCTTTGATTTTAGCAATGAATCATGGATTAGCAGTGAATGAGCTTAACTTTCAATTGTTGAGGTAAAGAGCAATTATAACAAAATCACAGCTTACTGATTCTATTTACACATTGCTTGTAAATGTCTCACAGTTAAAGACAACAAAAAGAGACCGCAACTCATTCACAGCTCATACCGGTCGATGATGCAAATTACATCGACGACGGTAAATAAAACGGAGGGGGTAAAAAACTTAAATGTTGAAAAAGTGGCATATTATATATACATATTGCTATATAAATATCTCACAGTTATAGTACACATAAAGAGAATAGAGAGATAACTCATACAACTCATACCGGTAGATAGATGCAATATACATCGACGGTATAATATAACGGATATATATATATAAATATATATATATATATATATATATATATATATATATATATATATATATATATATATATATATATATATATATATATATATATATATATATATATATATATATATATATATATATATATATATATATATATATTATATAGTATTACGTTTTTGCTTAAGTCAAATTCACAATGTGCCTTCGCAGGTATACTGAATTAGCCATGCTAGTCTGTTTGTGGTTGTGGCACTTCAGAGAAACCGCAGCCATTAGCTTACGTCCTAAACAAACGCCGTGTGCAATGCCAAGACTTATTACAGTAAGACCAAAATTGCTTCAAGGTCGTCTTCAGGGAGTAACTACGTTTATGTGGTGTGCAGAGGTACCCTTTAGCTAGCGATGTATATCACTATATGCGGATTTAAAGGTACCGTTAATGCGATAGACTATATTAACGGAGGTCATTGCCACTTCGCTACTGCGTTTAGCCCTAGATATACCGAATCGAAAAACTAATTTGATGTTTATGGAGAAATCCTGCTTAAAATGGGCATATTCTTGGCTCAATTTTTGTAGTGTGCCAAGAAATGTGCAGCTCGATATGTTTGCACTGGAGTAATTTGTCCAAAATACTGCGGCTAATTTATTGACATTATATGCTTTTGTGTGAAGATCCATACAATTTGTTAAATGCGAATATAAATATATATATTTGTATATATATATATATATATATATATATATATATATATATATATATATATATATATTTACAATTAGTCAAGGCATTGGTAAAGCTATAAATCCATTTTTATAGTTATGAATGAAGTCGCTGAAATTTGAAGCTGCTTGTTCTCCAACGTGTAACAAGCGGCAAATAATTTAGAAGGGACTATAGAGTCCCTTGTTATTTATCTGCCGCTTGTTTTACTCTTGAGTCGTCAGTTATGTCTTACAGTATGAAACCACCAAACATTGATTGGATACGTTCACAGCAGCTTGGCTGTCTCCAATTAGCTACCTAAAGAGATAACAAAGATGCAGTAAAGACGGTGTTTGTTGAGCGGATGTTTCTGTTGAAAGTTGTTATATTAATCATTTGACAAACTGAATTAGATTCAGCGCCGAGACCCACTCAATGTTGAGAAGCAAACCCTCATAGTGCATCACATGAGCATCACAATGACCCATTGCTTGAGTCAATAAAAAGTCCGAATCTGGCGTTTGTTCCGAGATTATCCTGATTTAAATATTGCTAAGCCTAAGCCGAATGTAAGTTGTCCATGCTAAATCATTCTCCCGTTTTAGGCAAATGCATTGCAAATCTGCGGGATAATAATCATTACTACGTTGCCCCATAAATTGTTGGGAAAGACTCCGAACGTTCGACGACATTTAAAGCGCCGATGAAGCCACTCGGCTTTATTTACATGCATTGTTCTCTATATTTCGGACATTGGGATTAGGAATGTGGTCGGTTTAATATCAAGTTTGATTTGTGGGATCCTAAACACGGAAATAATCGTACGTCCAGAATTAACATAGCTTTTCAATTGCATTTCTAGCTATAACAAATCGATAGCTTGTCGGCTAAGCCACTAAACGAGGAAAGCCCAATCATCAAAATTACCTTTAGCCTCGCTGAGAAGAAGTGAGAGATTGTTGTTCTGGAATTGGAAAAATTTACATTCCCCATTTGCCTCTATCAAAGAGCAGCAATATACTTAAGGGACAGAGATGAATTCCTTGTGAACACATATCATAGAGTCGGTTGCAATAAAAAAAGTTCTGCGCAAACAAACATCCCGAGGTTTAGATAGACAGCTACAAGGGATATGTATTTCCATTCAATAGAAGACTTGGATAAGTATAAACATAAATATATTATTGTCAACGTGCAAACGTACAAACAATACCCTTTTCGTTCAATTCATATCATTTTATTTTTGAATCCACACAGTCACTAGTGACAAATCGATAATATCTCCCATGCCAGTCAATTTAAGTGCCGACAATTACGCAGAGCCCATCCAGTCACCACGAATCTAAGCGATCAACCTAGCTGCATGACTCATAACAATTGCTACTAGTACAATTAACAGGAACCGAATCATTGTTAAATGATATGAGTGATTGAAAGCCATTCAAGATATGATGATGACTAAATGGATAACTGTACACACAAATATCTAGGCCTACTTACACACATGTCAACACCGCGTAAACCATATTCATAAGCTGCAGACAAGCAGTCGTTTCAGCCAAAGTTCTTTGTTTGCTCTTTTAATTAAAGAGACCTATGTTATGACAATTCAAAATTTGCCCAGCGAATTGTCTATTGCTTTCTCACCTACTCTGTCAATAGTTATTTACTAATTGGCTATCAAAACGCACAGATGCGTAGCTAGCCTATCTCTCAGAATGATCGATTTGTAATTCAATTCGATCAGACGTAATAGCTAAACGTATTTACCTTAAACAATGTATAACAATGTGTTTCTTGTTGTTATTTAGTAATTGCTACACCCAAACGTTTTCCGCATATTTTCGTTTGAATAAAATACTTATCTCAATTGCAATTCCTTACAGTATCTCATTTACAAATACGTTGATAAAGTGGCTGCAAAATGTGATCCATAGACAAATCTATTGCACATAGAATTAAATTGATTAGATGATGGTGTTCATGTTTGTTTACATTTACTTCGCTTGCTATGCATTCTTCTCGTTTTACGTGTCTTTCTTGTATCGATGTGAGTCATAAAGATCAACAATTATCACAATGATTGTTGCATTTCCATGTGTTGCTGACAAAGGGCTAACCGTCCCGCTGGTCAGTCACATGACTTTTGTATTACTGCAATGTCTTTTTGTATTGACCTCTAATAAGAGCTTTTACATATTCTCATTTAGCATTAATGTTTGCTAAATGACCACCCAATATATTTCATCATTTGGAGCTAATGTTATTTGCCAGATGCTGAGATTATGAACTTGCATTGTGCTCTGCAATGCAGTTTCCACGCGAAGCGAAATGTATCCGTTGGAGGTAAGAAGCACAGTATCTGTCTGACCAGACGACTATAATGAACTATCCCTTATAGATAATACTCTTGCAATGGTGGTATTATAGGTCTATATCAATACTTAATTACATCATGCCGATGAGAATTGTTGTTTTGCATACCAATGCTGTATCAATAAACCTCTACAGATAGTTAAATGAAGCGAACCAATTATCACCAAAATAATTCATAGTTCGTCTAGGTTGTCGATCGAAACTATTATGTTAAGCAAGGTGTAAGTAACGAATATTTGTGCTGCATTCATAGTATATCATGCAAGGTACTCAATGCCTCACGTAAACATATTTCCACCTTAAACATATAAGCCAATCGTATATCCCTGCGCCCCTCCTTTGAAGACCGAATACCCATGCGATTTCCTGATGCCACCATCGATCATCTTGTTATGCCATCATGCAATGACAGAAGACATTAACATTTAATTACACACCGATAGAGAAAAAAAACAACAACAGCCTAAAAAGTATTAATCCCGATGGTTTAGTTTACGACTCTATCATACCTGGTTTGGTTCAAAATTTGCTAACGTGTTTATACCTTGATAATTTCAAATGATGCAGTCAATATGACATTGGCACATTGCTATGTCATTTTTCCTTTGTCATTGGTTAGTGAGAGGCTATATATATTTGTACATATATATATAAATATATATATATATAAACATGTAGATATGTCAATATATTTATTATGTATATATATATATATATATATATATATATATATATATATATCTAAATATACCTATATATATATATATATATATAAATTCATATCTATGGATATATATATATACATTTATATATAATATATATATATATATGGATATATATATATATATATTTATATATATAGATATTTATATATATATATATGTATATATATAGAGATTTATATATTTATATATATATATATTTATATATATATATATATATATATATATATATATATATATATATATATATATATATATATATATTTATGTATATATGTATATATATATATATACAAGTATTGCAATATTATACCTATGTATAGCAGCCGTTGTTTATCGGACTATGGAATACTGAAGCGGTCGATTACAAAAATCGAGAAATAAAGAGGTCCAACGCAAGAAAATAAGTCTATAAAAACATGCTTGATTGCCTGTACGTGGTAAGTTGCACTCATCAACAACATGTGACAGCAGGAACAAAACTAACCCGTGACGGATAGCCGCAGTTCATTGTAGCTATGACATTACAGAGTGGATAAAGTATCAATTATTAATAGGAAATAGAGTGATTCCACGCAAAAAATAGTTGCTACTTTCAACCGATACTTCAATGTCTACGGACAGTAAGTAGGTATAGCCATTTAACGACGTAACCTTTTCAGTCTTTTCATGTAATAGTTCGCGTTTTCGATTACAACGTTAGTTTTTAACGGTAGTCGCTGACGTGTGCGATTTAGAGAAGACTGCAAAACAGTTGACAATGAAGACATACTCACTGGGTGGTTTGATATTGCATGTGGCTATTGCTTTGAAGTTACACCGTATCTTGCGTAGAATCTGAAGTGTTAGTATGCATTAACATCAAGATAAAACACAACAATTTTCATCAAGGGTATTGCCGCAACGACGCCATAACCATGAGTGCTTTTTTACAATAACAAACACCATTGGACTTGTACTTAAGACACACTGGAGACATCATAAATAGAGGCAGCCAGGTGCAGGTAATTTTTTCATTTGCATCGATGGAGAGAGGGTGTTGTCAATACCATAGAGGTAAATCGTATATGTACGAAAGCTGGAGATTCAAGGATTGATATACACAAATATAGGTAGTTTTAGAGCGAGTATTAAAGCCGCCGTCGGTTACTTGACAGTTGTAATACGCCGACGGTACTTGTCCCCATAGGGGACCCATTTTGTTGTTTGTTAGTATAAAAAATCCCAATATGTTTTTTAACCATGCTTATTTGAATAGTGTGGGAAACGTATGAATTATATCCACTTGGGTTGTGTAGCAGGCAGTGACATTAGCGAGCGGCTTTGAAGACATGAAGGTGTGGTTGCTATGTGTTATTCGGGTCTTGAAACTGCATCAGGTTATCTAGTTTTTGCATCTGACAACATACAGATTGACTCGTTTGTTGGTTGCTTTCATGAACGAAATTTTGAATATGCTTACACTGTTGGTCGCAAGTTTTAGTACAGCATGGTTTATACAAGCAAATTAGCAAAGAAACAATTTGACCTATTATATATATATATATATATATATATATATATATATATATATATATATATATATATATATATATATATATATATATATATATATATATATATATCTATATATATATATATATATATATATATATATATATATATATATATATATATTATATATATATATATATATGTATATGATGATTGTGATGCTTGGACAGCTCCCCTTAAGTGCCAGCGCCCACTAGACACAAACCCTTTTCCCAGACCAGGCTGCGAAACCCACGCCGCTCAGACGAACTTCCTGTGCTGTACTATTGAGCTTCAGGGTCGGGTGCATCCCCTCTATAAGATGGGACCGCTATTTAACATGATCATCCGAGTCACGGAGAGCAAGTCAGGTTTTCACGCCTTGGTATCGAACTCACATCCATTGGGTCGAAAGGCGACGTAGTTTACCACTACGCTAACGGAACCGGCTTAAAAAATATATACATTGATAAGCAAATGCTTTGTGTTGATAGCCAAAACAAATCTTTGTTGTTGGTGATCAAGTGAGAAATTGTTGGCAGGAGCGCTCATTTAACACAAACGCAAATAGCACATTTGAATGGAGCTGTGAGCAAATTCTCAGACAACACCCCATCTTATCATTGGTGAAGACGATCATATATGCTCACACAGCCACTGACAGCAAGTATATGCATAGTGTAAAAATCAATCTTAGACCAACTTACGTACCAGCCTCATAGAATCACATGGTTTACGAATGTGTAGTTTTGTCTTTATATCGTGCATACCCAAGCTAAATATCAGCTTGATTGATTTACCAATAATCAAAACACAAAACGCATATATATTTCCGTTATCATATCATTTCATTTGTCATTGTCGTTACGTCAATTTGTATATGGCCGTTACGTTACTTTGAAAATAACCGAAGTGCAATCCAGCGTAATATTATATCACCTTATAGTTGAGATACATAGCATGTTTTATATCAGTGGTTGATTTTGTAACTATGTCTTTGTAAATTCAAAACAGCAATTTTTATCATCTCAAAGTGTAATCATCTTTACTACTGCATTTGAGTTTAAAATCTGGCTTTTCTTATTATGGATTATCCTTTTAGCTTCTTGTCTGAGAAATATATGATGGCAATTATTAGCTCATCGGACCCAGCCGGTTGTTAGATAAACAATTGCATCGTATCAAGGCTGAAACCACGTTACAGACTGTTTTGCAGGTGTGCATTAAGTTGTTTCGTTCAATGCAGCACCGAAGACGTCCATAATGTGCGCCAGCATGAAATAATACGCCAGCAATATAATAATACATCATTAATAGAGGTTTTTTGAATGCATTGAAAGATGCAAATTGTAAAAGTTACATTGTCCCATCTAGATGTGTTTGGCGAATTTTCTTGAATTGCAATGAATCTTTTATGCCGAGGTAACAATGTTCATGTTGACAGTTCTTGCACACATTTGTTTTTTCCTACTTGTAATCCAGAAGGAGAGCGAATGTACATAAAAGTGAATTACCCTCATAAACTGGATTTAATCATGATAAATCAACTTAAGTGCAGTTAAATCTCACCAATGATTTGCCTTTTATATCGGACACATCACGCACACGTCTCTGAAGGCGCATGTTATGAGCGTGACAGGCATGCATTGTTTTGCTACCATCATTTTACTGCATGAATATCAGTGGGCGCGAAGTTATGTTAGCTTTGGTGCCCAAAACCTGATACTGCTACCATTGAAGCAGCACAAGTTTACGGACACCTTTGTACTTACCTTTTGGTGTCGATACATATTTAAATTATATTTGATCTAACTTAATTTTTCTTTTCTGACATGGCTGCCCTTTGATATTACGTCGTTGCCAACAGATCTTCATAGGCTATTTGTTTTGTAATCAATTTCTACAATTAAAACTGAGTGATATACATATTTCTGAAGAGTATTTAACAACAAGTTAATTCATCGGCCGCAGTGTTATGCCTGCATATCGGTTAATAGTAAGACAACGGATATTGTGCCCGACGCCACGTGACTAGCTTCTTACTTCATTCAGAGCATTTTGGTACGCAGTTGTGATATCATTCTCATTCAGGTTGAAACTTTCATATATGGAGCTCTACGACCTCTACAATATCTATCATTTTTTGCATGTATATCTTTAAACGACGACTCTTGCTACTCAGTACCTTGACCCTATTTGAGCCTGCTTCAATACCTGCTGGTGATAGTGACTTCATTGTAGAGTGCCCAGCTTACCAATTAGCGCAGTGAAGCGGTAACGTTTGCAAATTATCGTAACATAATATTATTTAACCCATATGGCCTGATCAATTCCTAAATGGGCCACCCTCACTACACTTATTACAATGCACCAGAAGGTATTGTAAGCAACAAAAAAGACAATCTATAATCCATAAGAGCGTGATTGGCACAAGTACTTGTAAAAATACAAAATCGAACGGACCAGAGAAAGTGTCTCAGACATTATTAATAATGATTACAGCATGTATGCTGTCTAGGAAAATTCAGAAAACACACTGGTTTTATTCGGGTTACGACAGCTGTTGCTGCATTTGAATATCATTGATTAATTTTTGCAAATGTATTCGTGTGACGCGGACAGTAAACAGCGCAAAGCAATGTCTATACATCGATATCGACGGCCATGAAAAAGCACGTTGTCTCTGCTCTATAGTAAGGATAACTTTTCAATCTCATTTGTGTCAAGTTTGATGGCAAATGCATCTAAGTATTTAAACGAATGGAAACCATTTAATGTTTTTGATAGCATAGCCCGGCAATAGTATCCCATTCCCATAATATAACCATGTACCTTGTTTGATTACATGGCAAGTCCTTTGCTACATGACTTACATGTCATGGGTGCCATGAATGCCCCATGTAATAAACATTTCGCTAACTATTGATTTTTGTCTTGGAGGATACGCACGTTCTTCATTGTCCATGTATATACTTTATAACTTGTCATGTGTTAGTTACATCTGTCACAAATACGCTGCTCGGCATTATTGCATTTTCTCTCATGCTGACCCATAATTCGGACCAGTCTGGCATCAATTGTGCATCAATACGGATTGTTAGAACAAAACAACGTACAATCTGAATGTTATTGGTGATCAAATATGTGATAGAATCCAGCAATCGACTCGGGTCGGCTCGTGGCATGCATAAATATTTTCTGAAACCTGACAATGATCGGGTCAGACGGTACGTACCAGACGGCTTATGGCACATCAGAGGGCGGTTATGGTCAGTATAGCGTCGGCCCGACCCTTTTCTGGTGTGTTACCGCTGCAATAAAGCCTTTGAGGCTAAAGCAACGATGCAGTTTTTGTTGTAATCGGATATTTATTGGATAGTTGGATTACCACTGTACGTAATACACCTTCTAATACCCCTATGCCGCTTAAGCGTGTTTGATCTGATAGGTTAATGCTCGTAGCCGATTCAGAATAAATCACGGGAATTTCTTATTTGTAGTGAAACTGCATTGATCACCATAATTAATTGAACGGTTAGACTAGTAAATAACGCTTAATATTATCGAAACCGTCCTAAGAAGTAGATAGATGCGTGGATAGGCATGTATTTTATGACAATAAATATCAATTAAACTATGCAAGCATTATTCGATTGATACTTTATAGGTTTTACGATGCTGCAGCCTCAGACACATTATTGCACATGTTCTGTTACATACAGGTTTATATACAAACGGCAAATTTTTGATTGAGGATTGTAATATTCACATCGCATTGGCAATGGATTGTTTGGTTTGCCATTGCGCTTCAATACAGAACTGTGCATACTGCGTACGCATATTAGCGGATATATCCGCCCAACCACGGGCACAGAAGATGGAAATAATCGCTGACATAATTTTTACACCACGTCATCACAATGTATCGGTAAGAGTCTGAAGCAGTCTCCAAATAAAACGGCTTCTGATTTGTCTGAAGCACTGATTACTGTGATGTTTTAATCGCTTCTCCCAAACAATTCAATGTGACCTTGTTGACTTACTTTGGGCAGCGAATTAACTTGACAATTTCCAATAAACGCACAGCGTATTATTGTTAATGTTCCAGACAATATGTATGTGTGTTATTCGCTGGTATATCTGGTGGCAATGCACGTTTATAAGATTATGCACATAGATTGCCGTACAAATGGCCACTGCGCCACGTGAGAATGGGCTTATAAACCACATTAGACCATGAACAGTGCAGGGAACTATGTTTGCCATGTTTCTAAAAGGAGCATTGTATCGCATTAATGATATCATCTAATGTATAGGCAGGATCGCGCATACTTCACCAAGCATTTTCTTTTGCAACGATGACTGACCCGTAACATGCAGGGATATGTCAGCGTCATGTTAATCCTGTAAGGTTGAGTGCAGAATATTAATTACTTAGAAATCAGCTGCCCCAAATGAATAAGAATCGCCGCTTATACAACCTGTGCATGCATACCACCGATTTATATTTCCCTCCAATTTGCAACAAGGAAATTGTAGCGCCAGGCAATAAGTGGTCGCACCAGATGCTCGTTTTGGCTTAGAGTATATATATGCGCTCAGGTGTGCAATCAATACGCACACTCTGCTGATCAATTTAAGGGTGCCAGTGGCTCTCGATTAAGCGCTTAATTTGGTATACCCGCAAAACAACTTCCATATATGCCTATTATTTGTCTGTATATGGTATTGCATTCAAGTAGATGATTCCCTTCGCGTCCCTTTCATATTGGGTGTGTTTAGGCGAGTGATTAACGTACATATATAACATCACACTCATTCCAGCCGCTGTATTTGTTGCTGATATCTGTGGGTCGATGACAAGGCTCATATACATTTACAGATGATTAATATTTGTTTTTCTCAAGAGATGTATTCATCACTGTAACTCGAGTCGAATAAGTTCACGGCATTATTGCTAAACGGATTAGGTATATTGCCAGCCGTTGTTACTGAATGACTCCATCGGCGAGTCGTATAAGATGCCATGCCACTATTTGGTATATGACACTTTTATTTCTGAAGAGCAGGGCAAAAATACTCAAGATAATGGAGTTATATTTTTTTTGCTTAACTACTTAAACACATTCGGCAGAAATGGCTGAAGAACATTCAACCAGCTGCAAAGCATTTTCCTGGTTGTTTATGACTTACATATTGTCGTGTGTCACTGAACATCACGTGTAGCTGTTTGTGTGTAATAACGCAGGATGCATTGTGATTTTATCAGCACAGCAATACTTTTTCTGGCATAACATTTGTGGATATACAAAGCCAGTGTTTATTGTTTATAATGTTCGGTGCAATGCATGACAAATCGGAAAATCGGAAAGTATTTATTTTATTGTCTGGAGCTGGTTTTCTTCTGACCTATATTTTCCTTTTAAAGAGGCCATTAGCAGTACATTATACTGACATAAATTATTTGCAAACCTGCAAAAATACTTCTGAAACAATTATAAGATATCCTCAGGATGTCGCATGGGATATATATATAGCAGTGTTCGTACTCCTATGTCTATGCCAGAACATGCAGCTTCAACAGAGCAGTAATCGAAAAGTCTGGGATTTAAAAAAGTAACACATTACATACAACAAAGTATGTCACTGAATGCCAGGGCCGTAAAAGTTAATCCTTGGTCTACTCACAGCTTGCAGTTGTGAGTAGAGCGCAATAATCGATAGTGTCCAAAGCCATTTTCACATCAAATATAGCATCGCTCTTATCTAACAAAACTAAAGCGCTAGCAAACATGATATATCTCTGTTTTTTGTTAACAATTTCATTATACAATATGTCAACAGTTGTATTCTTAGAGCGAAAAAAAACATTATCCTTAGCGATATACACACTCCAATATTGAAGATGGGCAATTTATTGAGCACGTTTTGGCATTTGTAGTCTTTGTAAAATGTGTAATTGAGTGGTATATTTGTGTTGACACAGCCACAAAGAGAGCGGGTAATTTTGAACACTAGATGCTTGAGACGGTTTGACAGTAAGGAAACCTGCTCTTTACTCATTAAAGAAAACGCCATGACTTCATTCTGTTTCGCAGCTAACTTTAACTTACCACTTTTCATTTGACCACTCGAATCATTCGTCATACTTCGTCACGCATGCTATTTATTTAATTTTGATAAAAAAGATGGAATGTGAAGGGCGCCAACTATTGTATTATCACCATTATTATTTCGATTGCTTAATTTACGCTTAAGATGAATATCATGCTTTAAATCGTGTTAATTTTGGGTGAATACAAAATTAACTAAGATGTTGAATTGATGTAGGTGAGGCGTTAGTGTTTAGACAAAAAGTCTTGATATTTTTGGTTTTATACAGGCTTTATTCAGTCCTAGGTTCATTCATTTGTTTGTTGATATCATACAAATGGAACTCGTTAGTCATAATTGAATTGTTCTTCATATCAATAGATTGAGGGATTCAATTAAGACGCATTATTGAATGATGTTATGTTCTTAATTTACAACTCATCTACCAATCCGCTTGTTCTAGAGCTACGCAACACTACAAGATCCAACGTGTCATCAAGTAGCTTGTCTTTAAAAAATGCGATTGAGTGAATATATTGTTAAATTGTTTTGATGTTGATGCAGATGTTATAATATACGTTTCGTTGTGTATTTAGATCAATTGCATTGAACATCGGCCGTCGGAACATTCAGAACATAAAGGTTTCGTAACTTAAAAAAGAGTTCTGTGACGAACCTCAGCACCTGTTTTGCTAGACATATCCCTTCTCGTTTTAATCTGAGTTTAGCTTATAAGCAAAATCTGATACCCGTAGTTGCGAATAAATCACCGTCATAATGTGGTTGAAGCTTTGGCACTTTTGTATGAATGGTTTACTTTGAAAGTCAGCCTATCACCATGTGGCTGTATCGCCCAGTGAATATATGATTCTATCGGTAAGAGGAGCGGCTTCAGAATACAATACGAGGTATCATTGTTTTTCATATACCTCTTATTGTTGGATAGGAATTAGGGGTCACGATACAGATTCCAAGCAGGGTCCATGGTAGAGACGCAATGTCAAGGGTCACACTTAAAAAGTTTGCATATTTCGATCATCAAGTGGGCGTGTATGGCTCTGACCATGGACATGTTTTATAGGCGTTCACCCAAGTCTAACGCTACCTCTTAGGCTATGGTGTATGTCAAAAGTGAGCTTTATTAAACTGCATGTGTAGATCACTCGATTAATGTGCTATTTTAGATCAAATAGGGCTGGGACGTAGCGCTTAAAGTTTATGCATTTTCATATTGATGAAATATGTGCATATCATAAATCAGTGTACTCCACGTAATAGCCGATCTACCCCGTCGCTTTTGTATAGTCACTATCAATTATTGCCTTTAATTCAAATTCATGCATAACTTTTACTGAACAGCGACAATATTGTTGTCGAAATAAGTTGTAAATTTCTACATAACATTAAACACTACACAGTCGGAAGCGGCATATTTTCGAATGTAGACTATTAAATGCATTATTTTTATAGCAACTCACGTGACCCTGTATTTTCTTAGATTCCTGGATCACAAGCCCGTGACATGCAAAAGGCTTATTTGTTGCTTGGTGAGTGTCCTAGCCAGCGATATATCACTATAATGAAGAAAATACCCTGCTACCACGCTATGTTATTGTAGGTCTTATTTGGTTTTCACTCTAGTAATTAAACTAATCCAGCACAAATAACCCCCATCCAAGCAACGTTATTTGCCTATCATGTGCGCTAGTTGCTCACACATCTGATTTGATCTGCAGAGGAAATGAATTGGTGGCGATTCAAATAATCAATTAAATAGGTGGCGTTGTTTGTAGGCGCCGCTGGAGAGACGTCAACGTTCCCGACAATAATTAAATGCGTATTCTCCAATCTTAGCCATATATCTTTTATGTTGCATGTAATCATAAATGCCAAAATATTACAGTGAAGTATAAAATTGGTGATTGATATTTATTTGGGTCAATCAGGTATAATGATACAAATGCAGAATGATATTCGACACGTGACACATGTAATTATTTCAAAACCTTTCAACAACGTTTCTTACCTGAGTTTGCCAAGCAATGATTCGTATAGGATTTGTGAACCATAAATAATGAGTTTGCATATACGTATAGAGAAATACTTCACTTCATGCATACACTCATCCGTTTTCTTAGGCGCCTATTTATAACTACTTCTCTCTAGCAGCAGAGGTAGGGATCAGATGTGACGAGACCAGTCTTACAGGTTATTACCGCTGATCGATTTCATACATGCCGAGTATACAACTCATCTACTCGTCTCTTCATAGTAAATCCTATTGACTGAACTGATAGTATTAATCACTGTATAAAGAAATGTGTGAAACACTGGGCAGACGTATACAGTCAGCAAATGCGTTCATGAATGAAATATTCATGCACGTTAACCAAACATCCGGAGCTTTCTGAAGCTAATTTTGTCTAAGATTGATTTGTACATACGGTTATGAAAAGGTTTTTGGTAGGTGTAAACCGCACTGCGTCGGGTCACATTGACACATGGACAGCAGTCGTTGCAAATCTATCCTAATGTCAATATGTCAAGCACAGCCTATCGAACCAGATCGTGAAATATTTAGGCTCACAGTCATACAAATCTACAAACTATTATCTGTAAGATTTTTGCATTAGAATCTGTCATAGAAATGCTTTCCACCCTAATCATAGGTACACATGCACATTGAATTATTGATGCACACTTGTCATATACGTCACTGCCTAACGTATGTCGTGCACCGCAAAATGTCTGATTCATTCAATCGCGACGCGATTTACTGTTCAGCGTAGAAACAAACGCACTGCTGTCACGCATATTTTCTGACAAATTGCAGTTATCGCATCAGCACAAGTGGTCCAGATAATAAACTTAATTTTGAAATGCCGTTCCATCTGGTAGAAATACACGTTTTCATGTCTATGTTTGCATGTCATATTATTTCGCTGACAATGTTATTACACTGACAATGACATGCTACCGTTGCATCAAATATGCAATGAACGCTGTAGGGATCTATACAAGCCATGCTTCACATAAATGATATCATCCAATGCCTTTCGCGAACTTCCCCAGGGTGCTGCTTTAACCCGGTCGGCCATTGTAGCTATTTGTGCATTTATGCTGTTGTCATGGTCGTGAAAATGGCAGATAATCTGGCTTTGAACTCAAATTACCAACCTCGTCGTCTCTCTGACATCGTTGAATCATTTGTGCCTCTCGCATGGTCCGCAAGTGCAGCTGTCTGCTGCGATAACAAAAGACATGACATTTCAGAAAATACTGATTCAGCCCCACTGTTCGCCGCGGCAGTGTAGTTGATAGGATGAGAAACTAACGATAGCTGTAACGAGATACGCTGACTCAAGAGGCGCTTTCTGCTGAAGATAACCAAAAACTCAACAACATCGCCAACAAGGAGAAATATCCATTAAAGTTGTTTAAGGGAAAAGCCTGCGAGAGCTGTTAACGATGCGCACTTGACAAAATGTAGTTATCTCTGTTTACCTATAAGAGAAAACTATTTATTGATGATGGCTAATAGGGCTGCTGAAGTCATCATCCACAACAGCAGAAGCATTGCATAAGTTCCAAACGTAGACGGAGTATTGTCCTAAAGATCAATGATGCCCCGACAAATTATCTATGGTAAATAGAGCAATTTCAAATTTGATTTCGTTGAAAATTATTTGCGCAAAATGATTTAATATACCAGCATATTTTAAGACAATTATCAACTGCAGAAGAGGCTGAAGGTGAAACTACTTTGGATGAATGGTTATGATTCTTTTAACCACTGACGCTGTTTTTCCTTCAAATTTGCAGCGCGAAAAATAGCGGCACAGAGCGATGAATGGCTTCAGCAGATACTTTGTGTGGTATATATGGGTCCATTTCTACTGACCAATTTAAAGCACTGTAGACCCTCGATGCAGCGCGTGATCTGATACATCCGTACAAACAGCTGTAATGCTTGCCAAATAATTATCAGTCCTTGTGCTCTATTCTGACAGATGTTAGTTGAGTCAATTAAGTTGTGGCATCACGGACATATATGATTGGCATTTATTAGTATGGCACAAAGAAGAACTGTGAAATCGGTGATGACAAGACAGTAAACGTAGTTGCCTAGATCAGCTACAAAGTTTCATTGTGTGGTTCGTAGAAACCAATTCATTATATAATGGTTTAGATGTGCACATCCGCTGAATGATACATATACACATAGGAGTGACCAGACGCTACGTGTTCTAAGCTTTTATTAAGATGACAAAAGTTGCATAATACCAAAATTATTTATGAGGTGTATGTTTTAAATAGTATGGAAAAGTTTTAGAAATAGCGTACTGTACCTCGCGTTATCCCAACACACAAGCGGTGACTATGGTGACTTCGTTTCCAAAACATACCGATCTATTGACTTACAGATATCGCTGTTAATCGCTAACCGCATGTTTCTTGGTGATTGTATTAATTTGCCGCATATACTTCATTTGTACCGCTCATATGAACCATATCCGCTCGTCGAATCTTGTGAGAAATAACTATGATATTGAGCCATGAATTTCCTATTTACCATGCGAGGTTACAAAATTTCGCCGAGGCATAAACTCAGAGCACATTTATCTATAAAAAGATAAAGCAAAGACCCAAGCTTGAAGGAAAATTCCTTTTAGTATCTTTAATTGGGATAAATGATTTGATGCGACGTTTTCTAGTCCATAAAATGCTAATCATTTATTGGACACTCGATAACATTGATTCCATAATTAATGGTGGGAGGGTTTTGACTGAACAATTGAGTAAATAAGGCAAGCTAAGTAAAAAAACCTTGAAAAACATGTTATTTGAAATTTCTGCTTAGCCGTAGGTTAGCCATAAGCCTCTAATGCAAATGACTCCAAACATACGAAACTTATACTTTTTGGATTTACGGATGCTAAGCACATACATATCTAACACTGTGACGTCAGTCGTTTTGCGTTTAGAGGCATTCCTAAACGCAGTACATGTATTATTCATAAATCGCTCAGTCATGCCGCATCATGCCTAGCTCATTATAACGATAACTGTTTATATGACTAGTATAAAAGTCAAGTAAATTAGAGGACAAGAATCTCCGCGCACTTCTGTCATGCTAAATGTGGCGTTGCCATCTTTTAGGTTTATCAAGAAAACCTGGTGGTATAAATTTCCGACTTTATTAGTACGTGTGTCACAGTCAGCATGTCACTTCATCAATCAAAACACCACGAATTTGATGAAGGCAAATTTATATTTCCAAAAGGAAATTCAATTCAACATCGTGGTTTGACATTGTTTTCTGTCAGATAATATCGCGATGGTGAGGATTTAAGCGTTTTTAAATTGTCAGCACGTTGGCTGATATGTGTTAGTTATCGCATGGTCACGTGGGTGATATGGGGAAAGAAAACACGAGGACGCGGAGCAGTAATGCGGTATCACGGAAATTAATTTCTATAAGCAGCGGCTAACGTCCAATTATCCCCAAGGACATAGTTGATCGTATTAATGCAGTCGTCTATGATGAAGCCGCCTTCCGGGCGCTATTTCATTGATAAATTACCCATTTTAAAAGTCGTCATCACTTCCCAATGCAACAGCAGGTAATCACGCATAGGAAAAACGTCCCTGAAAAGCCCACACCGTTTAACCCATATCTAGCAAATATCTAATTCACCCTTAGAATACCGCCCCAATGAACTAATGCTGTGCATCTTCTCATACAGATTACGCACTACGACAGACTCTTTCGCGTTAAACTATTTAACTTCTTAGCTTTTAGTCTTGCTTCATTTGTAATCAAATTCAAATATTACAGGCTATGCCCTCAGTGCGAAACAAGATAACATTGAGTAAGCCTAGTGTGTTACAATTTACCACAAGTATATGCTCGAAGGAATTACAAAAGTCAACTTTGTCAGATATTATTTACTTCCCAGAACGATTTAGCTTTCTGCTGTAATATGTCTTTTTCCCCGATTATTTGCCGTAAATATATATCAACACCACATCAAGTCTATTACAACCTGCTCAGTGAGTACCCTGGCAGCATTATTTGTATTTATTCTGTATCGGTTACAAAGCTAATCAGTCTCAGGTACTGAGTCAGATCAAAGTGTCTATAATGCTATGCTGTCCTTATTGCTGTTCATGGAAAGCACATGTCGCAGCTGAACTTAAAATCAATTGAGTAAATCCGTGGCTTTGTAAAGATGTTCTAAGGCAGCGTGGCGTGCGGATTTCCTGGCCGGCCGACGAAATGATCAGCGATTTCATGGAAATCCTATTAAGGAGTAAGTTACTGAATGTTTCGATTAATGCACCATTTAAATGTAGTATTGGCAGATCTTAAACGAAGTTTTCATTACCCAGCAGCATGACATGAAATTCAGCACTAGCAACTAACATGTCGGAGAGCATACGAGTCGTTATTATTCGTCAGTTTAAAACATCCATCGGAAATCCAGCGTCAAATGTTGCAATTGATGACTAGCTTTCTACACACGAGCTGATTAAACACCAGCATTACATATATTTTAAAGGCACGATATATTCGGTAAACATCTGCAAGGTCTTAAACGTTTATATGCGAATATCATGCGCCATCAAACATCCATCACAGTCTGCAGCATATGGTTGATATCTTTATCCTTAACGGGATATGTAGCCTATTGTACTTCGGACGAACCTGAAACAAAATGCCGTTGGAACTAGGGTTGGTAATGAAATGATTCAATTCGGTAAAAAGTTAGATGCCTTATTTTATTTGTTCAACCGTTGCGAGATGTCGTTCATAACAATACGATCACTTGACTCCAATTCAATTCAGAGTATTGAAGTTGACACGGCATATGACGTTTAGTACAATATTATTTCCGCGTATGAAAGAAGGAATTTATTGCAGGCATATAATGCATTGGAAGGAAGGATATGGTCGATGCGTTTTTAATGGAAAATAAATGTCTCGAAACAAAAGGTTGCGACTTCCATAGAATTGCCTGGGTAACATGAGTGAAGAGAATTAAGTATGTTGTTGTTAGGGTACAACCGAATAGGACTTCCTGCAACCGCTCCATCAACGACCAACCGTTAAGTACGATGGCAGCCGTTAGTATAACACCTAAAGCATAAACACAGAACGGCTATTTGTACAATACAGGAGTTTATGATAACCACACGCATATCTATGCCGGATACAAAAGAGGATGTGTACAACAATGTACGTGCGTTGTGAAATACTTAACATGTCTGCCTCCGCTGATTTATTACATGTTTGTGCCCAGACTCTATACACTGGCATTGTATCACAGGTCTTTACCTTGTTTGTACATAAAAGAGTGTGATTGCGCAAAGTCATAATATGTTTATTAAATTTTACCAGTCATGCATTTCTCTGCCGTATCGTCGCAAAACATTAACATAATCGGTAAAATACATTTCGACAGAAAACCGAGTAGTAAATTGGGTGACTTGTGCTTCCGAACATTAATCCAATTGTCTTCATTTGGCATGTTTGGCGCTGCATAGTGTTAGGCATATCATCTTATAAAATATACTTATGTAGCGCGGATTGTATTATTCTGTATGAATAAAGGGGCGTACATGTGGCGACAATTATTTCTGAAACGTCTGTCAGGCGATATTAGTGGCCATCCATATGATAATTCAAACTTTGTGTTTGTGTTCCAGAGAAAAGCAACAGTGTTCAGTGTCTAAGCATCGGCACTGCAGGTAGACAACATTTACGGACGGACAGTAATGAAAAACTCTTCGTTAGTTTATGTTAGCCTTTATGTCATGGTATTTGTTAATTTGCGTCAGAGTCAACTTGAATTTAATACGTGATATCCGGAAACAGCGCAACATCCTCCCGCCGAACAATCGACTATTCATCAGCTTGACATAGCTGACAAGGATAAACAAAATGAATATGCTTGTCATGCGTTCGTATATACTGTTACGCGATGTGTCGTAGATTGTGCCGCGCGGTGATGACAGCTGAATTTGGCATAATAGTTTATTTACATAATCAGCATATTTTTGGTATGGCAAGCTTACATGACGCCTAGTCAACATGAAGGTCGTTATACGACTTAAACAAAATGGTATTTTTCTTGTTATTTACAGTCTTCTAAAATGAGTATGCAGGGTAATATTGGACGATAGATATTGAACGATAAGCCGTTAAGAGGTATGTAGCTACGATTGAACGCTAAGCTAAGAGATGTGTTACTTTGACAACAATCAGATCTGACACTTAGCAATCACGTCATAAAACTTCTAGCGACTACAGGCGGAAACTTTTCACTAACTGGCATTAATTCGCAATTTTACTATGCAATTCTCGCAAATTATTCATCAGCACGAATCATTCATTCATTTTAAATTATTTGGAAAAGGTATAGTTCGTTTATGGCGTCTTCGTTGCCGGGCGATACCAGCTTATATTCAGCAGCCACAAACGTATGGCGAAATTATTGACATATAACACGACAGCAAGTAAACACGGCCGAGTTATAGTTTAAAAGCTATTAGAAGAGGTAACGGCAGCTGCACGTGTGTGTGAAAAGATAGAGGGATATTGTTAATATTTTACTTATGTTCTCTATACAAAGATTGCTATACTTGGTCAACTTTAGGCACAATATGAAATGTTTTAAAACTGATTTAACAATACTAAATTTTGTATGATGCACGTGACGAATTGCTTTGGAAATGCCATTTCTAAATGCAAGATATCGGGAACAATGATCCGCAAAAAAAACACGTCTCAATTCATTTACTTATGTTATTCAGGCGTTATGGACAATAATTGTGTCCGTTATTTGTCGATATCCTGCCAATTTCTACTTAAGTAAGCATTTAGCTTCTGAACCGAATGAAACGTACAGAATGCAGCACATACATTTTTGCATACCACGAATTCGAATGAGCTTTTGCTAAGGGTTTGTTACATCCAACAATATCGATAAAGAAGTGCCAGGTCGTCAGTGGGCTTCAGACATGCTAACATGTGAACGAAGCGTTCTGGTCTGATGGGGAACATTTTACGAAAAAGTTGTGTTATTGATATCACTTTGAACGAAATATTTCCGAGTAATATATTACATTGCAATGTCATTATAGCACCAAATATAGTCACCATGACACCATCTTAACTATCTCACCTGCACCAGTCGTCCTTGTTGACTGGGGAAATAGCACAGGCATCAGTTTTCTTCTCATCTATGAAGAGAGGGGATTTCTGCCGGCAATGATATCCAGAGGTCTCAGATGTTGTTATTAAGCTGAAAAATCAATTACATGATGACAAACTAATAGAACACATGACTGAGTGTATAGATTCAGCAAATTAATTTAAGTTTCGCTTACCATCGATGCCTCTCTCTCTATATGCGTTTCAGTTAGCAAACAAGACGGAATTTTTCACAGTCCGAAACTAGGCAGGTAACCGAGACCATCATTCTCGACGTATCACTTTAGTTAGCTCGGTATCACCTGCGAGCAAATTATTTTATTGAACTTAATTTGCACTATATGTAGATTGTGTCTTTTGATTACAGATATCATAGTCAAATAAGTTATGATTTTTGATCAGATTCAGAATTCTTAAGCGACTTTGGCGGCTCATTTCACATTTTCAATATGCCGGCAATTTTTGTTCTCCGTGCAAAATCTTAGCATTAAAACCCGCCGCCAAATTGTTTCATTTCACATTTGGCGGCCTATCGTCGCATGAAGAATGAAGCATTGACATCGTCCCCCGGAAGATGTTTGTTCTGCATTCGATCTTCATGTGTTTAGGGAGATAAAAACATATCAGTATTCAGCATACAATTCCGTGAAAATAACGTGATAGTTGGGTAGTTAAGCTGTTTGTTATTTCGTGAGCAAGTAAATACGCTGTCAATTCCAATCATTAATGCAGTCGCTCAATATATACTTTGCAAATTGTTAATCATTAAAATATAATCTTGGATCTATTGCGTCGATTCATAACATTTCATTTAACAGTGATATACACAGATAGCTACCTAATTCCTAACAGTGGTTTGATTGCCAAGGCTATGCCAAGGTATACGGATGTCCTTTTGAGGCTTCAATTATCGACACTGTGAAGTTAAATACGAACGTTGCTAGTACCAATGTCGTTATCAGTCCGACTTGAACAGATTATGTTTGCTTGCCAGACCCACGTGCGTTGCTTCAGTGCGCTGTTAGATTCGTTCTCTACGCGTTTTAAAATTAACATTATCCCATGGAGCAAAGATGCAAAGCATGTAACGCTTATGATGAAATAGGTGCTTATCATAGGCTAGTGTACTCCGCTTAATAGCCAATCATCCCATGCGCTTTTCTGAAGTCACCATATATCAAGTTGTCGTTCGATCACATTTGTCAAACAATATGTGCAGCACAGATAATGTTCTTCTAGACTCAGCATTTGTTTTTATTTCTATGCTACTTCTCATCTGTCCCGTATCGTTATCAGAAAAGCATCATAGGATCTCAACGTCTTCCAATCAAAGATAATATTTAATCCTAGCGATTGTTTATTTCATTATTTGGTTATGCAGATAAGCCGTGATAACACCGAAAATGTCTTATCTAAGTCATTAAGTACAAGGTTAAAATACCCCCGACCAGTAATGCAAGGAACAGCTTAATTCCTTGGTATGATAGGTTTTAACAATTTCGCCATAGTGATAGAGTTAGAGAGTGACCGAAAAGTCTGCAGGACACCGCATAACAGTAAATTCAGCCATTATTTGCTACAAAGTTTTATGCATGTTATGGATACAGATTAGTGAATCCCTAGAGTATTTAGCCATAAGCTTATTTCCGAAGTGGAACGCCGTGTGCAATGCGGTGTGGACAAAATAGATTAAAGGTTGTCATCTTGGAGTTACTACATTAATATATTGGGCGAAGGTACCATCAGCTAGCGGCCAAAATTCAGTTCAAGTAGGAAATTAGTTACATATATTGTTATATATATAGTTATATATATATATATGTGAGTGTATGTAAATATAAACGGATATATACACACATATATATATATGTATATAAATATATATGTATATATATATCATATATTTATATATATATAATTAAATATATATAAAGATATATATAGATATATGTAATATATATTTATATATATATATATGTGTGTGCGTGTGTGTGTGTGCGTTGATTATTCAGCGCATCAGTAACAGTTATACAAAGCTATATCCGCTTTTCTAATAGTAGTGAATGCGATCACCATATCCATGAATCTTCTCTATATTGCTGACATTGGTATGTGCAATGTAGCGGGTAGATTGTCCAAGAGCATAAATATGGAAATAATTTTTATTTTTGCGTCATTTCACTGTTGCAGGTTCTTACCAGTAACATTCCAGAATTGTAACAAGTTTTGATTGTATTTGCAAGTTATACAAAATTAGATAGCTTTTGAGCTAAGACACTAAACGAGAATAGCCCATGCATCGCAATCACTCTTTGCTACGCTGACAAGAAGCGAGCGATTTTTGTACTGGAATTGGACAAATATATGTTCCCTTTTGGCCCCTACTAAAAGGCAGCAATATACTTTAGAGACAGAGATGAATTCATCGTGAGAGCATATGCTAGATCAGAGTAGGTTGTAATAAATAAGGTCCGCACAAACAATCAACGCGGGGTTTATACAGACAGCAACAAAGGATGTGTATTGTCATTTAATAGAAAACTCGGAAAAGCATAAACATAAATATGGTATTATCAACACAGACGAATATGTGAAATTCGTTCCATCGAATTACAACCTAAATGAACATGGTGTAAACATCTTAAGATTTAAAGAAGATCCCTGTTATGGACATGGAATTTACATCTGGACATCGCGTGGTCAAGAAAATATCAGGCAAGAACACGCAAACTATGCATGTATTCATGATGCCAGTAATGTGCATTACATTAAATGGATAAAGCGTGTTATCAAGTGAAAATCGTTACGCGTATATCTGATTTGAATTATGTCATTTACCATGTTAACTGGTACACATGATCCATGTAATACGGATAATGATCTCCTCAGTTATAAATTGTTACACCCAATGATTTGCCGCATATTAGCGTTTAGATTAAAGACCATCGATTCCTTGCAGTATCTCATTTACAAATCAGTTGATACAATGGCTGCCAAATGTGAATTTGATACAAATGTAATATGCATATAATTCAATTGTTCTGATGGTGGTGTTCATGTTTGTGGACATTTATTTCGCTTAGTATGCATGCGTCGCATTCTAGCATTGTTGTGAGCCATAATGATTGCAAATATCATAATGATTGTTGTATTCTCAGCACGCTATATCCATATGTTGTTAACACGATTGGTGTGGCAAATTGCTGACCGCCCTGCGTGGCAGCCACATGACTTTTGTATTACTGCATTTTGTCTTTTATTGACTTCTGGTATAACGTTTACGCATCCTCATTTTGCTTAAGTATTTACTAAATGACCATCCAACGTTTTTTAACTTATCATTATTGGAGCTATTGTTATTTGCAAGGATTTTGAAATTATGCTGTGCTCTGAAATGCAGTTTCCAAACGAAACGTATTCATTGGAGGTTGGTAACTCAGTTTCTGTTTGAGCAGACTGACTACAATACTTAACTATCCCTTATAGATAGTACTCTTGCAATTGCCGTATTATAGATCTATAATCATACATTATTACTTCATGCCGTTGAGATTTGTCGTTATGCTTATAACTGCGGTAAATATGAACCTTGACAGATAATTCAATGAATATAACAATTATCACCGAACAAATTTAGTTGTTCATTAAGATCGTCGATCGGAAATCTTATGTTAAGCAAAATGTAAGTAAAGACAACTTTCTGCTGCATTCAAAGAGTATTGTACAATGTACCCAATGCCTCGCGTTGATATCTTTACATTTTTAAAACTATAATCGTAGATCCGTGTACTCTTCTTGATTGCTTATATACCCATGCAATTTCCTGAAGCCACCATCGATCATCGTGTCATGCAATCACATGTTCCAGTAATATATAAAGCCCAGGTGTGTACAATTAATTTGATTACTTTTCCCTGACTCGAGTTAATTTTATACGATCATGGCGTCTGTCACCTTAATAGCACTGACAGCATCGTAACATGCAAGATAAAACGACCTCATCTTGCCAGTGTAATTTATATAAATACCCAGGTACAGAAAACATTTTCAATCAAACCATGACGTTAACGATGTTTAGTGATAATAGAAAAAGCAGCATACCGGAAAATTTTGTTTGCATATGTTGGACATTAGTTATCCAAACGTTAATGTTAAGCATCCAAGGGTATAAAATTGTCCACGTATTAGCACCATTCCAATGTTTTTATGCATGCTTTTCACACGGTCCGGTTAACTTATAGCTCTAAATCATATAAATCTTTAGCTGGCATGATGAATTGACGTCCTTCAGGTCATTTGAGAATAACTGTTGACCATTAGATGACTATTTATAATTGATAGCTCCCATTGCGCTGAGCGCTGAACTGCACATTGAGAATTTGCACCTATACTGAATTAATCATACGGACTGATATTCGTGACACTTTCAAGTTACCGCAATCATAAGCTTCTTGACAAAAGGATATTAAATGCCTCTCAAATAAAAATTGCGGAAAAGCCAAAATAGCTGCAAGGTCGTCATCATAGGTCACAATTGTGCAGATAGCGTGCAGAGGAAACATCATCTGGCGGCACAATCAGTCGGAAATGTATATCAACTATATGGTCGTTATGGGTATCCAAAGGTATCGTTTATGCAACAGAGCTACATTTCTCACTTAACTCGCAGATGTCATTTCCTTTTGTTTAACCATTAAAATGCAGAGCCCAATACTGATGTCAAGTTACTTAAGACTGCAGCTTGAAAAAAATTTTGTTGGCTACTAATTAAGCAAGAGTGCGGTAAGAGAACGTTTCATGCGAGCTGGGCCAATTCGCTCTGGATACACTGGTTCACGGTACTCTAGCCAATTAATTGCGATTTGTATCACGTATCATATTATATTGCAGACTTATGTTCAGTGAGTATTTCTTGTCTACCGAACGTTTAATATATGCACTTTTGAGGTCTTCCGTAGAATTATCAGTACCATTGTCAGCTATTCTCCCAAACATCATGGAATATTAATCTCAATAATCTGAAACAGTAACATTCAATAATTATTTTATCTGCACCGATTACAAAGAATTGCATGCAACAACTACCATCTTTTGTTTTATTTACACCATGAAACTCGCTACTAAATACATTTTTAACATGCAATCATATTGAGGAAGCGTACTCCATCGACTCCATAATCTCCTGTAGGTTCAGTAATAACTGAAATGTCGTGAACGGCATTTCCATCTTGGCTACAAAATATTTCAATTGACACATGAGTCCCTATGTTGAATGAATATGAAATATATTACATAGTCATTTTTCGTCTACAAAGAACAGCAACACTTTCTTATCTGTGAAGAATAGCACCTTGCATGGTTCAAGGATAGCAGATGGCTGCTTAGGGCATCGATACGAAAGTTAGATGTCCCGTTGAAGAAGGCTTCATATTTATCAGTAAGCTTTGAAAGCTCTTGAACGTCTGCAAGCAGTGGTAAGGACCGAAATTAAAAATATATAATAATATTTTACGAGAATAATAATAAGCTAATTTACTTCAGCATACTAAGAAGCAAGTACATGTGAACAACTACTTGTCAATAAATAAAAGAATCACAACATAATACATAACTATTATTTATCCTAATAATAATTCTCCGATTGCACGAACATTTGTAATAGCAGCTAAACTCTGTTCTGTTGTTAAGATCAAGATATCTAGAATTAATCATCAGTATATCGTAGCAGCATGCCCAAAAAAAGGTATGTCATTTCTTCAACATTTCATGTACCCACCCCGCATAGCGGTTTATAAATGCAACCCAGTCGAATTGGTCCGTACAATGATCTTTCCATTTCCTTTGTTTTTGCTGCTTCTCGCATCTCTCCTTTGTCTCCTGAAGCTTTTGCAATATTTCTTTCGCGGCCTCAGCTTCCCTTGTCTTTCTCTTTGAAGTCTTGATTGACGTAAAACCATGTCTCAACAATCTGCCCCTGTGGTCCGATCTTTTTGTAGTTTCTTTTGGCGTCGTACATATTTTGTTGATACTAAGAATCGGATATTAAAAACATCCCGCGTAATACCGAAGGAGCGTTCTGATTGACGTTTAACGGAACTGCCCGTTCACTTTGACCTTTGCGTGCATCAGTCAGAGAAATATTTCCGCCGTTTCTGCCCGGTTAGCCCGATTAGAGTAATAGCCTCCAATATTCTGGAATATACACTAGCCTAAAAGGCTGTCGTACTAGCCCAGGCTATCGCACGGCGGTTAGTGTTAAGCCCTAAATGATGTATGATCGACTGAAATAACATCATGAAGGCTTTGGCAAAACAGAAACTAGCTGCTTCTAAATAGATACACTCATTTGTTTCGTTAGTTATCGTAATGATCGTATGCTCCAGAGATGTAGCCAAAAAGATACCATGTGTTGCGAGAGACACTATAAATTGATAAATTAACGATACTGGGGATTCAATAACTGTACAATGACTTAATACTCAGGCATAGTTTTGTGTGGACGTAGTTTTTTGTGGATGTTGTCCAAACAAGAGTACAATTAATGACATGCATAGCAACGATAACGGTATTGAGGATCATCATGCAATACCACCGGGTTGACACACATCGTGCAGATGTGTTTTTTACAACCTAGTAGCTAGGCTTCCTGTGATATCCGATGTGCGCGAATGTGCATGATATAGCGAAGTTTACGATGCTATGTTCATAGTTATATGATAGCTGTACTCGTGCCTAAAGGTGATTAAATAGTAGACTGTGAATGTACGCATAAGTTGCTCTTGTGTAGTAAGGGGTAACAATACCTCCTGAACATTGACTATATACAATCATACGGTCTTGCAAGGATTGTTTCCATGCTCAATAATATGTGCACACAACACAAGCATTAAGCTGTCAATATGTACGGTTTATATCTTGTTTGTAAATAATTGTCATCCTAATGTTGACTTTGATATATTGCATGTGGAATATTAGCAAATATCCTTTAATAACGCGACGTTGTATAATATATGAAAAATGGTCGAGATATCATCATTGAATTGAATGAGTAATGGTGAGGCGATTTGTATGCCTTTTCAAAGGCGCAGTTTTGCAGTGTCACGGAAATTAATTTTATTTAGCAGCGGCAAGCATCAAAACATCCCCGAGAATATAGTTTATTGTATCTATGAAGTTGCCTATCACGAAGCCGCGTTCCGGATGCTGTTTCTTTAAGATATAACCCACGTGAAGAGTCGTAATCGTGCCCAGATACAATGATGGTAAATAGCGCAAACGAATGTTGGTTTCTGCATATACTCCCCTAAAATGCCTTAACCGTTGTTGCCATCTCTAGCCAATACCTAACCCAACCTTGGAATAACCCCCCAACCGATTAATACTGTGGATCACCTTCTACAAATTGTACTATATAACTTCTTGGCTCTTTGTCTTGCTTCATTTTTAGTCAAATACGTATATTATAGCGATGCTATTAGTGTGAAAGGAACGATAAGTTTGACATACATGATAGTTTAGCAATAGTGCACGAACCGAGAAAAAACAGCGTAGATTTTGACATGTATCTTAGAAAATCCAGAGAAGCTGATATATGTAGGGAAATATGCGAGCTATAATGTGTCAAAAGAATGGCCACTAACGAAATTGAAAAATAATTGGAGAGTTTGAAATCTCTACAAAACAATCAGCATAATACCTACCATTCAAGCATTACTAGGTCCATGTTGAATCAATTATAGTCTGTATTATAATTTAAGAAATATCTATAACTATAAAAATTATGATATTTTCGTCCAATTAACCTCAATCTTGTGATAATCTTCCGATTTTGTCATTGGCTGCTCAAGCGAACGAAGTGCACCAATAATCAACTATTTTTAGGGTTGATCTCCCTATATTTAATTATGATATTCGCATGACTTTATCATAATTCCCCATCAGGGTTTCATTTGTTTTGTGTTGTAATAAACCGTCAGTTATTTGTATCCTACTATAAGAATGTCTAATAAGGGGATAACCATCATTAACCAAAGATAATAATTCTGGTATCAACATGCTGCTGTTTAAGTGGAAACAAAATGCTGCTATAACTAGGGTTGGCAATTAAATGATTCAATTTGGTCAAAAGTTAGAGGCCTTATTTGTTCAACCGTTGAGAGAGGTCGTTCATAACAATGTAATCACTTTACTCCAGTTTAATTCAAAGCAAGGATTGAAGTTGACACGGCATATGACGTTTAGTACAATATTGTTTCCGCGTATGAAAGAAGGAATTTATTGCAGGCATATAATGCATTGGAAGGAAGGATATGGTCGATGCGTTTTGAATGGAAAATAAATGTCTCGAAACAAAAGGTTGCGACTTCCATAGAATTGCCTGGGTAACATGAGTGAAGAGAATTAAGTATGTTGTTGTTAGGGTGCAACCGAATATGACTTCCTGCAACCGCTCCATCAGCGACAAACCGTTAAGCACGATGGCAGCCGTTAGTATAACACCTAAAGCGTAATAACAGAACGGCTATTTGCACAATGCAGAGGTCCATGATAGCCACACGCTCATTTGTGCTGGATACAAAAGGGGAAGTGTGCAACAATGTACGTTCGTTGTCATGTTTGCCTCCGCTGACTTAGTACATGTTTGTGCACAGACGAGTCCTTTGTGTGTAATCGTCGAAGTATAGCCACGTGTACAAATATTTACGGTACAAAATAAATCGAAGGATACGATGAAAGACGTCACGCATAATTCAAATTCACTATGCATGTGGTAATATGCGAGCAGGTGGATGACAAATAAAATGTCGTGGAATACTAACTGATGGTGATTGTAACTCATACGAAAAGAGATGCGTAAAATGTGGAAATTGAATATTATTCAAGCAGAAAAGGGTGTGTCGTATTTTCCACGGTCTTTGCTTTCTATTGTCACTTAATACTGTACATAATCATGAACTGATTACATTTTAAAAATATGTTGGACAATTGCAGAGGAACAATTTGACGTGGTGTGTCTAAATATCCGAAAAACGTTCAGATTGGCGATGCGTTAACACCTGCCTTAAAACATTGACAATGGCAATTACAATTTTCTAAGCATTCATATAGCTGAAGCTATGAATAAACATATGCCCATGAAACGAATTAAGTTCAATAAATATAAAGACAAAAAAGTGCCTTGAATTACAACAGGTTTTCTAAAATCTATAAGCTTCAGAGACAAACTGTATGATAAAATCAAGTCCACAAACCCCGCTTCAGATGATTATGCATCCATTAAAACTAGCCTAACAACCCCAAAACAGAATTTTGAAGCAAAACATTCGAATGGCCAAAAAAATCATTAACATGCCTGCTTTGAAAAATCCAAACATGATATTAAGCATACTTGGAAACAAAAAAGAACCCTAATAAATAAATCTAACACCAAAGCTACCCATCCAGCAAGCTTACAAATCAACCATGCTACTGTATATGATCCAAAAGAAAACGCACAACTCTTTAACGTCCACTTTAAAGACGCTGGTCCAAATTTAGCCAATAAAATTAGGGTCCCCCCAAACACATCACACTGCATCTTGATATTTATTTTCACTCCCTTAGTGAAGATACTGTTGCTACCTCCATAGATAAATTGGCCTCCAAATGTAGCACCGGTGTAGATGGCATATCAACCAAATTGCTAAAAAAATTGAAACCTGTTCTTTGTGCTCCTATTTGTATGATTATAAACCAATCATTAAAAACAGGTATCTTTCCAGAAAATTTAAAACTAGCCCCGATCATACCCTTCCATAAATCTGGTGATCAAACCAACATACATAACTACAGACCAATATCATTACTACCAAATAAACTGCTATGTATGTAAAAATATACCAGCATGCAATTAAATCATAAAATGCTTATGCAACCTACATCTTACGAAAAGAACATTAATCACCATCCCTCCCCGACACATGCATTCAAAATTAAAACAGAATGACTTGTTTCAAACAGGTGACCGTCTCGCTAGCGACAAACCCATTGTCTTAGAGGCGGTCTCCTGGCCTAACAAGTTCATTTGTATATATTTTTTTTCAACCGTTTAATGTGTATTGCTTTATAATTTGATACATTAGTGATGTACATCTAAAAAAATGGTTTCGATTTTTGTTTGGCAAATTAATTTATCTGAATCTGAATCTAATTAGCATGATAGGTAGCAATGCATTTGTTATGAAATTTCAACCTAATTATATGTGCTATAAACAGACATTTATTGCTATTGCAGAATTGCCACTGCAGTGCATACCTTGTAATTTGACGAAGTTTTCCAAAATATCTTGATGTATCCCTGAACAACATCGTTTTGAGAAAAAAGGTTACTCGCATCGGTTTTGTGTTACAAAACTTTGTGTAGCAATGAACATTGGTATTAGTGGCCATCCATTTGAAAATTCAAAATTTGTGTTTGTGTTCCAGAGAAAAGCAACAGTGTTCATTGTCTAAGAATTGGCACTGCAGGTAGTATTGGAAATCTCTTCGCTAGTTTATGTTAGCCATTATGTCATGGTATTTGTTAATTTGCGTCAGTGTCAACTTGAATTTAATAGATGCTATCCGAAAACAAATGGTTTAGATTCACGCTTAACAATCCACTACTCACCAGCTTGACATAAACTGACAAGCACTAACAAATGAATATGCGGGTCATTCGTTCGTTTATAGTGTTACACGATGTGTCGTTAATTATGCCGCGCGGTGATGACAGCTAAATTTGAGCAGAAAAGTTTATTAACGGAATCAGTATTTTTTGGGTATAGCAAGCTTACATGTCGCCTAGTCAACATGAAGGTCATTATACGACCTTAGTAAAATGGTATAAGGTGGATTCATCTTTTTCAAGACTCGTATTTTTCCTGTTATTTGCTGAAATTCAGTATATTGGACGATAGATATTGAACGCTAAGCTAAGTGATGTGTAACTTTGACAACAATCAGATCTGAAACCTAGCACTCACGTCATAACGTTTCTAGCCACTACAGGCGGAAACCCCTAGTATGCTCGCTACACTTGTTTTTACTCACTGACATTAATTCGCAAATCTGATTCTTGCAGCTTATTTATCATGACTACATCGAAACATTAAATATAAATTGATTGGCCAAGGTATAGCTCGTTTATGACGTCTTCTTTGCAGTGCGATACCGCAACATCATGCTTATATTCACCAACCTCAAACGTATGGCGAAACTATTGACATGTCATAAACCCGGCCGAGTTATTGTTTGAAAGCTATCGGCAGCTGCACATGTGTGTGAAAAGAGGTTTGCTGTAGGAATAGCGTTTGTATTTTACTTATATTCTCTCCACCAAGATTGCTTATACTTGGTCAACTTGAGAGCAATATGAAGTGTTTCAAAAACTGATTAACGAATACTAAATTTTGTGTGATGCACGTGACGAATTGCTTCAGGAAAGTCGTTTCCATGTGTTATAGACAATAATTAAGTTAATTATTTGTCGATATCCTGAATGAGTGGTCACTGGGCTTCAGTCATACTGTAGTTGGCGCTAAGCTTAATTTATAGATCACAGACATCAGTGAGTTACTACTCTAACATTCGTGTCATTTTCGTTGCAATTGGAACGGTTCTCAAACGATTCTCAAGCTCTAATGTAGGTCATAATACTTCGGTCGGATAGTTAACACGATTTACGAGCTGCCTTGATACACGCTGACACAAGAAGTGAACGAGGCGCGCTGGTTTGATAGGGAACATCTATCTACAAACGACTACGTGGCAGACAAGTTGTTATTGATAATATATTGTACGAAAAACTGTCGCAGTAGTGTATTACATTGCAATATCACTATAGCACCAAATATGGCCACAATGACACAATCGTAACCAACACACCTGCACCTTGTTAACTGGGGAAATACAGCATGCATCAGTGCTCTTCTCATCTATGAAGGGAGGGGATTTCTGCCAGCTGTAATATCCAGAGTTCTCGGATGTTGGTATTAAGCTGGCAAATCAATTACATGACACATTTATTGAACACCTGACTGAGTGTATAGATTCAGCAAATTGATCTAAGTTTCACTTACCATCGACGCTTCTCTCCATATTCGTTTCAGTTAAGCGCAGCCAATAAGCAAACAAGACGGAATTCTTTACAATCCGAGAACTAGGCAGGTAAAAGAGACAATGATTCTCGATGTTCCACTTTAGTAAGCTGAGTATCACCTGCGAGCAAATTAATTTACCTAAATATAGATTGTTTGTTTCACTTTTCAGGGATGCAGGCTATATTAGGTGGTCATGCAAAATCATAGCAATAAAACCCGCCGCCGAATTGTCTCATTTCACAGTTGGCGGGCTATTGTCGCGTGAAGAATGCAGCATGATCATCTTCTTCCAGCAGTTTGATACCTATTCGTGAATTCATCATGATACGTGAAGCCAAAGAACCGGTTATCAATGGTACTGTTAAGTTAGTACAACCTCTGGCTAGAAGGTATTGGTTAAATAAACGGTACGGAATACTTATATATACATATCGAATTACTATGATGATCGACAAACATATGAAAATACACTATTGTCTGTATTCGGTTTTAATCAAGGTCTTCTGTTTGGACATGTATTCCATTGGCAAGTAAATGCCATTGGTTATCCCTTTTGTCACGCTCACCTTACTAAATTTACGCCCAATCTCACAAGATAAATCTTGCCACGCCGCACTTTATTGAATGAGCTTGGCCTTAGAGGACATCATTTATTTTTGAGTTTCCAATGGGGATGCAATACATTTAGCAATGGGTCGTATGCTTTAAAATCCACAGTTTAAACTGGATATACCGGTCGCAAAACACCGATCAAATCGTGCGTATTATTGTCGGCGGGAATACCCACTTTGTTTTGAATCGGACAAGCCCACACAATATATGGCACTATCCCCATTAATTAACCCACTTATCTGAATTCATTCGAAAAATGAAAATATGATACGCGATGCTATGCTCTGAGTTCCAGAGATTTTTTTCAGCGAATGAAAATACAGATGCCCCTGGCATCTGTTATTTCGAAACAATCCGGGAGATGGATTTCCCTACCAAACGAAAGGGACAATCCTTTTTTGTTTGTAATAAGATAGCTCGACCATTTCATCCAGAGGGCGATAATGACAAATACCATTAGCAAATTCGGATATCATGTTCTACACTGAACCTATGATTATCTTATGAATTACGGATGATGTAGAGACCTACCGTTCTGCGCAATGACATGGACACTAATAAAACAAACAAGACGCGGCATGAGGCGAAGTGCTAGTCTATTCAATAATGCATGATTGTTTAGCATCGAGAACCCCCGTGACATGATATAAGCATTCCAGAAAAACAACGCATTTTCATTATCCATTACTGTTGCGTGTGAGGGCTAGCAAATAAAAACATAATGTATGCATACAAATGGTTGGATTCTTTCAATGATTGCAACTTTAGGGTAAAACTGTAAGGAGACCGATTGTTAAATATGTGACGCATAAAACTCGAAGTCTAGGTAAGGCTATTGATTATTTTTGCATTATGGGGGTATGAGCTGATTCTATTGAACTATCAACAAGTTTACTTAATTCAATCCACGACTATAAGTAGTCATTTAACTCAATTTCACGTGCTCTGAGCCTGTTGTGCACAATGTTAAAGAAAGAAATATTCTATAGCCGTCTTTAACCATGGACATCAATTACCACAGATGCGCTCATAACGGAGTTAATCATACGAAGCTATCAGCTCAGACTCTGTGTCATAGCAACACAGGAAACTCTTATCAGCATGAATAAATTCATGCGCTGTAAGGCTCCATTCGCGGCATGTATTCGAGCCATTGATTCCATTAACAGGATGTGTTGAAGGCTTGGCGTAACGTCTGTATACCGCCCGAGGTCCGTTTATGCGAAGAATAATTACCATGTTAACACCTAGCGATCAGTATTATTCACCCACAGACATAGTGATGGAATGCTTGTCTCTTCAACATATCAGTTGGTGGTGCGAAAATTGTATGTGACAATCTGACTATTTACAACAGGATTGAGAATTCCTCGTGAATAGGATAGCCATAGGGCATTTTCCGGACTCGGCGATCCAATGGATGCCAGCTCGCTGGCTACGATGGTATCGCGACCTTATCAAGGCCACAGAATTTTTATAACTTAAGGGGTGCTGTCAAAGCATCACAGTCGTCACCACATCATCTCCCGCCGCAATATCACAGCAGCTCTTTGATCCGCAATAAACTAAACATCACATTAAAATAGCTTGAACGATCTTTAAGACATTATGATGGCAATCTGTAATATCCGTGTACTATGCGCATCTTTAAACTCATACTGAATGATAATTTCCAAAGCAGTTCGCAATATAAACTAGCACATATGCATCAGTCATTCAATCATATGCAATATTTTAGTTTTAACTTAGTGTTCGATGAATGTCCTGATTTGATATGAATATATGTGATTGCGATTGTATATGTTATTTTACTGTAATGCCACACTCCCAGTGTTGCAGTGTGACCATCGATTCCTGAGCGAAAGTTGAATGCACATGTGAGGATAAGATTTTCTACTACGAATCATTGATCAAACTATTGGCTAAAATAGCATTAAAGAGCACGGCTGCCATGAGATCAGCGGTATATATTAGTGATTTTAGTTGGTCATTCTTTATACCTGTGCGAACGACATGCTATTTTACCAAAGAGATATGCACGAATTAAATTGGTACATGAATAAGACTCATTTAATTTCCCTGGTTTAGGCTACTTAAATCGAATAAGATATTTGGCTAGCCCACCAGGTAGTAAACTTTATATTTTTTACAAAATTGTAAATTAAGAGCAAGTAAAACAGCAACAATCCATTGTATTCATTCTCAGTTATTTCCGATCGAGCAAGTTTAGGTTGACCATATATTAGGTATTTGTCTAAGGCTTACTAATTATAGCCCACAATGGCTGCAGTTTCTGGTAAGTTTTGTTTTGATCTTAGCAATGAATCATGGATTAGCAGTCAATGAGCTTAATATTCTATGATGTGGGAAAGAGCAATTATGTCTAAATCACAACGGTGCTAACTGATTCTATTCAAACATTGCTTGTTTATGTCTGGCTGTTAAAGCATACATAAGACCCCTTAAACCGTAACTCATCAGAGCTCATTCCGGTCAATAATGTAAATCATATCGACTGTAAATATAAAGACATGTGTATAGATAACTGTTATGTTGGAAAATAGTGCTAAAACAATGGTTGCAAAAACTGAATTCGACTTCCAGCGTCTCAAAATGAAATCAATGATGAGCCCACTTAGTGTATATCACGAGACTCATTCGTTTTAGTGAGGCCGTCTCCGATTCGTTAGGTATTGCACAAGTAGATATCTATGCTGGTGATGGTCTTGAACGTAGACTTAAACAGTTCCAGATAAGAAATCGTATATTGATTCACGTTGCAATCTTGCAAGATTAAGCTCTCCGTTGTAAAGGGTATACAACTATTTAATGGTTTGTAATATTTTTGCGCCTTGGCATCAAATCTCCTTGTGTTGAAGAATATAATAACATATCAGTACTCCGCATAAAATTCTGGGTAAAGTTGCCACGACGTGGTCATTTTGGTCTTAAAGCTGTTTGTTATTTTCGTAAAAAAGTAAATGCGTGGTCGATTCAAATCATGCATGAACTCGCTCAATGTATACTTTGCAAATCGGAAATTAATGATATACAATCTTGGATCTATCGTGTCGATTCATTACATTTCATTTAACAGTGATTTACACAAATACAGCTACCCTACTCCTAATAGTGGTTGATGGTCTAGGCGTAGAGACCGTTCGATCGTTAGGTACCCTACCAATGATGAATATATATTGACAACAATATCTGCCTAAGAGAATAATACAATCGGAGTGAAATGCTGCTGGACACCTTTGTTCGTAAAGTGCTCATTTATAGCAGTTAAGCAGTGAACTATCAAAACTGATGTACTGTTAGAATGCGTCACAACTCCATGGAACAAGCCACAGGTAATGCCAAGGTATGCGGAAGTCACTACAGGCTTGAATTGTCGTCAAACTGAAGTTGAATACGAACCTTGCAAGGACCAATGTCGTTATCAACCCTTCATCTAGCTCATATTTAGTGTAGGACGCGTACCTCCAGCTATGAGATAGATGGTCACAGCTGGTACATTGCAGCTATGATTTGATCAAGCACTAATGTATTATTGCCTGTTTTGATATTAATCATGTTGTAGTAAATACTGTTCGTGGTAAGATTATGGCAGCTACTATCCTTTTTATCACAATTACCACACACACAAAGCACCATTAGACTACAATTGGGCATGTTATATCTATTTGTCTTATTTTATTTTTGAATGAATACTAATAAGCAGTTTATTCTACGTAGGGTATCATCAAAAACTGGATATTGTGTTGGTTGTTTCAGACAATGTGGTACATAATATGTATTTGTATGTTAATTGGTTAATATAACGGGGCTGTTAGATTGACCCGGGAAGAATATTTCACCCGTGAGATAACGTCATTTACCATGAAATGCTAATGTGCAATCTGTAAAACATGCTAGCCAATAACACAACCTACTGCGGCAGCACCAGCCATCTATTTTTGTCAAGATGCGATGGTGGTGAACAAATACCGTGACGTGAAGTGGATTTCGTGAGATCAATAAATCATGTAAGCGATCGTTAGATTTGGATGATCTGGGTAAAAATGATTAACAAGGTTTAAGTAAGTAGTTCTAGAAATACGTTATCATTCAAGACATCTTTTACAGATCACATATTTAACAATCAACATATGTAGGAATCAAAACAACCGAGATCATGGGTTCTGGTAAGACTTTAAGAACAAACATATCTGTAGTACATTTACAGAGCATATTCGATAGCCTGTTCAGCATTAATACCATCACTTGTACGCGCGTTAATAGGTTGTAGGCTGCTATTAGCTTACTTGACTTCCTCTCAAGGGACTATGACATCGAGAAAATTACGACATCTAAGGCTATACATCTGCGTATGCTTATATACAACAATGTATTTATAGATAAGAATAAATATAAATTTATATGAATATATAGATATATATATATATATATATATATAGATATATATATATAGATATATATAGAGATAGATATACATATAACTTGAGAGATATATACATAACTATATATTTTTATATATATATAAAGAGATATATATAAATATATATATAAATATATATATATAATAATATATATATATATATAGATATATATATATATATATATATATATGCATGACACTTGATCGTTTAGTATAGAGCAGATTAACTATATATATATATATATATATATATATATATAGATATATATATATATATATAGATATATATCATATATATATATATATATATATATATATATATATATATATATATATCTATATATATATCTATATATATATATATATATATATATATATATATATATATATATATATATACATGACACTTGATCGTTTAGTACTAGAGCAGATTAACTTTGCTTACCAGACCACTGTATGCTTCTATGGTGTGCTTGTCAGATTCCTTCATTATGCTTTTAGAAATTAACATTATCCCTAGGAGCCATGTGTGAAGCATATAACGCTTAAGATGAAAAATATGAAAAATGGTCATATCATAGATCAGCGTACTCCGCTTAATGGCCAATCTACCCATGCGCTTTTCTGAAGACACCATTTATAATCTTGTAGTTCAATCACATTTGTCAAACAATATGTCCAGCACAGATAAGGTACTTCTTGACTCGTGCGTTTATTTTGATTGCTATCTTCTCTTCTGACCCGTATCGGGGAAGGTAAGCATCATTGTATCTCACTGCCTTCTAATCAAAATGATGCTTTATCATATCGATTGTATATGGTCTAAATTGGTTACGCTGATACGGCCATGATACGATGAACATATCTTATCAAGATAAAGTACAAGACAAACATATCCCCGACCTGTTTTGCAGGGAACAGCTGAACACTTTGGTTTTATAGACATCTTTTACCATTTCGCCGTGGCGAAAGAGTTAGAGGATGACAGAAACATCTGCAGCACAGCACATAACTCTATTTGCAAGATTGGTGTTTTGTAAATGTCAATCTAAGGCACCCACAGGCAGTATATAGGGTCATTATATGCAACAATGTTTTAAGCATGTTATGTCTACATATTGATCAATCCCTAGCGTATTTACAATCTTTTGTGCCATTGACGGTGAAATACACACTGTGCCTACGCGAGTATACTAAGTTAGTTACGCTATTCTATTTATGGCTATGACACTTAAAAGGTACCGTAGGCATTAGCTTATTTCCGAAATGAACGCCAAGGGCAGTGCTAAGACTAATTGCAGTAAGGCCAAAATAGCTTCAAGGTCGTCATCTTGGAGTTACTACGTTTACATAGTTTGCAGAGGTACCATCAGCTAGCGGTGGAAACGCAGTTCAAATCGGAAATGTACATCTATTGCATGGGGATTTAAAGGCATCGTTTCTGCGATAGACCATATTCACGGAGGCCATTGGTATAGCGGTTCGCCTTTGATATACCAAAGCAATAAACTAATTTAATGCTACAGAAGAAATGCTGCTTGAAGCGAAAATTTTCGGAGCTATTTTGTACAAACGTGCCAAGAAATGAGATCCATGTGCAGCTCGTTTTGCTTACACTGCAGTAATTAGTCCACAATACTGCGGCAACTTATTCCTTTTGTTCGTCTTTATTGGTAGATGTGTAGCTACATATAGAAAGCAGATATGTTTAATGCGCATTGCCAGTTTGTGGATTAATCCCCCTCCCGATTCGAAGAGGAGGATTTATAGATATATATATGTATATGCATATATATATATATATTTATATATATATATATATATATATATATATATATAGGTATATATATATATGTATATATATATATATATAAATATATATATATATATATATATATATATATATATATATATATATATATATATATTTATATATACATATTTATATATATATATGTAAATATATTTATATTTATATTATTTTGCTAATCAGTCAGCGTATCGGTTACAGTTTTACGCAGCTATATTTATATATATATATATATATATATATATATATATATATATATATTATTTATTTATATATATTATATATATATATATATCTTATAGGTAGTGAACAAACTATATACATGCATATTTATACAAATAAGTTTGAAGCAGCAGGATGAATGTCGACTGCCTAAATAGAGTGTCTTATTTAATGCATTCTAATTCACACGACGCCATTGTGACAGGGTACAATTGCCTCGTTTGTACAATATTGATAGAGGGATATTCCATGCATTAGACATTCAAAAGATTTTTACTCACCATGATTATTGAATCCTAGTCCGTAAAACTGCAGAAATGTCCATTCCCCATGACAGCTAAAGCTACCTGTTCTCATACGTGAACCACGCTGTACATAAATTCGAAGTGACTCTCTAGACTGCTAGGAGTCAACAATTACAGCTAACAGTGCGAGGCCACCTATCATTGATTGGGTACTTTCACAGCAGTTTTGCAGTTTCCAAATAGCTACCTAAAGAGATAATGAACGTGACATGAAGACGGTGTTTGTTGCGCGGATGCTTCACACCCTGATAGTGCGTCTAATGAACACCATAATGACTCATTGCCTGAGTCATTATACAATTCATTAGGTGCTATATGTCCCGAGATTATCCATTTGTAAATTGTTTTTTACTGCAAGTGGACAGCATAATCAGCCTCCATGCGAAAATTTCCCTTTTAGGCAAAAATATCCATTCCCCATCCGCAGCAAAAGCAACTGTCCCACTTTCCCCATTGATTATTGGGATAGACATCATTCGAAGTGACTGCTCTAGACTGGCTTTATTCACACAATTTGCGATGAATGCGAGGCCACCAATTGATGTGATTTGGGTAATCCCATTATTCCAGCAGTTTTGCAGTTTCCAATTAGCTACCTAAAGAGATAATGAAAGTGACATGAAGACGGTGTTTGTTGCGCGGATCATCCATTATGTCGTTCTCAATATTGCAGACATAATTAGTTCCGCACCGAGACATGTAGTGTTTTAATGTCAAGTTTGCTCAGTGGGTACGTCTAATGATGAAATAATGACTCATTTGGCGTCATTTACAATTCTGCTCCAAAATTGTCATATAACGAAAGGATAGCTTGTGAGCTAAGTCACTAACGGTAAAAGCCCAAGCATCGCAATTATTTTTGTTCTGGGTTGGACAAATTTATATTCCCTATGTGCCTCTGTAAAGAACAGCAATATACATAAGAAAAAGAGATGAATTCCTCGTGAAAACATATCCTAGATCAGAGTATGTTGCAATTAATAAAGTTATGCGCAAATAATCAACCCGGGATTCAGATTCACATCTACAAGGGATAGGTGTTGCTCTTCATTTAAAAACTCTGAGGAGCAAAACATAAGTATATTATTGATAACGCAGACGAATATGCAAAATTGATTTACAAACAAAATGAACATCGTTCAAACATCTCTAGATTTAAAGAGGATTTATGTAATGGCCATGTTATAAACATCTGGATATCTGGTAGTCAAGGACATATACGGCATGAGCAAGCAAAATATGCATGTATTTATTATGCCAGTGATATGCATCATAAAAAATAGGATAAGGCCTGTTATCAAGTGAAATCATTACGTGTATATCTGATTTTGTTGATGTCATTTATTATGTAAACAGGTACAGATGATTCATGTAATACGGATAACGATCTCCTTACTTATTTGTGTTCAATGATTGACAACGGATGGTTAAGAGTAAACTTGCAGACATCACTGTTGCTGGTCTGTCCGGGCATTATAACCATTCTAAGCAATACCCTTATCTTTCGATTCATATCAGTTTATTTTCGCATCCTTCGCCGTCACAAGTGGCAAAACGATAATATTACCCACGCAAAGCAATCTCATTGCCGACAATTAGGCACTTTGAATAAAAGAAACCTATGGTGTGATAAATCAAATTGGTTCAGCGTATTTTGTTATTGCTCCTTGATCTAGTCTGTCAATCTTTAACCTGTGACTATCTAACAAAGCATACAGATGCGCAGCTAGAAGTCTCAAATTGATGCATTTGTTATGTAATTCTATCAGGCATTACTGCTAACATATCTACATTACAATATTGATTAACAATGTGTTTATTGTTGTTATATATAATTATTACAACCAAAGATGTTTTGCATATTTCCGTTTAGTATAAAACCCAAATCTTAATCTCATTTACAAATAAATTGATACAGTTGCTCCAAGATGTGAATTTAAAACAAATCTTATATACGTATAGCTAAATTGTTTCAATGGTGGTGTTCATGTTTGATGACATTTATTGGGTATGCATGCTTCTCACTTTACGTGTCTTTCTGGTACCGATTTAAGACATAACGATTGCAAGTTATCATAATGTTATCTTGATCGGTGTGGCAAATGGCTTATCATTCATCGTGGCGTTTTACTGCAAGGTTTTTTATATTGACCTTTCATACAACTATTACATATTATTATTATGCATTAATGTTACTAATGACTACCCAACATTTTTCATCATATCATTATATTAGCAATTGTTATCGGAAAAATGTTGGGATTATGAACTTCTATTGTGCTCTGTAATGCATTTTCAATTGGAATCTAGGTTAGCGAACAGAATCTGTTTGAGCAGAATAATAGATAATATACAATACTCGTGCAATTTCTGCATTATACCTCTATATTAATACTTCATACTGATGAGATTCGTCGTTGTGCATATCACTGCGGTATCAATAAACCTCGACAAATAGTTCAATGAATGTAAAAAGTAATCACCGAAATTATTTGTTAGCTCGTTAAGGTCGTCGATCAAAAATCAAAAGTAAAGACAATATTCTGCTGCATTCAGAGTGTATTGTGCAAGGTACGCAATGCCTAACGTTATTACCTTTTCACCTTTAAAATATTAGCTACTCGTAGATCCGTGCACTTCTCTTGATTGCCAATATATCAATGCGATTTCCTGAAACCACAATCGATCATCTTTTCATGCCATCATATGTTGTTTGATTTCTAGCTACTGTTTATCCGACCCGAGCCGGGTTATATTTAGTACTGCATCCCGATGTCTGTCTATATTCACCTTAATATCATTGACAATATCGTAACATGCAAAATAAAAGGTTTAGCTTCGGAATGACAATTATAAGTGTAAATGAAACAAGCATCACACCGGATTGTTCTGTTCGCATATGTCGGACATTCGTTTTGCTAACGTGAATGTTGAGCATCCAAGGGTATAACATTTTCCACCTATGAGGACCATGTTAATATTTTTTGGCATGCTTGCACACGGTCCGGTTAACTGATAGCCATAAATCATCCAAACCATTAGCTAGCTTTGATGAATCGACATCCTTTAGGACCATTAGAGAAGTACTATCGAACGTTGGTTTACTGTTTATAATTAACTCGAAATTGAAAACCCCCACGGCAAGTGACGCTGAACTGCACATTGGAAATTTGCACCTAAACTGAAGTAATCATACGGATTGACATTCGTGACGCTTTCAAGGTACCGCAGTCATAAGCTTCTTAACAAAATGGAACATTAACTGCCATTCAAAGACAAATTGCGGAAAGGCATAAATAGCTGCAAGGTCGTCATCATAGATCACCTATGTGTAGATAGCCTGCAGAGGAAACATCACCTGGCGGCACAATCAATCGGAAAAGCTAACAAATGAGTGGTTTTTATGGTATCCAAGGGTATCGTTTATGCAACAGAGTTTTATTTCTTACTAAACTCGCCGAGGTCATTTCCTTTTTTCTATTTGTTTACCCATTAAAATACATAGCCCTATACCGATGCCGTGTTACTTAATACTGCGGCTTGAAAAAAACGTTTTGCTGGCTGATCATTAAGCAAGAGCACGATAAGATTAAGTCCCATGTGCAACTAGGCCAATTTAACTGGTCTATAGTACACAAACCAATATGCTGCCATTTGGTTCAAGTATAATAATATAATGCAGACCTATCTTCAATAAGGTTTTTTGTTGCGTAGGCAGATTTTGCACCTATACTGAATTAATCATACGGAGTGTTATTTGTGTCACATTCAGGAAACCGCAGTCATAGGCTTCATGACGGAATGAAACATTAAATGCTACGCAAAGACAAATTGCGGAAAGGCCAAAATAGCATCAAGGTCGCCATCATAGATCACATATGTGTAGATAGTGTGCCAAAAACACATCATCTGGCGGCACATTCAGTCGAAAATGTATATCAACTATATGGTCTTAATGGGTATCCAAAGATATCATTTATGCAACAGTGTTAGATTTCATACTAAACTCGCCGAGGTCATTTACGATTTCTTTAAAAGCATAAATGAAAAGTATATCATTGAATTGTCGCAGCTGTTGGTTGATAAATTTATTGCATAATCGAATCAAATGGACGTAGTTTGGGACGTAATAAGAAGCGTGGAGGAAGAGACTTTATAAGTGACCTGAGCGGGTACTTTTGAGTCGTTGTCTCTCATAAGTTAGTTCTACAAGTTCCGAAGAACTTGTTCAACCGGACGAGTGATTTTTATGAGCCGGGCACACTTTCTACAACACTCCAATTTGTTGTTTCACGCTGAGCGGGACCGTTAATCACACAGTCGGCGAGAGAAGCAGACACGCAACTGGTTCTTTTTAACTGACTATTACGTAAACATACTATCGTGCAGCTAAGTGATTAAAGCGCTTGTTGTGGTGCTAATTGGAACTTTTGAGACGCCCCATAATTCTAGAAGACATTCAATGTGTTCTCATTGGACGCAGACCACTACAATGTCCATGACGTCACATAGAACCGAGGGTGCGTATCACAAGCCAGACACGCGCAATTAAGGTCAATCCGGGTCACAACTTTTGCGTTGATTGGACCTTATCTTATCGTAGACTCTAGGGCGAGAAGCGAAGCGGAACCCCTGGAGTCTGGGACGCAGACTAGCGCTTCCTACAAGTGATACGATTACTTGATAACATTATATTGCTGAGTACACATGTTAACCATTGAATGCAAACGAGTGGTGCGAGCATTGTTTTTTTATTTATTAAGCGTAAATCTTACTTTTTTTACTTATAATCCCTCATTTTTTTCTGCCATCTAAATGTGCAGTTGGTTAAAATATTGGGTAAAATATTAAGTTATAAACCGCAGTCACAGACGTGTGACATTTAGATACGACTGCAACACACCGTTGACAATAAAGACATACTTACTGGGCGGTCTGATATTGGATTTGGCATTTGCTTTCCAGGTCAGATTTATCTTGCGTACAATCTGAAGTGATTAGTATGCATTAACATCCGAAAAAAGGCCATAACTGTGAGTGCTTTTTTGACAATACTAAATGCTAGTGTGCTTGTACTCGAGACATACTGGTGACAACATGAATAAAGGCATCCAGGCACAAGTTATTTTTTATATTTGTATCGATAGAGAGTAGGTGTAAAACTGTTATGAATACTCGGAGCACTACTGAAAATGAGTTTATCTTACGAATTGTGCTGCGATTGTTTCTCCATTTTTTTTCAAAAATGCCTTCGGACATTACAATGACGGCATAATTTAGCAATAAGTATTAAGTCCACTGGGCGTTGAGTCGTAAACGACAATATATTACTTGTGTCATCACCGACGTACTATAAACTAGTAAAAAAGTAAAATATATTAGAAAATTAATTAGGATATATTGGGCATGCCTATACCTTCAAAGTGCATAAACTTCCTCCGGTGTTGCATGCTTGTCTTTGACACAATGCGCTGATAAACAACGAAAAATTACCATCATAGATATAAATTAATCGTTAGAAATGACTAAATACGATGGTGGGTACCATCTTAACAAATCGACGCTCTCGATAGCAGATTATGTATGTGCTGATTTGAAATTTTGGTCGTTGCATGCTTGTATGTGACAATAGCACAGCATGTTTTTTTGCGTGAAGAACGAGCTTTAAAGCTTTAGTAGTTCCATATCCGCAACTGATACCTAAAAGACACGATTGCATTAGAGCAGGGCTGAAACCACGTTACACACTATTTGGCAAGTGTGCATTAAGTTGTAGTGTTTCATTAAGTAAAGCACCGAAGTCGTCCATAATATGCGGCAGCATGAAATTATACATCGGCAATATTATAATATATCCTAAAAAGAGGTTTGTTAGACATTAAACAGATACAAATAGCAAAAATTAAACTGCCTCCAAGTGTGACCCTGTTTTGACATGATTTCCCGTATGGCTGTGTTTTTCGCATTTATCCGAAACGCGATAAATCGTATGTGCCGAGAAATGCCATCTCGAGAGTTCTTTCACACATGTATTTATTTCTACTTGTAATGTACCAGGAGTGCGAATTCTCATAAAAGGGAATCATTTACCACATAAACTGGGCATAATCATGATAAATCAACACAAGTGCACTTAAATCTCAATAGTGATTTGCATTTATCGCGAACACATCACGCAAACGTCTTCGAAAATGCACTTGAGAGGCGTGCTTTGTTGGTTATCATCACTTGACTGATTGACTATCGGTGGGCACGTCGCGGTGTTTACTTTGGTGCCCTCAACCTGATAATGCTACCATACAAGCAGCACAAGTTTCGGACGCCTCCACACCTATCCTTTGGTGTCGATACATAATACATGTATATTTGATCTAATTTAATTTTTCGTTTCTGACAGAGCAGCTTTGTGACATTACGTCGTTGCCAACAGACGTAATGTCCAAGGCTATTTATTTTGTAATCAATGTCTGCAACTAAATATAAACTAAGTAACATATATATACATATATTTCTTAAAAGTATTCAACAACGTTAAATCATCGGCGACGACTGTTATGTCTGCATACCGTCCTTTAGTAGGACAATGGATATTGTCCCCCACCGACACGTGACTAACTACTTTTAATTCATTCATTGGAATGTTGGCTCTAATGCATTGTGGTAAGTCAATGAGCATGCTTACCACTTTCAGTTGTGATATCATTCTTATTCAGGTTCAAACTATAATTAATGGGGCAATGCAAACTTTAACGACGACTCTATCCTACTCAGTAGAATGACTTCAATTCAGCATGCTTCAATACCTGCTGGTGATAGTGGCTCTATTGTAGAATGCCCAGCTCACGAATTAGCACTGTAGAACGGAAACTTATATTCCCTTTGCAAATTAGTAGTAACATAATACTATTAAACCCATCGGGCTACCACGGCCGTGATACAGAAACCAAACTAGAAGAAGAATGATCTGCTGCATAAGCCAAATGTCATGATAAAAAATATGTATTTTTTCGGTATTACAAACAGCGGACATCATGACATCGATACACTTGCTTTCAATTGTGTAGCGATGGGAAATGCATTACTAAGATAATCAATGTAATCAATACACTTATAACAATGCGCTAAGTATTGTACGCAAAGAGTATAATGTATAATCCATTATTCATACTAGGAGCGTGATTGGCAAGTACTTAAGATAAAATATGTAAAATGGAACGAACCAGGGGAATAATCTTGGACTAACATTTGTTAGAGCACGTTTGTTGTCCACTCAAACTCTAACATTGTTTAGCGGGTTGCTGTATTTGAATATCATTGGTTAATTGTGGCAAATGTATTCGTGTGTTGCGGACAGTAAACGTCGCAAAGCAGTGTCTATCGAGCAATATCGACTGCCATAAAATAGAAAGTTGTCTCTGCTCTCTAGCATGGATAATGTTTCAATATCATTTATGTCACTTACTTGACAAATGCACCCTGTTATTTAAACAAATGGAAATTATTTAAGTTTTTCATAGCATAACTCGGTAACAGTATCCCAATCTGCTGCGACAATAGAACATTTTGAGTGAGACTCAATTTTCAGCACACAGTAAAAGATGGTTTTTAAAGTTAGTTAATATAACCATGTACTTTGTATGATAAATGGCATCGCACATAGTGAAATCCATTGCTACGTGACATGGGTGCAATGAGTAGCCCATATAATATGGATTTCCGTGACTATTCATTTTGTCATGGTACATGCGCACTTTCTTTGCTGTCAATGTGTATACTGTATTATTGTCCAAGCACGTGTATTTGAAATCGTGTCGCCATCGTCAGCAGCATTGGAAAACAAAATTATTTTTTTTTCATGTGTTAGTTAAATCTATCACAAATATGCTGTTTGGCATTATTGAATTTTCTCCCATGGGGTATAATTCGGGACAGTCTGACGTCAATTGTGCACCAGTATGGATTGTTGAACCAAAACAACTCACATTCTGAACGTTATTGGTAATCACATATGTGATAAGGTTCCAGAAAAAGTCCTGGATAGGGAGTGGTGTGCTATGCTAGCAACATTCAGATGAAATACAACACTTGAAAATTATATTTAGTGAGACCTAACAACCTGATCGGGTCAGACGGTACGTGCTAGATGGGTTATGGCCCATCAGAGGGCGGTTGTGGTCTATTATCGCTGCAATATGGCCTTTGATGCTACAACCGACGTTGTAGTTATTGTAGAAACGTTGCTTTCATCCACTCAAGTACTAGTTATAATCGGATGTTTATGGTAAGCTGGATTATGGCTTGACGTAAAACACCATGTGATGCACCTTCGCCGCTTATAGCTCATTTGATCTGATATGTTAATGATCGTAGCCTATTCAGAGTAAATCATGGGACAATCTTATTTGTATTCATTGATCACCATAACTTTTTGAACGGGTTGGCTAGTTAACAGCGTTTAAGATTAACGGTACCGTCCAAGCGCGTTGGTAGATCCGTAAATAGGCGTGCATTTTATGAGACTAAATAACGATTAAACTATGCGCGTAGTATTCAACTGAGACGTTGTAGGTGGTATGATGCTGGAGCCTAAAACACACTAGACACGTTGTTCGATCTTATGGACATCTCATATCATGGCGATGCAAATAATTCTTGCACATGTTCTGTTTTACAATACAGCTTTGTAAGGAAACGGAAGATTGAGGATCCTGATATTCACATTGCATAAACAATAGATAGTTTGGTTTGATATTGCGTTTAGATACAGAACTTTTCATACTGTGTGCGCATATTAGCAGATATATTTGACCAATCACCGAAGATGGAAATAGCCGACGATATAATTTTTCCATCACCGTCATCACAATGTCTCGGTAAGAGTCTGAAGCAGTCTCCAAATAAAATGACTTCTGATTTGTCCGAAGCACTGATTATGCGATGTTTTCGTTGCTTCTTCCCAAACAATTGAATGTGACCTTGTTAACTTAATTTGTGAAGCTGATTAACTTGACAATTTCCAATAAACGCACAAACTATTGTTTATGTTTATCTGGTATATCTGGTGACATTGCACGTTTATAAATCGATGCATATAGATTCCCGAACATATGCTTACTGTGGCACGTGCGAATGGACTGTCTTACAAACCACATAAAACCACGTTTGCCATGCTTCTAAGAGGGGTGTTATATCACATTAATGATATAATCCAATCTATAAGACGTTTCGTTCATAACGATGATTGACTGATAGCATGAAATAATATGGCAACATTATGTTAATCTTTAAGCGGTAGCAACATTATGTTAATTAGTTGGCAATCAGCTGCTCGAAATGAATTAGAATCGCCTCGTACTTCATGTGCGTGATTACCATCGATAAATATTTCCATCCAATTTGCAACAAGGAAATTATATCACTAGGCAATGAATGGTCGCAGCAGATACTCTTTGTGGTTTCTAGTATAAATATGCGCTCATGGTCGCAATCAATGCGCACACCCTGCTGATCAATTTAAACATAACATAACATAACATATATGGCACCGGAGACTCTCGATTAAGCGCTTAATTTGAGACCCCTACAAAAACTACTTAATATATGCCATTTATTTGTCTGTATATCGTATTCTATTCCTTTTCAAGTTGGGTGTGTTTAAGCGAGTGATTGACGAGATATATGTCATCACACTTATTCCAGCCTTTGGTACTTTCTTTTGATATCAGTGGGTTGAAAACAAGGCTCACTTACATCAACGGATGTTAAATATCTTACGTTATGTAACCTGAGCCGAATACGTCCATGGCATTGTTGCTAAGCGTTTTAAGCAGATTGCCCACCCTTGCCAATTAATGAATCCAAGCCACTATTTGGTAGATGACACATTTATGTCTGAAGGGCATGGGAAACTACTCAAGGTAAGGGTTATAGTTTTTGTACTGATCCACTGGTCGAATAAAACTTCATCAGAAAAGCTGAAGCACTTTCTGGCTGCTGCAAAGCATTTGCGTAATTGATTGTGACTCACATATTGTCATGTGTCACTGAACATCTGTGAGCGCAGCAATACACCTTCTAGACTGAAATGTGTGGATATACAAAGCCAGCCTTAATTGATTATAATGTTCGTAGCGATGCATGAATAATCGGAAAAGTATTTGTTGTATTGCCTGGAGCTGGTCAACATATCATGGAAGCCAATTACATAGTGTGCTAGGTGTGCACATACTCGCAGTAACTGGCCAACAATGCATCAACAGCTGTGAACATTATCCCTGGCATTATTGACAGCCAAATCTGAAATTTGGAGCACTGTGGTTGTTACTGTACAATTACAGCCAAATAAGGCTGCAACGGGATGAACGTAATTTGCTGTCCATGTTACCTGAAGCATGGTTTAGAAGAAAACGGCTGATGAAGGTGGCTTGGTGACCTGATTTTTTGCAGCTGATAACTCTGACACAAGTCGTATATACATGTGGCCTTACCTACTAAAGAACCAATCTCGGAAACTGGGTTGCGTCATTCTAATTGACAAGTAGTGTTCAGGTTTTGCTGAAAATAGCAGCCCACAGAACAGGTTCGGTGGAAATACCTCTCAAATCAAAAGTGGACCCTTTACAAAACTACCACTAGGATAATTCCATTTACCCTCTGATGGTATTCATTTGGATAGATGCGACATGGGGAAATTTACGGCTCATCCGATTAAGCACACAAGATTCCAAACATTTCTGTGCTATGGATATTATGCAAATCAATATCTACATCTGTAACGTCAATCGTTACGTCGCGTGAGACTCCAAAGTGCGAATCAAAAGCAAAGTCGTATTTACTTCAAGCCGCGAACCACTGCGGCATATGACGACCTGATGACCTTGCTCATCATAAAACGAGCTGATTTATGCACCCGTATCTAGTTAGTGGTCTACCTTTTAATCGTTCTGAACATCTATCGATTAATCCATAGAAACCCTGCCGGAATTAGTTGACATATGTTCTGAATGTAGTTTCACAAAGCTTCAATTAAGCTCGCGGCATGACTATATGATGTAACTAGCTTACACATCAGTCAAAAAGACAGCGACAATGCCTATCCGTGAGAAGAACAACCTTTGTTCGCACACCCCTATTATTGTGCGACGTCCACATATCATTTGTACTAATGCCTTTGATGTTTGCCGCTCAGTCTTGTTTGGTGCCAAGTGTTCACTGCAGTTAAGCGGTCAATATTTAATCATAGGGCGTAACGCCGTTTGACGAAATTCATCATCAGCGATTAGGTAGCAAAGTTGCTGCGCATGTAACCATTGACAACGCACCAGCACTGGCAATAGGATAACAGCAAATTGCGATCGATCACACTTTGCAGGTTGTAGACACGTTGCTATCGGTACCAGTCCTTCCTATTGTATACTATTAAAGAAACTGGTCGGAATATATTGCAATAATAACGTCTAGAAATCAAACATTTGTTTAAGACAAGGATACATAGCTTAACAACAGCAACAAAAGACCTTCATTCAAACCAGTGAAGAAGTACGAAATGATAATGGGGATACGTGTTTGTGTCTTTGGACAATGTTTGCAATCTAGGACGCATGTCCACTACGTCTTTTTGGCGAGTAATTTTTTGCTACAGCTGACGAGTACGAATATGCCGGTATGGTTGACGGTAAGCTGTTATTGTAGTTAAGGCTCGAAAACATCACCAATTTTGATCGTTAAGCACACGTCTTTACGTTCATTTGCAATCCGGGCATTTGTCCCAATGTAGTCTTTCTTTGCGCTGGTCGTAGATTCGGGTGAATCGTGTATATTATATTGGCTTAATAAATACATGCAGCCAAGACTCAAACTTCACCATCGCTGACAAAAATTTTGTTTTTCTCCCGTTCTTCAGTATTCTTTTCCTTACAGTAATTAATCTGAAAGAGAATCCAAACGGCATTTCATTTCGAATCAAAATGTTGACTATTGAAATAATTTTCTTAAATAAAGTGTAAAATGAAAACAACAAAAGAATCAATAAAGCGCATGCATATCGTAAATATTAGTTTCTTCTATTTATTTCGAAAATATATCACAATGGCTGAAAAATGGTTTGTTCTCCGTATCAATCGACCTGCGCGAGGGCTATTTCCTAAATTCTGAAAAAGATAAAGCCAAATTCCAAAACAACTACTGCGTCCTACTGAGACAAATTGTTTGCTACCCTTTGCCTATTCTATGTTTTCTAAAAACTAACGATAATTGCACAAATGGTAAGGATTGGTTGCGTATTCTTAATACTAAACGTTTGTTTCTAGCGACATACGAATCTTCTGTATTTAACAACGCTTGCGTCTTAACTATGGCAGACTTTGGGATCACACAAAACTTATATTCAATAGCGATAACGAATCACAGCATATACAATGTCATCGAACAGTTAAAGTGTCCATTGTGATAACGTATATCTTTTCACACATATCTTTCATCAAGCAGCTTTGCAGATAAGGAGGTTTCCTACAGATCATTAAACATATTCAATAATCTGATACACAACTTATTATGTGTGATGATAACATTTCAGCCACCTTGGGTGATAGCACCTCAGCGGTATTTCGTGAACGACGGAAATGAATGACCATCAATGTAAATCTGTTAAAGGAACAAATTCGCCAAATGCTTAATTTGAATGTTTCAGTCAATAACCGCATTAACTATCAAAGAAGTTCCTGAAATACGCATGCTCTCAACCATAGTAGCCTACAGGACAAACAACAGCCATGGTAATTGATGAGTGCTTTTGTATTTAAAAAGTCGGTCATAGAAAGCTGGCATTTAACCTTGGCATGACCATACTCGCATTTGTGGTGATTGATATACGCTTACCGCCAACATCAATGGTGGAATTGAGTAGCAAAACAGCTGCCTGATAGGCTGCTATGCTCTTTGCGGTATGCTGTAGGGTTGGCAATAACTATCGAAAATGGTATGATTTCGCTTGGTCTTAGTTAGATGCATTATAAGTATAACCTAGCAATTACTTAATCCCAGTCAAATTTAGATTATCGGCTTTACGTTGATATGGCTTATGACAGCATGAACAATATTATTCCCTTGAATAAAAGGGGGTATTTATTGCAGCCATATAATGCATTGAAAGAAAGGATATGGTCGGTTCGTTATGAATGCAAAATTAATGTCTCGGAACAAAAGGTTGCGACTTCCAAAGAATTGACTGGAGCACATAAGTGAAGTGAATTGGGTATACCATCCGGGCAGGGTACGAGTTCGCGGGGCTCAGTTTGATGTATATACGTGTTGAATGCAGCAGTGGGTATAGATTGCAGTGCATGGTCATTTCCTGCAGTAGCATCTTAGCTGACTTATTCCATGTTTGTGCAAGGACAAACCGTGTTAACTCATTCGTCCACTTGCAGCCGTGTGTTCCCGAATTAATAGAACAACATACTTGGAAGGAAGTAAAGAAATACATAATAAGGATGAACAATTGAGGTAATCAGATTAAAAGTCAACTTTAATATACCGGCAAGAGGTGACCGGTTGGATGACATTTAAATAGAATATTTGCCGTTAAGATCTATCCCATGGTGAGCTTGCCTGTACCATGTGAAGCGAGATTCGCCAAATATTACCAATATAATGTAGAATTATCACAGCACCAACAGGATTACAGTAGAACGAATGTATAAACAGTAAGAAAAGATAGCATAAAACTTTACGGCATATTTACGTTTTCAGTTGTCGATCACCACTTTCTTTACCAAAGACAGATATCATAAGCGAATAGATATCAGGCAATATTTATTTCACATAAATTCTATTGTTCATCGTGTTTGTCGTCATTGTACCGGACTTTTCGGTTACATATAAATTATCCTGCAAGTTAGCCATCGATTCTGGCGGTTACTATGCCGAAGATTTGCTGAACGATTCCACTCAAAATATCTAGGTTTTTGGGAATTTACTGAGCCTGTGTGGGACGCCAACTTGTCTTCTCTTGCAACCGTTAGTAGTACCATACTTGTTTTAAAGCTTCGACACAACGTTGGTAGATTTATTTCAATAAGGATATGTTATCTTCATGAGAAAAAAACGACATCATTAATTACGGCTGATTACATAGAAAACATGGCTTTATGTATGCAAATGGATCCTACGAGATGCCTGAGGCTCAAGTTGATTTGGTTCATTTGGTCCTAAGTCAGATGTTTAAAGTGTATAATCGTGCAATTACTTATTCCCAGTCAAATTTAGATTATCGACCATACGTTGGCGCGGCATATGACAGCATGATCAATATTATTCCCGTGAATGAAAGGAGATATTTATTGCAGCCATATAATGCATTGAAAGAAAGGTCATGGTCGATTCGTTATGTATGCTTAATTAATGCCTCGAAACAAAAGGTTGCGACTTCCAAAGCATTTCCTAGACAACAGAAGTGAAGTGATTTAGGTATATCGTGTAGGCAGGGTACCAAGTCTCGGAAACCTCTCCAAATATGACAAATCATTAGCCACTCGTTGTAAATAGGTTTATGCGTGGAACTAGAACTCCATAGTCCATAGTTCATAGGCCTACGATAACCACCAATGCGTATGCCAACATATTAATTATTGCACCATGCAATTGCAACGTTTGATGTGGTATCATCCAAATATTGCTCGGTTAGGTATTGAATACGTGTACATTGCCAGCTATATCCAAGGAAAAATTGCAAGAAGATAAATTGCGTTAATAACAAAATCACAGTAGTATAGTAAATGGTTTATGGACATCCGACAACTGGAAGCTATTATTTAACTTTAAAGCCTCTTCATGTATCAAAATAGAGCTCGTCTACGATCTATAGCAGGGAACTATAGGTCACTTTGCTCACTCGACTTTCGCAGCTGTCTCCTATCGTAAATAAAAGCAACACTCTTAGAGGATTGTGCGGTGTTATTATAATGACATCAAAGAGGCAAAGCGCATGAACCCTGGTGGGAAAGACTACACATTGCACCAATGTCGCTACGTCTACAGCGTACTATTGTCAGCTACACGCCTAAAAGCTGCGCCAAGGCAATAAGCACTATATCTGTAAATCTTGTGTCATCGGGGTTAGGAGAACGCATCTTCTCCCTCGCTCTACCATTGTTCCAATCTGCATTCGTTCTAAAGACAAAAAGAAATAATTAATTGCAATAGCTTCCGATGTACGAAGGTGTTCCTCACAAATTGTACGCCCAATGGACTACATATCCAAGAGAGTGTGCTTGCAAAGTGGATAAACACGCATCCGCCATGAACACATCGATGGGACAGCACAATGGAAAATGAACCAGCAGCTGTGTTTGTGGCCAAGTTCAATGTGTCGGAAATTCTTTTCAGACACGCTACTAGTTAATGTACAACACAAAATACACTCGTTGGGTCCGAGTATGGCACATTTAGCATAGACTACACGCAAGATTTCTCCAGCGTGCTATGTCGTGCTGCACTCGTGTAGCACTAAGAAACGTGCGTGGATACAGAGCACAAAGGGATCTTGCTTCGGCGTTCTACATCGGTTGGCTCACAAATTCAGATGTTGTCGGCAGGTACACTTAGAGAACAGATAAACACTTGAAGATACTAGCAGCCAAGGCAAAGAAATGGTTTAGTATAAGGTCCTTGCTCCTATGCAAAATATGGAAATATGCTTCAAATGCTGCACTAAATAGTTTGCCTCAGGAGACCCCTGAGGTCCCAGAGGTTCCAAAAGCCACGTGTCACACAAAGTTATTTGCCCAAGGAGGCAACAAAGGTCCCAGAGGTTCAAAAGGCTACACCTAGTAGTTTACCCCAGGAACCAACTCTCTAGTCCAACAGTGTGTCTAAGAGTTTGCTCCAGCAGCCAACTAGACAAGACTTATACAAACGTATAGGACGTCTCGGCGCTTAAAACGCAGCAATCAGCAAACCTACTGGAAGAGATGTTCGCAATGCAGAGTGCCAAATACGATGTAGAATCAGAAGACGACGACTCGGAAGACAACGACGACTCGGGAGACATCTTGCGTCCAATTTGTTGGAATACAACAGTGGCAATATAGTGCAATGTATTATCTACTGAACCTTCGTAGCTGTTTTATTCCATGATTAAGCAAGGAAGGACATAACATGTAATCTTATTTGTCCAACTAGCGCTGTATTCCCCAAAGGCATTGGACACTATTCTTAGCAGGAATTAAAAAGAAAGATATAATAAAGATAAACAATTTAGGTTATCCGATTGGTAGTCAACTAGAAAATGCCAACAAGAAACAACCGGTTGGATGACATTTAAATAGAATATTTGCCGTAATGAACTATTCCTTGGTGAGTTTGCCAGAACCTTATGAAACGAGCATTGTGTAGAATTGTCTACGTTTCAGAAACATTGCATTAAGCATATCGCACTTTGCTGTAAAGTATCACATTGTTCCTAAATAATAGGTTGAATGTCAAAATCATTGAACCGTTGTTAAAACCTAAAATACAGCAGCGCCAATCCCGTTTTAACTATCTTTAGCTGTCATCATTTGGCGGCTTCTTTCTTGTGAACTCAGAGTAGGTAACTTTTGCTTCTCCTATGCCTAAATGTAAACATTTCGCATATGCGCAGATTGCAATCGGTACCGTGATGACAAAGTTAATGTTCGTGCGATAACGCTCCAGAATGTGACTATCGATTATACCTGATTTTGGCTAGCTATTGATGCTAGGTTGATTAAGCATTGTATTGTAGTTCTATATGAGACCAATATTCAGTACATTACTTTTCTCATGATTGACATATGTTCGCCAACAAACATGATCTATATTATCTCTTACAAGAAACGTGCAATATTTAGGTACAATTCGAATATCCCCTGACGAATGCAGTAATCCAATATTGCCAATATTTATGGTGTAAGCTACCTTGAAGCCGCACCATGACCCACAGCGAACAGCCAAGGGGCTATTCGGCACGGAACGAAAATGTTCCATCCCATTGATAGAGCGCCTGGCGATACCCTAAGACAATGCCACAAGGCCATTGCTTAAGCGCCTCTGCGGAATTTATGGAGGACCTATGCAAGTGATTTATTGCGAGCATTGTCGCGTCAGACACAATGTTAATGAACCACCCGATAAAAGTCAATCTATGGCTATTCAAGTGGAAGTTTTTGATATATGTAAAACTAAATACCGAATAAGATTGACAGTGACCCATACGCTGCTTGTGATAGTATCTCTTTTATGAACGCTTAATAAATCATGAGTAAAGTAGTAAATGCATTTTTTTACATCGTTCAACTGTTGCTATGGGCTTGTATTTGACTTGTCTGCATTCCATAATAATTCATGGTATGTGTGTAGTAAGTAAGGGACAGACGGGAGGTATGAAAAATGATATACTGCCAAATTTTACTGCCGTTAAGTTGGTACATGTTTTGACCTTGGTTGTTCATAATAGTATGTTGTGTTAAACCGATATGCTATGTGTGTTATTCGCTTACGAATGTTAGTTCTTGTGCATATGATATAACGTTTGACTCTAACGCACAGTGCATAACGGTAGTCATCATTTCTCTGCTGGATAACATAACTGTTCTTCGCTCCGTGCGGCGTTATCCTTATGAATGGTGTTCCAGGTATTTGTTGTTGTCTTCTAGACGCTGGTCACCCTATCGCTACTGAGTTTAGGGATAATGTTAGTTGTTAAAACAATGGAAATATACATTATTCGTTCCACTTGCCTGATTAAGAAGGTATAATAAACAGGAATATGGGGTTTGCAGGTCAGAGAGATGAGGTGTAGCAGTGTTCGATCAAATGAGTTTCTTGGCACTCACGCGAAAAAATACAATTCTATTTCTTTGGCATCTCAGTTTATTGAGTTGATGGTTTGAGTCCCGTTCAGTACTAACATATATGATATCCTCAGTAGCATTTGATTAAACATCAAACTATATTACAAATCAGAAAGCAAACATTGAAATTATTCATTTTTAATTGTTGTACACTGTTTCATGCCACTTTTAAAGAGTGTACCTGCTATCGGGTAAATGAGGTCATATTGGATGACCGCAATAGTGTGCAGGATATGGTGCATATTATCGATATGTTTAATCTATCATTGGCAATTGCGTTTGTGCGGATGTCATAGAATGAACTTCACTGACAAGTCTTTCATTAATGGAACAGCACTGTATATATGTCTAAACAAGCTAAAAGTTGGATTCTTACTACATCAGCCATCTATCGCTGGTCTGGACAAATTTAGTTTTTCACGATAATCACTTTGCACTCCACGAGTTTCTATCGATCGCGTTTGCTTTGCTTTTCAATCGGTATAATAAGTCTTACCTGGACATCAGCAGAAGAAGCTTCGTGTGGAGTGGTTCAACCACACGAGTTCATCGATCGGATATTACGAGCATGTTAGGTAGTTGACTTGGCAGTGAATCGGCGTCGACTACCAGCTTGCCTATTTCGGAAGGTATACCTGAAAGTAAATAATTTGCCAGTTGTACTTACTGTTTTGCTTCATGCGTATACAAATTGGGTTGCGGGTTGTTTCTGAAGGAAACTATAGAGATCATTTGAGTGGACGTGTCATAATTCCCACCATATTATTAGATGAATGTGGTCTTTTTAATTGAAATGATGCTTTCGGTGTTGGTTCACTCTCGGCATTAAGATAAATTCTTAAAGGTTTATTTTTAGACTATATCATAAGGTTACAAGAAAATGTCTAATGGAAGCTTCGTGAATTGATGGCAATCACTCTCATTGTCTCATAAACCAATAGCATCGCTTAATCTTGCTATCGATATTGTGGTTCCGATCATGCATAAAAAATAGATAGATATGATAATTACAAGAAACACATGTATACTCACTGATGGGGTTACTACGTTTATATAGTGTGCAGCGGTGCCATCAACTAGCGGAGAAAACGCAGTTCAAGTCGGCAATGTATATCAACTATGTGGACTGTATGGGGATTTAAAGGTCTTGTTTCTGTGACAGACCATATTCACCAAGGGCATTGCTTCTTTGCTATTGCGTTAAGTCATTGACATACCGAATCCATTAAGTTATTTGATGTTTGATGCTTCTGTAAACGAGCATGTTCTTGGCTAATTGTTAAAAAAATAATGTGCCAAGGAGAGATCAAATGAGGTCCCTGTGCAGCTAGACATATTTGCAGCGGAGTAATTGTCCAAAATACTGCAGCCAATTTATTGATATTAGTTTTTGTATTCATTTGTAGACTCAAAGCGCCAAACAGATATCAGACATTGATTACTTTAATACGAATTTGAAAATAGTCGACATATCCCCCAACTGTAAAAGTAAAATATTGATTAATATTTATGTCCATTAGTCGATGCATAGGAAACTATAACCGCCTTAAGTAGTGAACGAAATAGCAACATGGTGCATGTTAGCTAAGTTACATGTGTGATTTAGTGCAGTCTATGCCATACAACAGCATTGTGAGAGGATACAACGGCTTCGTCAGCACAGTATTCATAAAAAGGATGTTCCATGCACAAAACATTGAAAAGCACTCTAATCCCAATTCATATGAATTCCTTGTCAGTAAAACCTTTCGACTTTACTGCAAAAGCTGCATGTTCTACAATGTGAAACCAACGGCATATGAAAACCAGTTGTGCATAATAAAGTTATAACACAGACTTATAACACCGTCACAACGCAACATTATTCTATATATTGATATGTCTCTATAAGCCCAACTTAAATAAAAATCATTGCATGATAAGAATAAGCTTACAATGGTCATGCTGACTATGAATATTAATAGCGGTATATACTTAGACATAACGCGCAACTCTTGTGGTTTGCCTACCCTGTACACAGATAGCCAATTGCGTCATCATTTGGCCTTGGCTAGGCAAAGCCAAAATATACAAGCACCCTGCTAGTGTTTGGGCGTTGAATATTTCAGGACGGATTTGCTGACGTACGATTCAGTCCATATTCTGCTAGACGAGCTGATCGGTAATGACATAAGCAAGATTTCCAAGTAAGTGATTGATATACAATTACAATCGATAAACGGTGATTGGTATCTTTTTATGGGTCAATCGAAGCAAAGAATGAAACCTACAGCAACAATTTTTTTATATCAATGCTTGATAGCCATCGATTTTATATATTCACGTTAAGCCCAGACTGTTACATCTTGTTTGTTCATCGATATCTTGTTAACACCTTATATTGGTAATCTTATCAGTCGACAGCTACGTTCATGTTCCAATTTGCATACGATTATCAGCAGTTATATTCTCAAAACATTAAATATTTTGATATAGAAAATGTTTCATAGTCATTTCTAAATATCGAGTACCTTTCTTACTAATTGTCTTTTCGATCACAACCAAACTTATTAGTTCTTGCCGTCTATCAATGAGGGATAATTGTGGCGCCATTGATATTTTAAAATTGGTTCACGAAACAGCTAGCATGAAAGTTTTCCTAACGTATCGAGTACAGTAAGGCAACTTGTGTTATCACATGTTCGGTATTTATATCCCTAAAACATTACGTGATTCACATTGTAGACAGGGTGTTTATGTGTAGCCGCCAAAGGCGTCGTAACCAGCAGAGCGTTGTCTTATAATGAAGTTATCCATAATCTTAAGGAGCATTGAGAATAAGTTTAAGTTTTGTCCGCTCTGGGAACTATGCACAGTCGGCACCGATTATGAGAGTGTGATTCGGGTTAGATTTGTGATAGTTAGTATACCAACGCAAGACAGGAATGAATATTGTCGCCTAGTGCTGCAATCAGTAATGTGATACGGGATTGTCTAGAATCTGGTTATTTTTGCGGGGTTAATTTTCAGTCATGGGCGCATAATGAACCCAAAAACATTCAAATGCTGCATGGCTTACACACCAAAAAGACGATATAGTCTGCTGTGAGAAATCAATTATATATAACAGTATGAAACCGCAAAACATTGATTTCGTACGTGCAGTATCAAATAAGCTGCTAAAGAGACGCCAAAAATGGTGTTTGTTGAGCTTCTCTTTTGATAGGCGTTGTTATAAACGTGAATAAGCTTCGCCACCGAGACACACACAATGTACAACATATGTAAAAATAAATGCATGATACCTGCAGTGTTTTACAATAATAACTGTCAATTAAATGAAGTTGCTTGGTAGACATTGCAGTAGACTACTCTGTTGTGATAATAACGTTCATAATGTATCACTTTAACACGGCAATGGCTCGTAGTTTGAGCCAATAAACATTCTATAAGCTGATTGATGTTTCTAGATTATCCCGATTTAAATATCACTAAGCCTTAGCCAAATGCATGTTGACAGCGGCCCGTACTAAATCATCTCCCGTTTCAGGACAATCACAAAATCCTACTTTGCCCCATTTATTGTTGGGATAGACTGCACACGTTCGACGAAAAGTCAATTTATTGCGCTGATGAACACATTCGGCTTTCGGTACATGTAATGCAATAAATGGTGGACCTATTGGTGTGGTTTTGTAAATAGCTGGTTATTGCATCCCCATGATTTATCCAATATTTACTAAGCCTTTAGTAAATGTGATGTTATGTGCAAACTTTCAGCGATTAAATGTTCGTTTTATTTTAGACATTACTGCGCTGCACAGTGACAGCGTTAATATGGAAACAATCCTACTATTGGCCCCATTTAACTAATGCAGGCTGCTGCAAGTAGAAGTCCAGAATTGTCGTCAATTTGGTTGCGTAAGTTGAACACAATAGCTAGCTTGTGAGCTAATGCACCAAACGAGAAATGCCCTGGTATCGCAATCACTCTTGGCTACGCCGACACGAAGTGATTTTTGTTCTTGAATCGGACAAATTTATGTGCCCTATTTGCCTCTATCAAAGAGAAGCAACATACTTATGTGACATAGAAAAGTTCTTCGTGAGAGCATGTACTAGATCAGATTCGGTTTGCAATAAATAGGTTCTGAGCAAACACAAAACCCGAGGCTTAGATAGACAGCTGCAATGGATATGTTCTGCCATTCAAACGAACCAAAATTATATGATTATAGAAATAAATATTTTTTTAAATTGGTTCCATATAATTGCGACCAAAATTAACTACAAGATAACATCTTTAAATCTAAAGGGTATTCCTTTTTTGGACATGCAATATACATCTGGAAACCATGTGGTCAGGAAAATATCAGGCAGGTTTAACGAACACGCCATCTATGCATATATGCATTATGCTAATGAGATACATTACATAAAACGGGTTAAAATTATTATACATATGTGTTATTTGGTTTATATAATTTATCATGTAAACGGGTACACACGTGTAATTCTGATAAGGGTTACCCCGATTATGCGTGCGTAATGATTGAAACAATGGTCTAACTTTCACGACTGACAATGGATAGCTGAGAGCAAACTTGTGGACATAACTGTAGCTTAGATTTTAGCTTTGATTTAATTTTTATGTCACTATGATTATCGTAAAAGTCAATTGCTGCAGGTAAAAAAGAAATAATTCGGTGCGTGGCATGAAGTGTAAGAGCATCAGCGCAATTACTGACAAGACGATCCTTGTTATTTTTACCCAAACAATGTATTCATTGAGGTAATTTTCTCTTCTCCTAAGAGGCGTCGCATTTTACAGGCCGACTTTATCCGCGGTATTTTTAGATAAGATATCATTGGCAAATTGGAGCTTGTTGGTGTACAAGCTATACATTGACTGGGCCTTCTCTAATTGTTGGTTACTCTAGGAACGAGATAAAGCAGATGACTTATCAGAAGTCATTGGGGTCATAAAATAACTCTTTTAGCTACACTAAGCGCTCGCGCAGTTGTTGCGTGATGCAAATATTCATTTACCCGTTTTAGTTTTACCTGGTCTGACCCCGGCCCTACCGATACCTGGAACACATCATTCAACATGGCGGAGATAGAAGCAATATAACATCCACACATAATTAATGCAAGCAAAGATGGTTGGCGCCGAGAACCATGACGACGGTGAATTTAAATTTATTTGGATGGCGGCTTATGCTGGGTTTTATTTAAATAACACTGTGATGCAGGCTTTAAATGCGCATTAGTTCCGACGATTTTGTAGCTTGAAGCGCAGCAGATGATTTACATAGACTTTGATTAGGTATTGCTGATATTTAACAAATTATATTTCAAACATATTATCTGAATAGATGTGTAGCCAACCAAGACGTCTGCTTACATTATGGCATGGTAGGGAGCTAAGCATATATCTAACTTACACCAAAATAAATGGTATGCACGCAGTGGAAAATATAACACTTATGTCAATGCAATGGATTATTTTGACATCAAGACTGCTGCAACATGTAAGGATATATCTCTGCTTGGATATATGAACAGCATTGACTTCACGGCGGAAGCATATTGTAATTCATCTAAGGCTCCTTACCATTTGACAGAAGATAAGCGAATTGCATCCACAATGCAGCTTGCAATGAGCTTAAGCAATGTAGTTGTTTTTTGTAGCGGTCCAAAATGACCTTGATTGTAGCTTTTCATTTATGATAAGCTTGTGTGGCTGGCAGGCATTGTTGTTTACTAGGCACGCACATGGTATAAGGTATCAGCACCCTGACATGAGCGTTGTGAGCGATGTTAGTGCTAGTTTGACAAATCTGAGAAAAGATAAAGCCTCACCCCAATACCTCCACTGTGCTCCTAGTAGCTTGTTTGCGTGTGCCTATTCCATATATTGCGTATTCATTATTATAATGCCTTCTTTCTTACTACAAACGAAGCATCTGCGTTCTCAAACGCTTGCGTCGGAACTATGGAAGACAGACTCTGAAGCCACAACGACATTACGTTCAATACGTAAACGCCGCCCAATACAAGAAGGATCTTTAACCTACCTCATATCATAGAAATGTTTCCCATTTGAGAAAACCACTCCAAAATGTCTTTTAACATCACTTCCGTCAAGCCCCTTTTCTGAAAAACGTGTTCTTCCGGATCATTCAACATTTTCAAAAATCAGGTATCCATGTTAAGAGCTGTTTTAAATCAGACTCTTTAGAGTTTTAATTTATATTTTTATCACCTTGATTGATTGAATCTGGCCGGTACTTTGTGCCCATGGGGTTTTGATTACCATTAATATAAATGTATTAAAACATCGACCCAAGTGGAAGCTTTCCAGTCCGTTTGCATGTAGGGCTGCATAGCCTATTAAAGAAACCACCGAAATACGCGTAGTCTACATCCCACGAAACACAGCAATGGTAATTAATAAAACCGGATATGCTGGCATTGATGAATGAATGAATCTAGAGTGCTTGAGTAGAAACACACACAAAAACCGACTTCGCAAAATCATAGCACAATAACTGATGCATTAACGACCTGTTTCGTGAACTTCTCGCGATGTCATGGTCAGACTGAATTGATGAATTCTATGCTTACAGCTGAATAAAATAACTAGCACAAACACAAGGCAAAACTGGCAACGTTCGAATTACTAGAAATAAACCTGAAAGATCATGCGCTTATTTCCACGCAAACTTTGCCAGTGAAATATTTACTGATGTTAAATCCATTGTTCACATCGCTGTCCTCGCTGCACCCCAAAGTGTCTAAAGTAATCTAACTGCAACTAATATTGTATTCTCAGAGTGATTTGGCTCTTTGCTGTGATATGTGTTGATTCCAATCTTATGTAACGAGAACAGATCAATAATACAATTTATGAAACATATCTGGGGCATATCTGGTAGTCTATATTACAATCGATTTGTAGAAGTAAAGACAGGGCTCATCAGCCTAAGATAATGAGTCGGACTAAATACGATCAGAGTCTATGTCGATTATATTCAGCAATACTGGGACGTCATGCGAGCTATTCACTAGAAGCGCATGTTTAAACCTGAACTTGGGATCAATTGCTTTCTGAATAATGTAGGTAATTCTCCCCTAAGCTTCATCAATCTTAGCCGACTGCCCAAAAAAGAATAGTTTCGGGGCAGTTACTTCACTGATTGGCTTGTTCTTCGTCTGAATCATTTCATTGAAACCAGGCTTTGTAATGATGCCCTAAAGCGGCTCGGCGAGATTAACATAAGGATTTCCCTATCAAACAAAACGGTCGGAGGTTTCCATTATAACTCTTGGAATTTGTACTTTGCATTGAAAGGCTCTAGTACACGCAACATGGCGAATCAGTGGTTAAGTTGGGTTTGTATGTTTTAGACATCATGATATGAAGAAATGTAATGGCATTGCACGATCTAATGGTGTAGATTAACAAAACATATATGATCATGGAGTCGTAATCTGAATCTTGTATTATTCAACGAACGCTCGTCATCTAATTGTTGTGAATACTTCCAAAAATCAACTAAATACTGATACAATTTCTGAGTTGCGTACATGTGTACCACATATTAAGTTTGATATCCCAAAAAATCAATTGGACTATCAATTGCATGGCTAGTAGGCATTCCTACTTTGACAAGAGATTTGCCCTACTGACAGACACAATTGCGGTCTGGGCCAAAACTAACTGAACACAGCAGTTCAATGCTTTTGACACAAATTAGTATATTAGATTTAGCCCACATTCTGGGACTTTTATTTTCGAGTAGGGCTAATGATATTTCTTCATTTGGACGGCACACAGGGGGTTCACGTCTGCAGCAACAACAGATAATCACCTCAATGACAATAATGTGGGGCTGTTTGCAACACGTAGGATAGAATAACAATATAGTCACATACGTCAGCTTACGTCGGAATGTGAGCAAAAGTGGAAATACCTGCTTTATGTATCGTATGGACAGGCTCTCGGGAACCTGAATTCCCAAGCCAATGACCCGCGAGATTGCTGGCGGATGCACCCATGGAATAAAACCAAAGACAGCAGAGAGGAGGGAGTCAGTGGCTGACAAGTAGTCGCGGACTCCAGCTATAACCACCTGCATGCGCATTTGCCGTTGAGCCTATTTTGAACTGTAACAAGCTAATCTAGTATGCACAGATCGCATGACAATTTTGCACTGAAAGACACGCTTTGATTAATAATTATATGATTGATTGTATAGTTGACTTCATTCTCGCTGGCGCATCGTGCTGGTCAACTCTAACCGTTAACTGCAATAAGGAGTAGGGGTGGGGGAGGGAAGACTACGATGAAGTCACGAAGAGAGATGTGGTGGGTTATTGGTCGGAGGGGGAGGGGGAGAAGGTATGACAGGTGTTACGCATGCAGTGTTGACTGCAGATGATCTCTTCCCAACGACAAGGATCCACTTCATTTTGACTGAGACCATCGGAAATTTTACCCTCGAAATATCAGATGATATCATTGACGATCTAATACTTCACTGTTAGCTCCCCCGAAACATTAAGTTAAAGTTTTCATAGTGTTTTGTCTCATCAATGATGAATGAATAAATACTCCAACCTCTGAAAGCTACCGATGTCATCTTTTAGGGTTTTTTGGTTTGTCATTTAGTGTTGATTGTATTCTCATCATTAGTTTTACTCGGTTTCGTTTCGTTTATGTGAAAATGGGTAATTGACGGAGCGTTACTTGTAGGCGCCACGGGTGCGGTTATGAATTGAATATTTTGGCGGCGAGGCGTGGATGACTGCGGTGGTTAATACGCAAATATTACGCCAGGTGAAGGTCGCAGATATATCTATTAGGTGGCAATGTTCTGTTATTTGAGATAATGTCCTGCACTAATGAATTATGTATTTACTCACTGCAACCAAAGAGAAATCAATATCTTATGACTCCATGATTGAGAGGCGTGTTAGAGAAAGGAAAATTCAAATTAAGCCGTATATATTTTCACAGCGCAGGATAACCGACCCCCCACCCCACCCCACGTGTTACCCAAGCTCACTCCAAGAAGCCCTGCCTTTCACATCCGATCCGACCATCGTGGCACCGTAATGACCCCGCCCTTATCCCCATCGTGCAATAGAAATGTGGCTAACTTGAAACCGTCAGTCCGTATGCTTAAGGTAAAGAGAGCGTGTATAAACATTTTATTTCGTATTAGGAAAGGGAAAACAAAGATAAATGTGACAGGTTCTGCCAAACAGATCAATCTATAGTTTGGCTACATGTAAGTCATGCTTTGACGTTAATTATTTACTGTTACTAGCGTATTGGAATTAGTTGAGTAATTGGGTGAGTCAAATGACGTAATAAAAGATGGGACAAAAGTCCTGCATTAATTGTCCTTTGTAGATTATTTTCAGGATACAAGAGATAGTAACCAACCTTTCTTTTTACGTTTCAACCTATTTTTGTGCAATGTGTATAACTTATATAAATATTTAGCCCTTGTAGTCCCCGTGAAGACAATAATTTGCATTTTTGCATTTCTATCCTTGAAACAAAATTTAGTCCAGAAAAATTATACTGGGATGCAGACTTAATTCACACATAGTTATTAAACTACGCCTTTGAAATAATCCCAGTTGACAAATAAGCAAACACAAAATTCTAATGGATCAACGCGATATATAAATTGTTGAAGATTGCTGGCCAAGTAGCATGAAACATTTGTCACGCCTGAAAACAATGGAACTTTGTTTGGGTATCATGTCCAGTGATGAAAATTCCATTACTTATAATCGAATATGAGCTTATCCATTTTAACCACTTAACCCGTTCCATATGCATGTTGATAGAACACAGTTCAAAGTTCAGGATGATACTACTGATGCAGGTATCATTACCTCATGTTAACATTATAAATTGGTTTCATACATAGATCGTCGTTTTTCGTGTCTGGCATGATTGAAATATCACACCATCTTTTTACCATAGTTTGGAGATGAATTAATGCCATGCAACATTCGTATAAAGTCTTTACACTAGAATGATGCACAGAGTTGGCCAATTGATTTTGGAAACCATTTATAAAAAGCGTCAAAGCTAGGGAAGTAAAACAGCTCTATCGATTAATTAATAGTAATAGTTAGAAGTTTTAACACAATAACCTATAAATATCCGCCAAGTCAATATATTAACGGTACCATCGGCGTGCGTCATTTAGATGATTTTCGAGCACCCCATGAAAGGCAACAGTACACCACTAGGGCGATTGGCAAGAAATAGGTTTCCTTGCCTGGCTGACTGCATGTTTGTCAATCTCCCCGAAGGTCAAACACATAACGCGTGGGTTTTTTAAGTGTAGCGTACCTCACCTTTACAATGACACCTACAATGTTACAAGGGAAGCACATTAGAGTATTACCGACTCCAATACCCACTGATTCACAGATGCTGTCTTGCAGGCGACAAATCGCGACGGGCTTTTGTGTCTGTGAATCCATGCGCTACACACGCAAAAGGCCACCTGTATATAACCTTACAAAAGAAACGTCAGGTGCATACATCCCGTCGATTTGTTACTGTTTCAGTGGAGTACATATCATCGAAAGTTTGAATTCTTACTTAAAGGACAACTAGTACGGAAAAATAAACAAATCGGCCGATGTTTTGTATATATTTGTATACCAGAAGGGGCTATTGGGTATAAAACGACAATCAATTGGTCTGGCGCCGGCCAATACCGTGATAAATTTCCATATTCCAATGTAGTAAAGAGAGAGGGCTTTAATATTCGTGAGTATACATCGATTGAGCCAATCAGCCATGAGCCTTCTCCACGAGGTTGTGGATGAAGGAACCACCTCTCAAGGGTATCATTGCATAAGGAAAGAGGATTCATTTGAATACAACATAACGGAGCATAACATTGGTAGTCATTCTTCCACTGCTGCATACATCCACTGTGTGTTGTTCCTAGTGATGTTTTCCTTGTGCCCGAGGCATTTAGTGTTGTGTTCTAAATGGTACTGTTCATTTGCAAATCGCTTTATCTACTCCAAATATCCTGTAATGTAGTTAAACGATAGATGCACATTTCTAAGAACGCAATATCGAGCAAGATATGAGGCCTTATCGATTGTCATTCTATCGCTGACAAAAACATTTTAGCACGATTACAGACAACTAATTCTTTATAAACTACGAATATAAACAGATTCTGTCTTTGAACTGTCTATCAAGTATTATATCCAAAAACTCTTTAATTTAATTATTGCTGCATATAGTCATCTTTACATCAGTCATCTATTGATGCTAAAGAAAAATCGTGCACTCGAAAGTTTCGATTACTCCCACTAAGTTGATACTTTTTTTATCTAATCATCAGTGAATCGTATACGTTTGAGGCTTTGTGTAGAATGGCTCCACTTATTGAGATAAGCAATCCAAAGTGACGTGTATTCACGATGGTTGATTGTCGACAAGGATGTTGTTGCTGTCGGTTCAATTTACCGTAACGACGTTAGTAAACCAAATGGGGCTGTGAGTAAAGGAACCTATGGAGATGATAGAGCAGACGTTTCATAATTGCTAACGATTGACTGTTATTGGATGAAGGTAGTATTTTGATTGTTATGATGACTTCACTATTGGTTTACTTATTGTCATGGCTTTACGTTATATCTTAAAGGTTCACTTTAGGTCACATATGTCACGTGATCAATGCTAATTTCAATATAATCTTATAGAATGTCTCCTGTCTACTGTTGAACAGAGACACAACTGGTTCATTTGCTTTGGCATGGATGGCATTGTGATCCGAAGTAGACTCTTTCCGGAATCTTTGTCAAGTCATGGCAATCATACTTATTGGCTGTGATCTGCGTAATGTGTTTATATTTGAAGGGCAGATGCTTAAAAAGGACTCCGTCAGATGGTAGAGTAAGTGTAAGCCCGTGGACTTTATCGGGCAATCTATATATGAAGGGCTGGGCATATGACTGCATTCCATTAATGAAACGCGCAACAATAATGATATAGACAGTATGCAAAAAGCATAGCAATAGTTAATGTATGTGATCGTATAGAATGCCTCCTGTCAACTGTTAAACAGAGGAAGATACAACTGGTTCATTATGTTTTGGCACGACATTTTGATCTGCACTGAGACTCTCTCCGGAAGCTTTGTCAAGTCAAAGCAATCATACTTATTGGTTGTGATCTGCGTAAGGTGATCATTTTTGAAGGGATGATGCTTTAAAAGTACACCGTCAGATAGTAGAGTAAGTGTAAGCCAGTGGGCTTTATCGGGCAATCTTTAAATGAAGGGCTGGGTTTGTGACTGCATTCCATTAATGCAACGCGCAACAATAATGATATAGACAGTATGCAAATAGCTGAAGGTCAATATGTATGAACCACAATAGTTGATTTATATATTCAGAAAAGTGAAACGCACCATTACGATTTGACGTAAATTTTGAAATTGAGACGATAGTGGATAATGGTTATTGTGGGGTCAGTTAAAGCTAATGAGCTACTAGAAATTACTAACTGCCGTCATAGTAGCGGAAGTCGATATCATTTGGCCACCTAATCGGGCATTCTATTTGATGTCATATATAATGTAACCTTTCTTTGTAGTTCTGTGTAATACTAAGAATATTGTATCGCGTTTCAAAGAGAAATGAATGTTTTATCAACGAAGCACTGTTGACATTTAGCAGTAGCTTTCAATCTGGCATTGATGTTAATTTAACCGCCAATACTAAGAATAATGTACGTCGGCGTTGATGTTAAAACCGCCAATGTTACGTCTGGCATTGAATGTTTTTTATTACAACGAAGCACTGTTGACATTTATGTTAGTTTAACCGCCCATTTCAACGTCTGGCATTGATGTTAATTTAACCGCCAATGTTACGTCTGGCATTGATGTTAATTTAACCGCCAATGTTACGTCTGGCATTGATGTTAATTTAACCGCCAATGTTACGTCTGGCATTGATGTTAATTTAACCGCCAATGTTACGTCTGGCATTGTTGCAGACAATTGTTACTCATACAGAGGTTAAAGGCAACAGTAGCAGGCACATATAACGATGCTGAGGCATTTTCAGTGAGTGTACTTAGCGACAAGCTTCTGTTTAGTGTTTGGTGTAAGGCTCACGTTTAATTGCGCCTTCAAGTGTTTCAACGAAGCTTGATGAAATCCAGCTATTCCATATGAGAGAAAATAACCGCAGTCTATCGGCTAAGGGGAAGTGTCGGTCCAGAGCTCAACATGTTCACCTACGATATTCTAGCTCATGAACTTTTGATTTCCTGTCAATTTCTAGAAAGGAAATTGCAATACAATGTTAATGAATGGCTTGCAAGATGTCATGTGTGTAAACAGGCTTCCTAGAGAGCTTGATGCCACATCCACTCACACCATTGTTCTATGTACCTTACGTTGATTTAATGAGTAGATCAACACACGACCGGTCTCCAAAATTCACGGTCAACGCTCTAGATGCATTCAACACTTCGCGTCGGCAAGATCGAGTTAAAAGTGATGCGTAATGTTCAATTATGTAAGAATTCAGGTTAGACCTGGCCGTCAAATATGAACTGGGTCCAATTGTTATGGCTAAATATTTGTCGAAACACAAGAGCGCAATAATTCACCATTGATGTGCATATAGTCAATCATTTTAGACAAACCACATAACATGACGTATTTTAAGTCATAATTCTCTTAATTTTTCAAATTCTGAGTTGAATTGTGATGCGCACCGAGGGACAAACAACAATTAACTGCTCTTGCCTTCATGAAAAGGGTGTTGAAATGGAAGTAATTCTTTAATCGCCGTATCCGTGACTTTTGAGGATGAAAGCGGTGTTTAACTCCTTAATCGTGCAGCACGTTGCACAAAGTAGCTGTGTAAAAAAAAATAACATAACGACCCAAGCATGAATATCCATTTAAATTAAATCACCCGTAAATGAATTCAATATGTACGCGTGCAAGAAAATCATTATTTTATCTGTTTCCTTATATGTCGTTAAATAATCAACTACATAATGGACAAATTAAGATACACAGCTTCATGTGTTCCAGTAGCAGTACAGAGATAAATATTCGGCATGTCACGTTCATAACCTTGTACAATTTACCCGTAGGATCAGTCATATAGGTAACTGCTTCAGCTAAAATCTGTTTAAGCGAGATAACTCACTGGCCGTGACTGAACACGCAATAATGTTGCCTCATAGGGCCAATGCATTTCAGTACTGAATGTTATCTTCATATATGCAGCAGCATCTGCGTATGAATACAAGAAAATGTGTGACGACTTCAGCACCTATAATTAATATATAAAGTGTTTGGGCACACACCAGAACAAAATGCCCTGTTATTTCGAGGAAGTTAACGTTTCAACGTACATAACACCGGTTACATGTTTTAGGGCTTTTACGGGTTGAGTGGTTTGATTGGTGGGTGTGATCGAACACAAATTACCTTTATCCACTGAGCTGGCTGACTTTGTTCGCAGAATTATTGAATACACAAACATTGTTATTATGAACAGTTTGTTGAATTAATTAATGCAACGACTAAGTATCCTTTAATCGTTGATTACTCAAGGTACGCGACTCATAAAGTTACTTACCTGTGGTCACTGGGGTCTCATTATGCGTAGATACGCTACGCTTCAGGCTGTATCACAGACACTTAATGCTACCGCCGTTGTCGCTTGATGCCAAGACATATTGGTGGTCTAGACTAACCCCTGCTCTACCGATGCATAGCTATCCTTATTCAGCCTGCAGAGGCAAAACAATATAGCTGAAACACACCGGCATTACAAATTAAGATACAATAACCATGGCGACGTTTAACGTTAGTCTCTGGTAGGCTGGAAAAGGTTTTGTTTTATACTGAAATAACACTGAGATGTGCGCTTATGGTGAGACTGATTATCGAAGCGCGGTAGATGATTTACTTAGTGATTAGATATTTTCTACGCTTAACGTATGATATTAATATGCGTGTAGCCGACTGGGGACATCTATCCACATTTCAATGCGAGGCAAACAGTGCTGGCTATTGATTTGTATTAATTTTCTTCTCTCAAAATGAAGGAAATAGATATGGATATTGCTTCACTGAAATCAGTTACTTTTTGTAACGTAGTGCTGTATCTATAAGACGCATGACTATCTCTCTGAGCGTCTGATTAGTTAAGGGATATATCCAGTGAAATGAGCAGCAGCGATAGCATGATAGGAATAATACAAATCGTATTCTAATTCAGCTACAATACCAAGCAATTACATTCCTTAATAATAATTCCGAATACATAAGTAATCAACTTTTACGATAGAATACCTCCATGTCTCCGTTATTATATCATGGAACTGAAGTGGTATTTATACCCTATCATCTGCCAGTGCTGTTCTTTTCAAAATGTTGGTTCATCCCATACGAGCGTTACATATAAATGTTCATTGATCTCGTGAAGAAATGATCTCGTTGGGTATATAATTCATGAAATACTTACAATTAATATTCACTACAATGAGATAATATGTAAGTAGAATAAAATGAAAGTCTTGGAAGTGTACGCCTGTATTGAAAAGATTAATGGGCAGAGAAAGCAAGGGCACCAATGAGATTCACGAATCAGTTAATTTTACTTGGCTGATTACTCGCTAATTCCGCTAATAAACAAATAATTCAAACTTGGTTATTATCGCAGTAATGATCGATATAAGTGTAACAGTGTGTCATTTGTAAATCCCTTTGATAACTAATCATTCGTTTTTAGTTGCCATAAGGGCAGACAATAAACGCGTCTTAGTTTGAACAATATGCGATGTCTGTCTTTTTATTAATACATTTTTTTGTGTTCCTATAAATGTTGGCATACAGTCTTTTTTATCTTAGTTGTCTTTGATAGTTCCAGGACCCTTGGAATGACAATGCCCATGGCCGACATCAAATTCAAATCGAATATCGTAGGCGTTGTGTTAGACCGAGGCAGCCAAATAGCTCTCGGTAGAGTGCCGTAATATCACCTTGACCAGTGGCATCCACCTGCTGAATGCGAAGGTTTTTGCTTCAGTACGCTGTGTAAAAATGTACTCTGAGATTATGCATTAACATTTGATATGTAAATCATATGCTGACTGAAGCTAAAAAGACATTCAGTATAACGTATGTACGACAATATTTTGATGGTCCTTGCACATTTAGCTTTAGCAAATTAGTAATATGCGAATACCGTATATCGCAATATGTCATAGTACTTTCAGCTAAGTAACATGAAATAAAACGTTTAGTTATGATAAGTAGAAAGAGGGTCTATCAAATCTAAGAATTGTTTAAAATTTACATAATTAATGTTATACAACAATGTGTCTGCAGGCGACGATAGCCCTTGTGGTGCACCTCTAAGAAAATTCCAAATAGACTGCCATCTGAGAGTTTTTTATTCTATGTTATGTCTTGGTAATAATAAATGTAATATCTTTGTGACATTTCATACGGAATGGCATTTTTCATGTGGGGAGCTGCTGCTCGTCCGTCTAATAAATGCCCAGACAGAGCTATGGGAAATTCAACTTTGGTTCTTTTATTAATGTTTTGTAGACTCCCAGGATGACAAATGCTTTCTTATCGATTACAATGTTAATCAATAAGATGTTCGGTGTTCATGTATGCACGGGCGACCGTTATTGTAATGATTGTAAGCAGTCGATTACAATAAACGGTCTGAGACATTTATGGTACATAAAGACGAACATTCATCACTTTTGCATACATTGTCTGTTCTATAACGGGCGCATTTAACACGAAATGATTATTTACGTTTGCTCAGATTGAGCAATTACTCTAATTATGCGAACTTTCAGATATATGCAATCAAAATACACCTTATTCGTACAACGCTCTACAAGACACGGGACAAGTGTCACAAGTTATTGACATTCCCTACTAGCCGCTCTTTAAGTGGGTTCCTTTGAGTATTCATATATAACATCTGAAGTCAAATCCTCGAGATTCTGATGTCAGAGTTAAACCATGGCCTCTGGCGATCACCAAAACCTTAAAGGAAGTGTATATTGCATTTGTTCAGTGGCATCAACCGACTTCATATATTTCTGATGGTAATGCTGATAATATTGATGAGCTAACTTATGGTGTTATTATACAGAGTCTCTTCTTATACGGAGCCTCTTGGCACATTTTAACACAAAGGCAGGCCAAATATGGATTTAGAGTATGATGGTTCCCTGTTGGCTTTCTTTGCTAAGAAATCTAAACGATATGGTCGATGGAAATCTGCAGCAGGATTGCAGTCCCGGTAATGTACTAATGGTGCGTGATGCTATGATGGACACCAAAACACTGCTAACGCATTATTTATAGCATAAATACATGAATACCAAACAGCCAATCAAGTGTAGGATGATATTATGAATACTACTTAAAACGTATATGACGGACGATAATTAAAGGATAAAACTATCATTTTATTCAAGTGCTCATAAAAGAAGGGTATTAAGTATGCACGCCATTGATATGTTTACTGACCTATATTTCATGCGGTTAGGGTGCTAAAATAGCCATGGACATAACCTATATTAGTTATATTCCATAAAACTATGTATTATAAATGTGTTAGATGTGTTTAACGGCAAGCCAACTAAGGTGTGCCAGATGGTACCTAAAGTCATGTGTAAGAAACACCAATGCATCATGAACAGCCTGGCACTACAACTGTCAATTACACTTGATCATAGCGTGACCTGTCCCCTCCCACACTTGGTTGTGACTTAAAATGATACGCTAGATGTTTGAATAAGTCAATCAAATAAGACAGAAATATAGATAGTGCTACTTATGATTTCACAAAGATTTCAGTGACATCGAGCTTACAAACATACTTTGACATTCATTTTAAATCAACACCTGCACTTACTTGATTGTAAGATATTGTGATGTATTTTTGTCCAGTACTGCAGTTTTGTAGATTAATGTAAGGCTGTTTCATCCTCTGTATATATGTAATCCACACGACCTGTTTAGATAAGGCTTGAATGACCGCCCATACATTATGATAAACTAGTGATTATCAAAGCAATCCAATCTTTCTGGTGAATCATTTCTATAAATGAGAAATATTGTGACATATTAGGTCCTCATAAATGGTACCCATCAACTCGTTTGAGGCATGTTACGGCAGATATTGTTCCACGTCCTCATACATTTTGGCCACACGGGTGAAGGCCATGGAACAATTGCAGTGTTAGCGTTGATCGTTAATTAACGGACTAATGGTGTGATCTACCTCATCTATTGAACTGACCACTATCTATACTGTCCTGATAGCAATACTAGGAGATGACGCAGTCCTATTTCCTATTGCTGTCCGTGCTGCCTACACAGTTTGCATTTTGATACGATTGAGATGAACCGATAACGTGTGTATGCAACCACACTCTGTGGGTTCCTATTTCCTATTGCTGAGCATGTATATGAATGAGATAAGGCACTCGACCGTGTTGCTGCACTACACAGTTTAATGCGATTTACATTGAACCATATCAACACTGTATCTTACCAGCTAGGCATTTTGTTTATTTGCCAATGGGTGTTTTTAAGACTAAAGTCGAAGGTCCACAGCGTCAAATGTGTACGACTCAACACATTTAGCACATTGTGTGATATACTTCGCATAATACCGGTGTATGTTGTTTTAGTGTCCTATAAAATATTGGAACACTGATTTCTGAATGTTATGTTATGTACGCGATATCTTGCTACGCAAATGATCCTTATATTATCAATTCATGCGTTAATATATCACCAAATTATTCATATCCTGCGTTTTGAGATTTGTGTTATATTATAAACATCATTGATCATCAGGGTTGTTGCTATCATCACAATGGTCCACCAGCTTCATTATCACTATCAGGAAATATAGTTTTTATCCCTTTTTTTCATAAAGACGCTGTGACCTGTTGCTGGCAAACACATAAACAATTTTACATGTTGTTACATCATCTTCAAATACCTTCACATGCAGTGTCACTAGAGACGCCTATCGGAGCAGTTAATTTTTATGAGTAACGATTTCAATACACACAACACTCATGACTACTCAGCTATCGCAAGAAGCAATTTAAATCAACGCATATTTTGATAATATACCGCCAAGTATATGTAGCTTGAGCAATGCACCAAGTGTTCTTGGTAATTTTTGTCACAACCAATTTAAATGCAAACTACAATAATTATAAACATAGTGGATTTTTATTTAGTTTGAAATAGTAACCCATTGAATGTGCATTATGTTAATAATGGTAGTTCTTCCTAGCGATTCCTTCACAAATCAATGTAATTGGTTCCTTTGTAGCTCACTGAAGCGCACTTTTTGCAGGTGACAGCGTTTTGAATACATCAATATTAATGTTCCATTCCATTTTACGCACGAACGAGTTTATTGTTACATCGGCTATAAGAGGCAACGCAGATAAGGCATTGTCACATAGCTTTGCATTTTACAGTCACATCTTTGGTAGTGAGAGGAATCCTGATGGTTAGATAGTTGAGAGACCGCTTTGTGCAGTAACATTCCTATCATTAATCATAACTCCTAACGGCTTCCCTGGTACTCTCTTTCGAGACATTGTTTAAACATGCATTTCAAAACGACAGGTCCATGAAATTGTATTAATTGTTGTTGTCCTTATCTGTCAACACCCCTTATAATCTATGTAAAGAAGAACAAATGGCATATACTTTTGGCATGATCACATGGGGTCATATTGATAATTGTGCTTATGTTGCATTTGGGGGAATTTATGAAATTTTAATTAACAATAATTGGTTAGCTACACGAGATTTAGGGCCGTGTGGTGCACTCTTTTCGAACCAAAAAAATCCAAGATTGAAGGGTCGTTTCGATTGCGAATTCATTATGTAAGCTGCAGGGGAACTCGTGGCGCTATTGTTTGAGACCAATGATCCATTACCATGATTTGTTTGAGGCATTTGAGGTGCATCAATTAGATTATTCTATCCACCGTCCACCCGCACGCGAAATGCAGTGCTCGAACAAAACAAAGTGGCACACGACCCGACTGTGAGTTTGGTTAAATCCGATTTTAAGCAGGACGAATTATTCTGCGTTTGGTGATGGGGCCTTTTATTATCGTGCACTAACTGACGACCCTGTTATTGTGTCACCATGATGGTCGAGCATTGAAAAACTTACCACTTGATTTGGTCTTGGATTTTAGTTAAAAAGCAGTTTATACAACCCATTAATGCTTTCATTGTACCGTGATAGCAACGATCACATAGAAATGCAACGTGCAATGGTCGAATTACCTTTATGCGATCATTATCCATCACGTCGATTTGTAAATTGGTGCGCATCAAAATGTAATTTGGTAACATGAGGGACAGCTTGTGTTCCCCGTGCAACACTCTACAATGGACAATACATTAAAAAAAAGCATGACAGTCATAATTATGCTAAAGTCTTAAATGAGTACAGAAAATTACGAGAATGCCCACCATTAGTTTAATTTAATTGTTTACACAAAAAACTGATCTGTAACGTCCGTAAGCTCTCTATCATATAGTTAAAGGGATCGTTTGATAATTAACAGTCATATATATAACCCCAGTTATTGGTCTTTTTTATGTCAATATTGCTCCCTAAGTGTTTAATATTGTTCGCCCAATTTATGGTCGAGCCATACAAAATCACCTAATCAACTGCCTAGCCAAAATTGAGGAATAACTCCGCCGTGTACGGACATAGTTTACAATAATACATCAATTATATAAGAGAGCATTTCTTTCAAAGGATAATGTTTTGTTAGAATATCTAGAAGAAGTATGCTTATTATCGGAGGCACATCAAGTAGCAATAGTTGTTGGAAAAATCGTATCTGCTGTTCCCTTTTAAAATCTTGACTAGCATCCAATTAATACCTAGATACAGTATTATTTATTTGCGTATAATTGCTTACTGATTGTCTGGCAAACAGAAGCGCATAATATTGTGTAAAAATCCTTTGTTAATCCAAATTGGGAATGAGCTATACGGAAATCAGCATCATATTACTAACATATTAGCATATCCATCAACTAATAATCACACTGCATAAAACTATTCTCCTTTTTTTATCTCTACTCATATCGTTTGGAGTATGAACAATAGCTGAGTTCAACAGGTCATCTCGAGTATGACAATTAACAATCATTCAATTAAAAAGCTCACTTAATATACCAGCAAGTTAAGTCGCTCCATTAAACAAGTGATCAGAAACAAGTTAACGGTTGCCATTGCTTTTATTCCTTGTTTTTTTTATCATATTGTGTCATAAGTCAACATTACTACATACGTTTTGAGCAAATTCGCCGTCTTTATATCAAACCATTTTTTTACTTGGGTGGCGGGAACGGAATAATGATACTCGTGCCATAGCTGTTGTAAAACATCATACAGTGTACTTTTGCTTGATGTATGTCCTAATGACCCTGATTTAATCACTAAGTTTCATGGAACAATAAACGTCAATTAAGTTTATGACTGACGCGTCTTCCGTTTTAAAAAAACCAAATGACCCTCACTATTGAGTAAATTGTCTGGGTATATCTGCCATTAGGCATTTTCACGATCTCCGGGAAGTTATATAGGTCATGTTTATTGACTCAAACACCAATAAAACACCGCCTGCTTCCCGTAAAACTGAATTTTCCAGTACCCCTGCGTTGTTCATATGGTGTTTATATGATTTGTTGTCACTGCTTACAAACATATATCACATAAAACAAACAATCCAAAATAGTGCGCTGTTAAAAGCCTTTTACTTAACGAAGAGCGAGCTTGGGCAACGACATAAAATTTTGACATACGATGACGGGTTATTAACAACGTATATAAATGTTTATCCATAAGAATTACTTATACCTTCATAACAGAAATAACGTTAGCCATTACAGCATATAAACCCCCGGGGTCTCATTGAGTGATTGACGCATTGATCATACGACAAACATAACTATGCTTTAATGAACAACTCAACACGTAATTAAGAATACCGCTTGTTAAATATATAACATATATGAGGACGCTAGATGCTTAAGTCTTAACTAGGAAGCCAATGCCAGTACAGAACGGCAGTGTTGTCCGGATGATATTGTTATACAGCTCCTAATAGGCTCTTATGTTTCAAGACAGGGTTATTTCGCCCATGAACCGTTGGGGATATTCGGCAATTATGCCACCATATTCATTTAATGATTAATGATTGTTTATTATAACCCCATTCAATAAGCATCTCAACAGGCTTTTACATCAAGTATATGAATAGATAGATATAATGATATATATGATGCATAAAGATCAAAGTGTACATTTCGGACTATATCGATTGAATAAATAAAATATCACAGAGGATTAAAATGTTTCCTGAAGATGTGCGTCTTTAGAGATCTTTTGAAGCTAAGGATCGTCGATATGAAAATTGATATCACCAGCAATCATCAAGTGTCCAGGTGCTTATAGTGCATGTTCAAGCAATGATGATAATTCAGGTAGGAACTGCATATTTGTGAATTTATGTTGGACGGAATAGGGTGGCCAGTATGTGACTAGAAGATGCATGATCGTAGTTCATCTTTGAATATTTACATCCATCACCTCGCCGGACTGGAATGTGCCCACCTTGTTGTTAGAAACTCTCAGTCCGTTACGCACAAGAAGTGCGATTCCACCTCCTTTCCTCCTATTCCTAGGGACATGGCGAGGCGTATATCCACTGAGAGTGGCAGAAAAAACCGCATCTGCTTGGGCACCATTTTTATCGTAAATCAAACTCTCCGTGACGATAAAAATATCCGTCCGCTTTTTCTGAGATAGAAGCACACAGGGAACTCATTTATTTATTTTTCATTGATTGCGCATTCCAAAGGGTCATATTTACACAGGATTTCAAATCGTACATTTCACAACAGTCCGAGTCGCTGTACGCTCAAGGTGGTCAATTGTCAAAGCGGGCACTCTCGCCGTGGCTCTTTGTGCAGACACTCTCACTCGTATTTTTCTCTGCAGGTTTTGTCCCCCTCTGCAGCCTCTCTTTGTCTTTGGCTGCCTATTTATTCCATGCTCTTTCAGTATCTGCCATACTTTTAGTTCCAGTCGAGGTAATTTGCAGTTTTCTTTTAAGGGCATTTCTAGAGCCCATAGAAATGTCCTTGTCAATAGAGTAGACATATATTTGCTTCAAAGAAAACAAATTAAAAAATTGTTTTCATCGCGTATTGTTGGTTTCTTGGTTTTGTTTTTATGGAAATGCATTTCAAATACTTCAAAGATATGCAGGTAAAAACAGAAACAAATTAGTAATTCCACTGCCAAAATAAAACGATTTCTTCTTGTAAAATCCACAATCAGCTCTCTATATAATCCAAACAAAGTTAGTAATATTTTAAACTAGTAAAACAAAATATAAATATCCAAAATCTACGAAAAATATGCGGAGCAAAAGTGCAGCCCGTCCGTCGTGCGCAACAATCAACAATCTCACAATAGTCCATTTCATCACAATGGACTATTCTCTCCCGCTTAATCAGTATGAATGCATTAATTCAAGCCATATCTTATTATGCTGTTCCGGATCGATCGGAAATTACTTAGATTGGGACCATGCCACCGGACAACGTATCCATTTGGTTATATGTACCAGGTACATACGTCGCACTGCAGAATGTCACACACTAACTGGACGGTGAGTAATGATAAAATGACACTGATACCGCCTCTGCATGATGTAGCATTTTGGTTAGGAGCCGTTTGAAACAGTCCCTAGTGATTTATAGTTTCGAATGTGGCTCAGATATTCAGCTTTACTAGAACCCAACACTGATCTTGGTCGAGTGCCATGATTATGTTTCCTTAAAACGACTGTCTTAGAGGTATTGTACCGCGTGCTAATAGCATCGGTTCATAAAATTTTTCATTGTGTGCGATGATTCTTTCAATAGATAGACCCTAACCATGTCAATCATTATAACATACTATCACTATATGAGGTTTTTATACGGAATCTATCTGTCATTTGTTTTGTCACTTTAAGCACAATAATTACTTTAACTTCCTGTTGAAATACCCCAAAACAAGCTGCGTTATGTAGTAATAGTGTGTATATTCGCTCAATTGTGCTAACAGCAACATTGTTCTTATCTAGGCCAGCAGATACTCCTAAACAACGCAGGAATACGTGCATATCATGGAACATGATGTTTTTGCACGGCAGACATAATCAAAGAGTGGCTTTGGTTGATATGTAGGCTATACTCCTTGCCATTCTTTTTGTGTAAACTGCAGACGGAATAACCATATATCATTAATTCGGTTGGCGACATCGGCGACAAGACGCCTTAGCCATTAACTCGAGTTGATTAAAGTACCTATTTTAAGCAGATACATTAGGCGACACAGCTGGGTAGGCATTAGAAAACATTAGGGGACCATTTACACACAAAAAATGTGTTCGATTCTTAGTAAAGATGGTGCAATATGTATGAAGTGTATTACAAAAACTAGCATGCTTACTTTCCAATGAGTATACATGTACCGATTTTGTATCAGAGATGAATGGAACTGACAGTAATATATTGTGTTTTGTACATGTTAAATGAATTACTGGGAAAAACTGCAAAAGCTGTAGATAGCGACCGCTTGTATATATACATATTTTCATTACAACATATGAACATTATCACACTATGGTGATGACACACATAGCATAAATCGCTGACACTACCTCATGTTTATTGTTTATCAGGCATTGTTTATCAATGCGGATCCCGCCGTAAGATGATAGACCACACTAGTTGCCGTTGGTCTTCCATATTGCATGGCATATCATTGTCCGACTGATGTATATGTTAGGGCGCATTAAATGCCACATAAAGCCATGTGTTATAACTTGGCAATCAAAATGCATTCATGCTATCTGTCAAAGACAGCTTTCTGAATAAGCGAATCTCGCTCGAATTATACACCTGTAAATATAGCTCAATAAATGAATAAGGCTAATATACGATAATAAATAGATATCTACAAACTGAAATCAAGCATCCAACCATATGGAAAAGATAAGCTAATTGGTCGCCATGGGAACACTTTTGTCTGTTGTGTGTGTATTACTTTGAGATCATTTGAGTCCAGAATCTACTTAATCTACAGTGTTCATGTGCGAAATTCAACATATAGTTATCGATATAATTTAACCTGTCACAATGTGATATGGTGTGGTATCTTAAAAGATCATATAGCAATCTCTGCATAACGATATTCATAACTACAGACTTTGGGGACTAAATCCTCTTTGCTACATTAAATATCTGAAAGTATTGTTCATTCTTTGTTTCGAAGCTTTCAAATTGCTCTTTCTGAACAAACTGGTTGATACTAATGTATCGGCTCTATTTCAAGAGCGTTTTGCTGTCAATATGTACTAAAAGAATGTAGGCTAGAAGTGTCAACCGCTGTCACAATATTGCATGGTATGTCACTTTAGTGTCGATACAAAGGCACTTAACCACGTTTTATGACCCGGAAACTCTATAAACCTGTTGACCAGGCCACGTGGTTGGCCACCGTTATTCCTCGGCAGCATATGAATGAATACTTGTCACCGCATTAATGCTCCCTCGATGGATCGATAGTAATAAGCGGACTGCATGCCGCATACAAATGTCGGAAAACTATCGACAAAACTGAATATTTTACGTACTATACCTGACCAATAAATAACAAACAATATGATTGCGATCGCGTTGCCAAGATATGCCATATACAAGACATTATTCATATTTCTATTAACGCATGAGGTAATTCTATCATCTGACCATAGTTTTGACAGAGTTTATGGTTCGCATTACGGCTAAGTCACTCGGCTAAGTGTCATTAACCTTGCTGTAAATTTACCTTTTATCGCACTTGCTCGGATTTTTGTAACAATAAATGAAGCTAAATGTAATATAATCATTTTTCAGGTAGCGTGCAGCGCGCAAATCTAACTCAACCAACATGAGAACGCGATGTCCCGAGTTACGATTGACCGGACAGATTTACAGGGCAGTAAAATGCATACCCTTTACTTATCATGCATGTCTCATTAGTTTCGTGCTGCGCAAATTGTGTTTTCATTTCATGTACTACATCTGGTGTTGAGTTGGGTATGACGCACGTGCGTTTTAAAGATATCTTAGCAATTCATTTTAGTGCACTTTTAGTGGCATCCATTTACATAATGAGTTCATTGGTGGCGTAAAAAAAATAGCCACATACATATATTTCATCGCAGCTCATCAGACGCAGACACGTAACGGATAGTGACTGTGATTGGCAGACATTGTTACTGTCGACATGAAGGCAATCGATAATTGATGGCACACTGCCAGACGCCGTGTGTCGGCCTCTGTCATTTTAATGCTGTCGCTGATTAGCGCTGTTCTTTTTCATTGCCAGCCGAATGGCGGAACAATTTCGCTACAAGACGTAACCAATATAAAGCACTAGCTCCAATTGCATAGACGTCTTTCCGTTATTGTTACACTAAAAATGAGAGATTTATCCAGCAAACATATACCCTAGACATTGTTACACCTATTGAAATATCACACAAATTATAACACGAGGAGTCATGAACATACAATGATCCATGTGTCGTTTCTTGTCGATGGTTAATAAAATAGAACGCTAGATATTAAGGTTATTATTGAATTATAAGATGTTTTTATACTGTGTGCATACACTTACTTCATTTTGAATAATAGCATGTTCGGGCACTTGTTATATTATTGCTATTGCGTATCCACACGCATGATATACATCTAAAATGATAATCCAAAAATGGACAAAACGAAACTGGCTTCAATCAAGAGAAATATATGACCACGTGGCCGGTCATCAGGTTTATAGAATTGTCGGGTCATAAAACGTGGTTAAGTGACTTAGCATCGACACTAAAGTGACATACCATGCAATATTGTGACAGCAGTTGAGAAAGAGCACTTTGAAGGCTTTGAAACAAGAAATGAACAATACTATCAGATGTTTAATGTAGCAAATTAGATTAAGTCCCCAAGTCTATAGCTATGAATATCGTTATGCAAAGATTGCTATATGATCTTTTAATTTGCCACACCATATCACACTGCGACAGGTTGAATTATACTGATTACTTTGTGTTGAATTTCGCACATGAACACTGTAGATTCAGTAGATTCTGGACTCAATCGATCTCAAAGTAATATACACACAGCAGGCAGAAGTATTCCCATGTCGCCAACCAAATACATGATATATGCTTATTTAGTCTGCAGTTTACACAACAAAATGGCAAGTGCTACAGCCTGCAGATCAACCGAAGCCACTCTTTGAATATGTATCGTTATTAATGCCCCTAATAGCACCAAAGAACACAACCAGGATGCTTTAAAACAACCACCTCTAAAAGTGGTGAACCTTCCTAATCTGCAGACCAATATTGCTGATGTCGAGGTTCTAAGAGTCTATTTGTATAGACTAGAAACCATAACTAACGTGAGGATGTTTACCTGTGCTGCTTATTCTAAATTGATGCTGTTGAAGTTTATGGAGACACTGATAAGCATGCCAGGCTTGAGTTGATAGACATTGGTATCGATGTTTGTCCCGTTTATCTCTGACATTACTGAGTTTAGCGGGGCGCTGATTATATCATATCACACCAATTTATATTAAGTCATAACCAAAACGACACGCTATTGTAATGGGGACTTGCGTCACGAATCCCATGCCCAATGAGCATTAATACACTCACCCATCATTGTTGTGATATTGCAAAAAAATGTAAAAATGCAACGTAAAGCAGCAATTCTTTACATCCTTTCGTTTAGCATTCGAGTAATGTTAGTTTATGGTGTAAGCAACATCAATGTGTCAAACGCTCAAGCATTACTCCAGTTTGTTGTTTACATCGCGCTTGCTGCGAGCGAAGGAAGTTTTTACTGATTGCCAACAAGAATTTCTACCTCTTTATGAAGTTTATCTGACTTTCATTCTTCCTTTAAGAATGATGTTAGGCTAATATGCAGGTAGTGTGACTTGTAAGGATAACCCTAATGATGGCCAATATTTAATGTGAAACTCGATAGAAATCTAGTTTGAGCTTAATTTCCCGTATCTATGTGGTTGCCAGCCTTACAGAAAATCCCATTGTCTCCTTAGATCAAATGCTTCAGGTATCCAACAATGATAGCTCTGTCCAGCGCTACAATGGATTGTCATTACCACACCTGAGTTAGCCCAAATGCATGAATAAAGGGCGAGACTCGAGGCCGTGGGCATGTTATATCATCTCATCATTGCTATATGAGTACAATATGAGTACACTTATTTGGTACAATATGACTATCGCGTAGTATATCACGTACCAGGTCTCCTGCTTGTGTGTAATAAACTACAGTTACATTTTCAATGTGTTCCAATCGTGGCGTCATAAAATATTGATCCCTCTGCGGTGTCTCTCGCATGTCGACAAGCGAAGTGTCATGGTTGCATGCAGTTAATGCATATTTGAATAGTGTAATATATTATCTCAAATTACATTTCGCGCGCTGCAAAACTGTAAATTATGATGCAGAGAATGACGTTGCGCAGAGACTTTAAGATATACATATATATATATATAAAAATATATATATATATATATATATATATATATATATATATATATATATATATATATATATATATATATATATATATATATATATATATATATATATATATATATATGTGTGTGGTGTGTGTGTGTGTACATACATATAAATTCAATATCGAATATATATACCTTGATGAGGTTCTTAGCTGACCATATTTTTACTATTCAAACGTTTTTTTCGGCTAGGGAAAGTTATCCCGATAAGCTACTTTAGAACATTAGTACAAATGAGGGGTTAATGAGGTATGCCCGAAAGTGCAATTGTCGCAACACATGCCAAGCAGAATAATCGCTACAAAACACGTTTTGCAGGGACAATCATATGCGCTTGGCGGGGAGCAAATAAGCTTTACCTGAAAAACAGTGCGTACCTGTGACGCTATGATATTGTTGATAGGCCTCGACGGAGCCTCCGATCATGACTTTAGTTTTACCTATTAGGGCGCCTCATCGTTGAACATGCAAATCGATCACGATAAAGCTACATATATAAACTGTTGTGTTAATTTTTATAACGGGCAAAGGATCAAAATCCGCACAAATTGTGTAAATATGTACGACACAGGTTTACGTTTTTGCTCCCCCCCCCCACCCTCACACACACATCAATTACAGAGTAGATATTGACCCCACTGGGGTGTTCCTCGCATGTCGACATGACATGCTGTCAGTAGTTGGTTCGTGAAATATTTTATTTCAGACTACATTCCACTGGGGTGTTCCTCGCATGTCGACATGACATGCTGTCAGTAGTTGGTTCGTGAAATATTTTATTTCAGACTACATTCCAACTGTACGGGTCTCGATCTGGCGATGATGCGGGAAGCACTGTGCAGAATGCTTTGTCAGCAAATGTTTGCTTTAAATATCTCTCTTAACTATGGTTGAAGAAATAGTTTGCCAGCTTAGGCGAACTCTGTCTCCATACAATGGCAGATCAGTTCGATAGAGTTGCATCATTAGTTTATGCACATTACAATAACAGCGAGAACGATATCAAGTTATAGTGCTGTTCATTCATCAATAGGGCTTCCAAGCTATCATAAACAGCGTTTTCTTATGAAAACGTGTAAACTATTGCATATTTGCCAGCAGTAAATAACACTTTCTGTCGCCAGTCAATTTTGAGCGATTCCATTAAATTACCATCTTATTTTTCGACTGAATAGATACTCGTGTGGCGCTCACAACTGCATCGTTCACGTAATAAGCAGGCTAATGCTTTTACCCAACAAATTCTGAAAGGTTGGTCAATTTGTAATTTACAAATTTGATTCCGTAGGATTTGAATGTAAAGTTCGTTTAAACAGCAACTGCGTCAGTTGGTCACACCTGCAATCATAGATAAGGATGTAGACTTGGCATGAATTACAGCCTCCAATGTATGGTTGGTGGCAAACTTTATTTTAATGAGGTATCGTGAGTTACCATTGCCTTCAACCATTCTATTCTGCCCGAAACAATGAAACTCAAGCAAAGAAGTACAAACACAGTGAATTGCAATGATTTTAATACGAAGCCTACGGTGAATCAAAGTAAACATTCAATGACTTATGGTAGCACAAAAATAATTTTGTTAACGTATCTTTCACTGAAACCGCTGATCGTTTTCTCCGTTTTAAGTGAAATCTAAAAAGTGATCACGTTGACCTTCTTAAGAAAATTATTACAAGGTCCCGGGGGTAGGGAGGTGAGTCAGACAGTGTCATTGCCGCAAAACATGCCAAGCAGATTAATTGCTACAAGGCAAGCTTATGAGGGGCAATCAGCTAAGCTTGATGGAGCGTAAATGAGCTTTGCTTGCATAATTCAGGACTCAATTGATCCTGGGATCAGTTTTACCATAAGCATCCAATGAACGGCTATAGTTACTTCATAGTGTTGCTGAAAGTTTTCGACGCATCCTCCGATCGTTGCTTGGATCAGACTGAATAGCGCCATCGTCACTAATGCAAACCGATTTCAGTATAGCTTCCACGGGCTTGTACCATAAACATCAAGTGTTGATTAACATTAACGACAAAATATCAGAAAAAGCAAAAAACTAAATCATTCTGGAGTATTAGCTTGTAGAACAAACGGGGTTGCATTGTACCTTTTGTACTTAACATTAAAGATGGTTTAGGACGTAAAGCGCAGAAACATCCTCCTGCTTTATTTGATCCAGGTACAAGCACGTTCCTAATTTTGGGACGCATCGAACACCAGTTTGATGTATACAAAGACAGAATCTAACAAGTTATTATTGTGGCCATGGCTATGGAACAAAGTTTACAAAATCCAAATGACCATCTCAAATGATCAATTGTGTAGATGCAGTATGTTCTTCTACCAGTTATATCATGTGTGATAGTTCATCATTTGGTGCAAACATCCGTGCATAAGCTAAATAAACGCTTCAAATGTCTACATTATGTTAATGCGCATTAAATACATACGTGTAAAATTGGGTCAAACACTACGCTTGATATTATATGAACGAGACAAAAGCTAATGAATGTTTATATCATTGATCAATGGTCGCATCACAACCCTTGGTTATCTTAGTCTAGGTATATTGACCCTTTAGAATGGTTTGACAACGAAGGATATAAGCAATGCACTTTTAAACGGTTGATGTATGTTGGCTACAAATGACCTGAACAAAACGATACGAACAGACATATATACAACATGATTATCTTGCTTACAGCCGAGGTAAAAGTCACAGTGAGGTGGCGACCAGGGTAGCTAGTGATAAGCTTTGGAGTTAGTTTGTGAAAGGGTAACACACAAGCTCATCAAATATGACCGTCACAGTGCTTTGCAGATGTTTGGAGCTACATTATTTGCTACATTACTGCCATCATGAATTGGCTCTATATTGCAAATGATATAAAGACAAACCTAACCGCATTTACAGCGACCATCCGGCAATGATATATATAAATAAATATTGGAGAGAGATGTGTTCAGCTCAGAGGCCACGATATAACAGATTTTTTAAATGGAAGGTATCCTGCAAAGATTCAACATTGAGGGAATTGATCTATTCAGATTGTTTAATGACGCGTATGCGATTTTAAAGGTGGCACCAAAAAAACATATGATTAAACGACAGAGAAGGTTCTATTTACAACAATATCGCCTATGTCTAGCTGGAAATGATGTTCAGTGATTAATAGCTGCATATTGTCGAGGGGCTCACGGCAAGGTCACGTGAAGCGTGGAGGTCAGGGCTTTCATTGGAGAAGCGCTTGCTGGAAAGGTGTGACACATTTACAGCCATAGACACTCTCGATGCAATGTTGGGGGAATGTTGTATCCTTAGTTGCTATAGCTACTCCAGTTTCCCCACCCCAAACAGTTTCAAATCCTATTCCTCAACCACCTGCATTCAATTCATTCCCTAAAGTCCTGTCACTCTGCCAACCTCAGTTAAGCCATAACTACCTCCTCTGCCAGCATCAATCGTGCTTATCTAGCTCTGATTCAAGGCTGAATTATGTCCCATCATACCCAACATTACCAATGCCCCCAAGCTCTGACCCCTTTACAGACTACTGTCCCCATCATCAACCACACACCCCCCATCTTTCATCCTACATCGAATTCTCTAATATTACCAACCCTTCAAAACCAATTAATCTGCGCATTTCAGCACAAACACCATCTACTCCCTCCCGCCTTCCTCCCGCCCTAATTTTAGCTCAGCCATTACCCTGCGCAGACACCGTGTTAATATGTACCTTCTTCTATCTCCTGCCACTCAATATAAAAATTCGGCGACATTACCCATAAAACCAGGTTCCTAACACTTCCTCCCAATGAACCTGTCAAACTTTGTCCGACCCCGCCCTCTCCATGAACCAGCTCAATAAATCGGAGCTCCAATTTGACTGAGGTAGGACCCCACAGTGCTCCCATGGTAACTTCAGCTGCTCTGACGTTCAAGGAAAGCCACCCTAGTCTACCTTGCGGGATACTTTGTCGACCTGTTGTATGTCAGTTGCTAACGGCGACTCATGCGGTCCTTGAGATCCGCCCTTTGCTATGTGTGCCAGTTGATTAAATGTGTCAGCCCTGTCAAATAGATGCATACATTTTGGCTGACGATTGTGACCTCCCGGCCAAGCTGATGACTGAGAGGGGCAATTTATAATAAAGGGTAGGTGTGTTGTCATAATGTATATTTGGCACTCAACGCAAAGCATCCAATTGCTTTGTACTACCGTATCCGTTATCTACAATTGAGTTAATGACCCGAGGATTTCGATAAAACCTCTTTACATTTATGCAATAAATTATCTTATAATATCTTTAAGTTTCTAAAAATACTCTTGCTTGCTCACGGATATTTCATAGAAAACAATATACCACAAGACACATCGCTCATTTAAAAAACCAAAATTCATAGTTTATGAAATTCAGTTATACAACAATTCAACATTAGTAGAATTTTAAGATGACATTAAAATATGCTGTCAGCGCTATATACTGCTATGAATGAGGTCATACGTATTTCCAGATCCGTTTTGATAGCTCATTCAGGCACGGTGACACATGAACAAAAAGCCCTCACTTTGAGCTTATTTGGTTAATGTGTCGATTCTTAGAATTCCTATTGTACTTAGAGGAATTTACATTGATTAGAGTAGTGGTTATGTGACTCACCATCCAATTCTAAGATTTTAAAATGTTGGGATTTAATACTATGCCAGCATTTTCAGATTTACGAGCAAATGTATGCATTACAGACAAAGACATTTATATATATATCACAATATACAAGAGAATAATATAGATATAATATGAAACAAAAAATCAGCCGTTAAGGTACACAAACTCAATCTATCTCTTGCGTTTACATAAGGATAGGCAATATTGTTGTCCTTCCAACGATGAGTGGTCTTGTAAATTTACAAGAAGTATTCCCTGAGTGACAAGCCATACAACGCGTTTGAATGGCTGAACATGGTCTACTAATTAGGCAGGGTTTCTATGGTTATTTTTTTTAGAAGACGATGATAATACAGACCATTAATCACCCAGCTATCTTGCACTCGATCAACTCATTTTATGGAGAACGATGTGTTTAATCATTGAACACAGGGGTTCGACCATGCCAGCATTTTACGACTTCGTTCATCATTTGCACCATTGCCCATGGACATTAAATGATCAAATAACGACACCGTTGCCTGCCCGTATAAAAAGTATTGATTACTTTTCTCCATAGCTATATTCATTAGATCAAAGTGATTGTGGCTATTTTAATCATCAGTTCCATGGAAAACCGTCTGACGATATCAATATCTAGTTAATGGCCAAACTTTGATGCTTTGCAACGGAGCGTGTGATGCCTTACCTTGCAATAAAATATTTAGTTACCGTTTACGGGATTCCGCAAAACCCATTTTACATTGAATGAGTCCCCTGGTAAATGTTTTAGCTTATACAAAGCCACTGAAATTCCAGAGATAAGCAAATAAGCAAATATATTGAGCTACACCATTGAGCATCTGGGTCTCAGTTTTCGGCGAGCTTAATGCGCGCAAAAGATGCATTAGGCACGGATAATGGAATGAATATTCGCAAATAACCTTTTCAAGAGTCTATCCCTGTTGTTGCAAGCACATCATTTTGTAGACTGATAATCAAACCGCGTAGGTGCACGTCAGTATATCATATCTAAGATAAGTCAATTAGGTCGACTTAGTCGTACGTTGATGCCAAACTGCGAGACTGCTCGGGGGTTTCATGAATAATTCATGTACTGCTTGAAGGCATGCCCAGAGCGACGGATCGATTGACTAACCTGAAATGAATATTTATTGGTGTAATATACACATTACCGAAGTCGCATAAATTCGACCTCCTTCGGTGTATTCGGTGACTTTTTACTCATTTACCGTTAAGCCGTAAATTTTTTGGAGGTCGCATCCGTCCAATGAGCATAATTGGTGAGTCAATCGCATTATACTTGTGGTACCCGCTTAAATCAAAAACTTCTGATCTGCTAGGCATTTCTGCATAACGTGTAGAATGGAATGTAGTATTCATTTAATCCTGAATACTTCTTGTCAATTGGAATTAATGTAAACCACGCCCAGACAAACGATATGTATTGCATAACAATGGGCGCAAGATGCAGCACATTATGCGGTTAGTGATTAATGGCCGTCTTGTACAATTAAGCGGCCTCTGGGAATTAAAATTTGTTCATTTTGTTTGATCAGAAGTTTATTACGAAAATAATACCCGCACCTATTTAGGCCCAATTGAAATTGATCATGACTTTGACTATTATTGCCATGCACTTCGAAAATGAATGTGTCGTAAGAAAATTAGTCGGTACTATTCATTATGTTCTTTCGTTAGCGATTCGCCGATCATATAATAATCGACGTCAGTGAGTGAACTAAACTACGAACCTATGTGATCACTCTTTGATTGGATGAAGTTAAACATAAACGCCCAGATCTTCATGAATGAAATAACTTATGACCCGACTGTAATCTTGTCAATCACATCATGCAGCCTTGAAACGCCTGGTGGATCATATGATTTGCACAGGAATTACTTAGTGGACATGGATAACAGCACATCCTGCATAAAACTGGCTGAAAGTAACAGGCACTCGGGTATGTAGATGCATGATTGTACAAATATATATTAATATATGCGCATATGTATATATGTACATATGTATATATACATATATATATATATATATATATATATATATATATATATATATATATATATATATATATATATATATATATATATATATATATATATATATATATATATATATATATATATATATATACACTCTGATCACCCCGAAGCAAAACTTTTATATAGATATATATATATAGATATAGAGAGATATATAGATATATTATATATAGATATATATAGATAGATATAGAGATATATATAGAGAGAGATAGAGAGAGATATATATCTCTCTCTATATATATAGATATATATATATATCTATATATATATATATATATATATATATATCTCTCTCTATATATATATATATATATATCTATATATATATATCTATATATATATATATATATATATATATATATATATATACTCTGATCACCCCGAAACAAAACTTTCGGCGAGGAGGCAGCTGTATATGGTCGTTTCCAAGTTTCTAAATATATATATATATTGGGACAACTTGTTTTTATCTTGCCGTATAGTTTATTTGTCCATTCGCTGTACGACTGCGAGGTAACTATCGTCTTATACATTATCAACATTATATTATGCTTAAAGGGTCTTTGCGTTAGTGATGTCATATTTGAATTGTGACTAAATATTGTACGCTCCATGAGTGAGAACATTGATCCTTGCATTTGTCATACTGGAAACACAAACAGTAATCATGCAAATGGTCCCCGTAACAGCGCTGGTTATTCAGTGGGGACATAGATCAGTGGCGAAAATGGCACCGTGTTTGATAATTTTGACAAGGCATAAAGTCTGATTTCGTTTGTAGCTTCATGAGCTGACCAAGGCTTGTTGTATTCTACAATAAGACAACTGCCACATCATATTGCACTTATAAAGAGGAAATAACCCATCCCACGGTCGTCAGTATTATGAACATAAAGTGTAGAGTTTACCGGCATGACCTTGCGTTTAAGCCGTTGGTATCGTATCAACCTTCAAGCAGAATTGACAATTCGACTCAAGGGATAGATCGCAATTGCAATTATTGTTTGAAGGCACAGCGATATAAATTTGATGCACAGTGTCAGGGTATTGAGCGATACATATATGGACATAAGAATTGTACGTCTTCCAAATTCGATCGGTTTATCAATGTATTCCTGCATGGCATGGCTTTTATATCAATATGATTCCACCTAGTGTCGCACGGAAAGAGAAGTTGAACTCCTAAATAAGATGGATAAATTCACGAGAGCGTAAACAATTTCAAGCGCAAGTGTTCAGCATATCTTAAGCTTATTAAAAGTCTAAGAATATCGATTTCACGTGGATTAATTAGTATGATACCACCTGGTCTAGTGAATTGACGCATAACATCATGAACAATTTATTATTTGTGATTCAATATTATACGCATATGGCATAACAACAGATATCTTTATGGTGGCATAGCCTTCCATATAGTATAAAGGAAATATATCAATGCCCGACTTTCAATCATCTTGTGTTAACGTCATGTGTTTGCAAAATGGCATGCTTACAAAGTTAAAACTTTTACCTTAGGGCTGGTTAGAAATGTTGATAACCATGTTATCTTACATATGTAAAGCGTGGTATATTTCATCAAATATTATAGGCAAAGAATTCGATTTTCAATAATAATTAACATGAGCAACCTTCGCAAAACCAATGTCCCCTCTGAACGCCTTAATAGAATATCTTACATGTGTTTCCTAATCACATTCAATGGTCAGTATATCATATAAGGCCACGACTGTATTAACACCGATTTTATACTATCTTAGAGATGCCAATCACCCAACAAGCGTGGTTAGGGACTGTTGCTTATTGCGAATGTTCATTGCAATATTAATACTTGTATTGCACAACTAATTCAAGTCACATTGATTATCTATTGATTTGCCTATTAACAATTCGTTACCATGGAGATATATCAGTATATCAAGAACAACCGGTTACGAGAATAATGATGACGTATGTTTGCAATATGCAACAAATTGATTATGATATCATATCGCGGATCAAATTTGCAATAGCAATACAAGTTTGTTTTTGGCAGGTTTATTTAAGTTGAAATTGCATTTCAGTGGCGTCGCTCTGTGCAAAGCAAATTTATACTAATTGGTTGGCAATATAGGCACCAATAAAATACTGTGATATGGGAGGCTTGTATTAATTATACTTATCATTCATCTAATGCACAAGAATCTGTTTACCAAACCATAGTCGTTAGATAGTGATGAACAATATCCATCCTTATTGATTCGGTATGACACGTCTTTCACGTCCGGGCATTAAACTTACTAAAACCCTGCACATAGAAGTAATGACACCAACAAATGATTAACTCATATTGAGTGGCTAATTGTATAACCTTAAACTTGTGACTTCGCCATTGCCATTAATTCCAGCCGACAAATGACATGATATGCACGTTCTAAAAGCAGAAACCAGCAAGAATATTATTCAGCCAAATGGATTGTACATAGATTACAAAAGATTGAGACCACTTGTAGTGCCGGATATGATTATATGCATCCATTATGAGTGCATGGTTACATAAAACGCAAGATGCATTGCGGTGCAAGGTCAATCCGATTTAAATTGCTAGCATATCTGAAATGAGTATCTTCATGGTGTAGTTTGCATCATCGGCATAAGCCATTTGACCAATTACATTAGAATGTGGCAAGTAGGGTTGCGTCCCAATATTGCTTCTGTAAGTTTCGTTCACATATTGGAATAAAAGATATTACAACATCTTTGAACATGCATTAATGCTTAGATCATATCATTAGAGCCAAATGATACATAAGAAAAAACGCTTGGGTTAAAAAAGTGGGGGGGGGGGGGCGTGGCTGCCTCTGGTATTCCGGAAATTATCTAAAACGGAAAGCTTCATGAACTGTGTTAAATCTTTTATTACGTCATCTTGCTCTAACACCAGAACATTAATTCAAACTACTACAAACACTTGCATTAATGGAAATATACGAGCGCAGATTCTTCCATTAGTTTTTTCCTTGTTTTAGTTTCAGCAATGATGGCGACTACTCCGTAGCCTTATGTCATTATTCTTGGTTACACTAGTATCAGCGTTTGATGAAACGACAAATAATATTACCTAGCATTTTATCAGTAAATCGATAGAAACAATTTTTCAGAAAGCTTATAGAAGGTAGTCCAAACTATTATATTAATTCCAGAATGACTTCCAGTTTATAAGACATAATTAAAAATGATGATGGTTTTATCATGCAAACGCTAATGCAAGCAACACAACGTGCACAGTGGATATTTGACTAAACAAAAAAGCCACAGACGCATTATAATGGTATTGTCACAAAAATTTATGTACGTGTTCAAAAACGACAACCGTAAAATGCAGGAGGCTGTGACGTTGGGAATGATATTTTCAAATAAATGCCGTGCGTTCACAAAACAATTTTGTTGTTTCACCGATGATGGCGTGTAAAAACAATAATATGCCCCTGCTTGTGATAGAACGCTCTTGATGCTTCCAGGCTTATTGAATCGAATCGTTGCACTTATTAAGTTATGAAAGAAACATGACTTTATTGACCAAATATTGCATATAGCTCTTGCGAATGTTTGGAATAAAAAGCGTACAGTATCGTTGGTACAGGTGTTTAGGCAAAATCATTCAACACAACTGTAATTTATTTTATGGATGATTGAGGATACATATAACTGTTATTCCATGTATAACCTACAGCTTGTACTAATCTTGCGCGAATTTAAAGTGTCACGTCTGTAGCCAACAAGACGCAGGAAAGCCAGAAATGTATTTCTGCTACAATAACAAGATTACATATTTGACGCATCTCATTTGCTATGTAAACTCATCATCAAATAGTTCCATTCACAATGAACCTGCCTTATGTTTTCTTCTGATGTTTTTTGATTGCAATAAATTTCCCCTTCATACACCTTTACTCACGGGTACATAGTGGTTCAGGCTGTCGTATGCCGCGTCTTTGAAGCAATATCAGACACAATCGTTGCTTTAAATTGGGCTGCGATAATTGCATCGTCACATCGTCAATAGTCATATGAAGAAGGCATCTTTATTAAGACCGATTGGAATTATTCTATTTTGTAAATGAGCTTTACCTAAATGATTCAGGACACAATCGATCCTAAGGTCCATTTTAGAATGTTATATTAACGTACGTCAAAGAGATGTTGTAAATAATCGTCGGAGCCTCTGATCGCAGCTTGGGCAGACTGATAAGCGTCATCGTTACTAATGAAAACGATTTCAGTATAGCTTCTCGCGGTTGTACCATAAAATAAGTGTAAATTTCTATTAGCGACAAAATATCGGAAACAGCAAAAAGCCAAATCATTCTGTAATATCAATAATGGCTGCATGGGGATCATGTTGGACCTTGCACCCTCTTGACGAATTATGCTTTTGTAATTAGCATTAAACGTAAAACGCAGAAACCGCTTTTCGCAAGCGCGTTTTCAATTTTAGTCCTACCTGACGCGACGTACAAGATGTATGTATACAATCAAAGAATTACCATGGTGACCATGGCTAAGGAAAAAGTAACAACTGTACAGATGCAGTTTGTTCTTTTACCAGCTACATCATGTAGGATAGTTAATCATAAGATGCAAACATCCGTACATGGCGCTCTATTGATAAGTTAGATAAGCGCTTTACATAGCTACATACAGTATGCTAATGCGTAGCAATATAAGCCGTGCAAAAGAATATTTGGGTCAAACACTGCGTTTTGTAACTTGACGGATGTAAGTAAAGCACTTTCAAATGGTTAATGTTTGTTGGTTACAAATGACCTGAACCGGCAGAATTGGTCATAGACGATATCATGTGGTCAACAAGGTCCAGAGAGTCTCCACAGAACGATACGAGCAGCCATATCAACAAATTCACTTTTTCACATGATTACCATGCTTACATATAAGGCAAACGCCACAGCGAGGTGGCGACACGGGTAGCTAGTGATAACATGCGGAACAAGCTCATGAGAGGCATACGCACAAGCTGATCAAACATGACCGTCAGAGTGCTTTGCAGATGTTGGGGGCTAGATTATTTGCCTCACCAGTAAACCTCATTACTGCCTCCATAAAGTGGCTCGATATTGCACAAAGAGGTGCACACATACCTCGATCCGTCTGCAATAATATATGAGAGATGGATAGACAGGGTCATGTCTAGTATTTATGCAAATGGCTGCTGCCTTATCTGGAAGTGTGGCTTGGAGAAGCTCATGATACGCACTGCCCAACATTACCAATACCTGACCCAGACCCCAACCCACATTTTATTATGCACCGTCATCACCAACCTAGTCTAGGTCCCCTACACACTAGCTGCGGGCCCTGCTTACATGTAAATGATAGGATGAGAACATGGACTAAAGTGGTCCAGTAGCCCAGATCTGGGGTCCTCAAATCAGAAGCCGTGTCTCTCGATCACTTTTCAGTCATTGTCTGTGATTTGTCAGTGTCAAATTTTCCGTAGATTCGGCGACGTATTTGTTTTTATGCGCTCCGTTTTAGCCCTCTTTCCACAAGTACTGATAATATGATGCTGCTTAACCATGGAAATGACTAAAACGGAAACCCTCAATTACGCGCAGCAGTCGCAGGGCGTGTTATTTAATGACTTTAAAAAGGGTTGGGCACTGTGCTGCTTGAAACAATTCTACAATTCTGCGTGTTCTCATTAGGCGCAGATCACAAGAATAAAGGTGACGTCACAGAAAGCAGAAGATGTGTTTCACAAGTCAGTTTCGGGACCCGGACATGCGCAACAAATGTCAATCCTTGTCACAACCTTTGCGTTGATTGGTCAAGCCGGGGCTGTCAGAAAGGTTAACGAACATGTCCAATGAATATTCTAACGCATCAGTTTTAGACCTTGTCTTGTCGTATACTCTAATGCGTAGCTGAACCCCTGACGTCTGGGACGCAGACTATCGCCAGCCTTTACAAAACAAATTCATCTGCCCATTTCTACCCTTATTTCATCTACAACACCAAGCCTTCCTTTCGCCCTAACTTCATCTACGGCTCCAAGCTTTCCTTCTACGCTAATGTCACGTGAATCGTTTCCCGGATGTTAGCTCTAACATTACCTTGCGCAGACACCGTGCCAATACCTAGCTCATTCCTAAACAATTCCATAGCCTTCAAGACAAGATTTCGGCGATATATCCCTAAAGCAACGTCCCTGTGTCTATGCTGGCATCTTCCCAACTCCCTTCATACACTCTCTCTCTCTCTCTTTGGACCTGCCAAACGTACCTCACCCCATGGACCACTCTATCCCGATTAGCTGGAACCACATTTGTCTGACGTACGACCCCGCGGTATTGCCATGGTAACTGTGCCTTCTCGGACGCTCAAGGACGACGACGACCCGAATCTAGATTGTCGACCTGCTGTATGTCAGTTGCCAGCGGCGACTCGTGCGGTCCTGTAGACCCGCCATTGCTAATTGTGTCACGCTGCAATTAGCAAAATAAATCAGCCCTGTCACATAGTTACGCACTCGAGGACTTCGGACCTCTCGGCCAAACTAATAGCAGAGAGGGTTACGTTATAATAAGGGATAGGTTTGTGGTTATAATGTTAATTTGGCACCCAACCCAACGCATCAAATGCTTCGTTCCACCATGTATGTTATCTACCACTGAGTTAATGCTCCTGGCAAGTTTATACATTTAAACCATAAATTGACTTGGATATACCACAAGACATATTGCTCATTTTCATATCATAAATGGGTACATATAGCTGTGACAACAGCTCTTTTTTTCCTTGTTGTACCATTAATTGGGCTATAATTTTGCGTGTCAGGTAGATATTGTGTCTACTAAAGCGGATTAGATTCCGCATTGACGTGCTTCGCAAGCATAAATCCTTCACCTAAAATGCTAATGTACCGGTAACAAGGTATGGCAACATTTCTAAACCGATATTATGTGCAAAACCTTTACCATGGCTGCTGCCAGTGCTACTTTGACTACTATGGATGAGATCATGCGTATATCCAGACCCGCTTTATTAGGTTATGCAGCCACACTTCTCGGGGCTGCAAATTGTCAAGTTTGTGTCTCGAAAATGATCTCGATGAAAGCTTATGTCCGTCCACTTTTACGTTCTATCTTTCATAGTCGATTATATTTATGCATTCTATACTTCATTTCTCCCAATTTACGTGCATAGAACGCAAGCGTGATCTAGGAGTTTCCCAACGGTACGCAGTTTCACCAATATAGTATACGCCGTCCTGTTGGTCGTGTGGTTACAACACACCCATACCGCCGATTCGTGAGCCAAATTGACAAAAGACAATGCAAGATTAATTGTCAGTGCAATAGATTATCGATATGTATATATGTTTCCTTTTTATGGCTCATTGATTATTTGCAATTCAAGCAATAATCCTCCTTACTTTATTTGAACTAAAACCAATGTGTTCTGTGAGGATGTTTTAACTATAAAATTGTTACAGGTATCTTTGGTAATACTGTCATCGAGAGCGATTCACAGCGTCGTTTGTTTTCCATATTTTCGCTAAGCTTATTGCGACAATTACTCGCGCTGCATAAATAATCGTTTTAATATTACACTTTTGTTTAATGAACAGTACCTCTTAGCGCAATTTCAAAAGTGTACTTATCAAAATTGATTGACTTCATGCCATTAAAGCGCTAAAGGAAACTGTATAGACGGCGTACCACTCGCTCTAGGGTTTACAAAACTGTAAAAATATGCGTTATACCTATTCACGCAGCAAATCATATATCTTTACGCAAAAGCTTGCTTGCTTGAAATATATCTGAATCATGGCGGCGGAAGAACAATCAGTCTATACAATTATGCCAGCCAAATATTCCCAACAATATCATGTCGCTATCGAAGGGAAAGTTCAAAGGGCTAATTCGTGGACATTATCAGGTCACGATAAAAGATGAGAGCCGTGATACCGAATAGGTCCCTAACAATTGATTATGCATAGATGTTACATATAAGTCCATATAAGTTGAAGAAACCGCAGAACCTAGTATACAACAGCCTTCAACACAATTATCCTTGTGAGGCAGTCTGCTAATATGTCTCAGGCAACCTCGCACAATATTCAAGCAGCAGGTCTCAACAATCCCGAGAACTTTCATTTGGCAAACACTCCACTGTGTTAATTAGGATTAGGATGCAGCACCCAGAATGTGCAAGTCATCCGCAGCACCTTCTTTATACAAAAGTGGAACCGACTGCACGCTACATGGCCAATTAGTTTATGTAACTAACTGTGTCTAAACTGCTTAAACATCATCAGGATTATTCTTATGCACACAAAGCACATTCACTGTCACCTACGTGATTCGAATATGACAGTCACATTCAGTCTGAGGTAGAATTTAATCGAAAAGTTGAGAATTATTTAGCTGAACAATAGAATATTCCAAGCAATTGTTTATAGCCCATCCAGATGCCTTAATTATTCTCCGTGCTCAATCACTGAATAAAATTGGTCAAATTATTCAATACATAAAGGGATGCCAATGGGAAAAGAGAATTTTCTTTCAGAGCCAATTGAGACAATGAGAAAGTAGCGCAATATACACAATTCCCATTTCGCGATAGATAGCTAATTTAAAGTGGCATCATAAAAACAAGTGCCTAAAAGCCTGATATGATTAGTCGACTTGGCCACGTATCATGCAGTCAGTCCCACTGCAGGATTTAGAAGGTGCTGCTGATGTCTACAATCACTTACGATTTTAGAGAGCTCAACAAGTCCATTCAATTCTCCTTATAGTATAATTGATTAACTGGTTTTCTTATTGACTTGCTTAAGGTGACAAGTGTGACACTTTTACAGTAGCCACATCCGCACGTTCACCTTTTTATGCCGCCTATTTACGTCCAAACCGGGTCGACAACGTGAATGTGATTGCTTAAACTGATCTTAATAATATGTCTATTCACCTTTTTCTTAACTTAACCAGAACTTCTTTGAACATCACATGTTTCCTACTCTAAAATCATGGAAATTTAATTTACTTTTACATAAGACTGGATATCGCTGTCAGTACCATTTATCTTTGTTACACATATTTGTAAGCGAATGTGCCTTTTATGTCTTAATACAAAACTGTAGAAATTGTTCAAGCAGACCAGGCAGCGAGCGTGTCATATATATCAACATTCGAACACAAGTATGGCTATGGAAGGTACACGCACCGCTCATTTTTAAAGTCTTGATCTAATTAGTAAACCGAACTATTTTAGATGTCTGCTTATTGCGGCAGAATTTTACAAAACCACAAAACAGGTACATTTATAAACCAGCTCAAAAGACATTCTGGTAAACATTGAGTCACAATAAAGTATTGGTAATCATGTTTATTGACCCAGATGGCAATAGCACCTCAGCAAGATAGACCCCAGATGAGTTGATCTTTGTGACTGTAAAGCTGTTGATCATGGCAGCAATTATGGCCAGCGTAATCGTGGCAATCGCTTCGTTGAGCCGGAAAAGGCCGTTGCGATTTGCAAAGTAATGATTTAATAGACAAGAATTGCAGTACATCTAATAATTAATTGATAGAGATTTATAAGTGCCTATATATTTTATATATATATATATATATATATATATATATATATATATATATATATATATATATATATATATATATATATATATATATATATATATGTATATATATATATATATATATATATATATGTATATATGTGTATATATATATATATATGTAGATATATATATGCATATATAAATATATATATATATATATAAATATATGTATATATACATATATATATATATTTATATATATAAGTAAATATATATATATGTGCATAAATTTATCTAAATTTATATATATATATATATATATATTTTAATATAAATGTATAAATATATGTATACATTAATATAGGTATATATATGTAAAATTTGTATATATAAATATATATATATGTATATATATGCATATATACATATATATATATATCTATATATATATATATGTATATATATATATTTATTAATATAAATGTATCTTTATATATATATATGTCTGTATGTATATATATTCATGTATAGATATGTATATATATATATGTACATATATACATATATATATAAATATACATATATATATATATATATATAGATATATATATATATATATATATATATATATATATATATATATATATATATATATATATATATATATATATATGTATATATATATATATATTTATACTGACAGAAAATGTTCGCTCCATTTTCTCAAAAGCTCTTTTCCGAAGATAATAGTATATCTTGTCAGCTTAGGATAAGATTGTAATCATTGACATCAGATCAGCGAATGACAAGCTTCCAAGCAAGTAAGTCAATCTCATGACTGTAAGTTATAAAACTATATTGTTTTTTAGTGCTTCAGTGATATACCTACATTTGCGATGAATGTGTATTACTGGTTGTATCTTTGAATCCCTGCTTCAATTAGCAGCAGCTTGGCACAGTTATCTGCCTGGTCTGCCATTTAACGCCAAGCTTTACTTTCTGAGTCGTTTTTACATATCTGATGTCATTGAAGTCGACATACATGCATGTTTATAAGCTAGCAAATGAACAGAAGCATACAAATGTGTAATAATTGAGATACTATTATTATTAGATTTCTTTTATTGCCGGCAGAGAACTGATCGCGACGATGAAAGCCTATTTCTGGTCGTCGCCGCCCATCTTTACTGCTTTGAATGAACAGCATACTCTTTTATGCCGGAATTTAATTAATGCTAATCAGAATTATTAAAGTGGTCATAAATGGACAATTGTTGATAATATAACTTGACACCATGTATCAAAAAATAACTCAGTATCAGTATCAAGAAATGAACTCAATGTCGACGGTGTTAATCACTTAGGTTGTTTAAAGAACTAAAACAACCAAGAAGCGGTGTTAAATCGCAATTGCTGTTACAATTTGTTGGGGGATCTCTTCAGTGCGTCGCATGAGTTCTCCATTGTACCTCTCGTTTGTAATAAGCGTGTGCAATGCTTTTCTGCTCGATAACGTCTCTCTTAGATAGGCTAATTTTGCATCTTGAATTAGAGTCTCTCCTTGATTATTGTAGAGGATTCATTTGTTGCCAGATGGTCCCCATCAGCTCAGAGTGCCTCGTTTACTTCTTGCGTCAGCGCATATCCTGACAGCGTTCGTTAATCTTGTGAAACCGAACGCTGGTGGCCAATACTCAGATGAAAGAAGGTTTTCTGTTATATTACGTCTTCTTCTACCGTGACCAACTGCGTCATTTGAGAATCGTGCTTGAGTTACGGATGATAAAACTCCGTTTTGTATTCGGGGCATTAACAAAGTCTGAATATGAGCCTTTTGAGACAGTTGACACAGTGTTCATTGCCATGAAAATGGCATAAATGTTAAAATAGTAACGTGGATATAGGCAAACTGGTATCTGGGGTCTATCAAATTAGCCAATCCGCAATCACAGGGTGGCAGATGTCTGTTGATAACTTGGCAATACCTAATAGACATTGTAGAATCTTTTAACCGCAATAACAGAATATTTTTAAGATATGTACTAATCTGTGGTATATCAGCTACGGTATGAACAACAAATGTGGCTCGTATGATTAAAGGTCGTCTAAGCATTCAGTCAAAAGGCATGTAGACAAATGAACAACTTTAACAATGTCTATAACCCTGGAATATAAACGCAGTAAGATGTAATGTTAGGCGTGATTGGAATCTATCCGTTGGACGGATCACTGCCAACGAATGCAATCCTTATAAACAGATGCAATCGCCATGCGCGATAAAACACACCACTAATACCGCTAAAAAAGGGTACATTTTTCTGACAGGCACTAATTTTTGGTATATAGGTTGTGGTATGGAAGGCAAATGCTGTTAATATAATGAATAATGAACAATGCTGTCACCCGACTGTTTAATAATGCTCAACCAACAAATGTCACTACACTTAGGCAAATAAGCAGATATTATACCGCTTACTAATGTTCACAAACTAAAGGAACATTATTAATAATACTGTTTACGTAATTTACTGCATGGCAACCTCCTCTCAGCCAATACATTTTTTCGGTATCTTTCTAATATCCGGTTATTACACATCTATTTAGTTGTTCATACGTTGCAAGTGTTACGGGAGGTTTTTTCTCAAAAGTGCTTTGCTGGTTAATATTAATCTGGTAGCGTGTTCCTCATCGGGAAGTCACAGTCCCATGTTTCTCGCTGGGACGAATGTTTAATACATGCAAAGCCAGACAGCACATATGGGTTGCTCTTTCTCAGAGACGATCGGCTGGGCAAGGATCTGGTACCGAAATGCGACAAAACCGTTTTCTTCAAAGTCTAGAATTATATCGAACAGTTACCAAGAATATACCAAACTAAAGCGTTTTTCCAACCGGCATAATATTGATGTTATCACACATTGTAAAAAAATCTTATGAAAGAAGTTAGGATAAACTTGATTCCGACAACAGACACTACGTTATCCAACTGATGCATATGATTCAGCATAATGATGTACATGCAAGATATATCGTTAATTTGAGCAACGACTTAGCTATGCCTGTCGAGTTCTTTAAGTAAATAACTTGATGTTATTCATTCAGTGACAGTAGCGCATTAATCTAAGTATTATCTTACACCGGTTCTACATTCTTGCTGCTTATTGAAGAACGTATTTTGTCAGCTTATCAGCAGTAAATGAGCCCACCCAGACGCAAACAACGAGCAATCTACGTCATTGTAGCTTAAAATGCTCGGAGATTATTATGTAGTGAAGTAACGTGTGATCACAATGTCCATCGTTGGGCACATTCACAACTGCCACTGCGACGACCAATATCCTTAACAGACACCTGTTTGATATAGTCACATACATTTTCACCACCCCTTTTCAATTCTACAAAAGGTTTTAACTCTATTATATTGGAATGTCATCTTCGTGTGCTTACGAATATATGCGAGGCAAGCAATAACGCATCGCCTTATTACGCAATAAATTCTAGCTATTCAGACAGATGTATATTCACTAACCCGTGCATGAATTTAATTTACTGGTGACATCAATGAGATAAAAATCAATCACGTAATCTGACGGGCAATATACTCGTGAGAGATATCCTGCTGTGAAAAAAATATCACCCAAAGCCAGAGGAATGGCGCTGAATATGGATATGAACAAATGTTCTTCTTTTGTTTTTGAGCACCGTAAATGTCAACGATCGTCCATTGCTATGTAAGTATTGTCGGTGTTGCACAACGGAATACATCACCATATTTTGCTGGCGGCATCGACCTTATACGAGTTTAATGTGAGAATACCTCCAAATGGACTATTTCAGTGAATGCTGAAAGTAATGGTATTATATGCAAATCTGAATGCAACTTTTTTTCTATATTACCCACATAAATAGCAATAGCAATCATACTTAGTGATAATGCCACTCCACTGAAACAGCTAGAACAACGATGCAGCTAATTGATCAACACTGCAGGCGATAAGAAACCATTTCTCATCCCAGAAGACCACGAATCTTCTGGTTATGAACCTAGATTCCAAGTTCTATCGCTCTGTCTCTAGACATATATTTGACAGACGAGCAGTAATTCCTCCACATGACAAATGCTAAACCATAGGAAATGTCACAAATATCTCTGCTCGCATGCATCACATATTCATGAATAACATATGTCATAGATAGTGAGGATATAGGAGAAGTACTTGCCTTCTAAATGTACTTACTAAGGCGCTTGTGTGAACATCCGGCATAATAAGGCCCAACGACGCAGGTTTTGTTATTCGTCAGTGATTTGCAGTACATCGGCCAACAGTCATCCGCTTGGAAATAGCATAATAATAAAGCGTATTATGAAATTATTATAAAATAGCAACATCTAATGTGCCAATGTACAATAATCTTCACCCCGTTAAATGTGGCAATTTGTTTATCGATTAGGTATGTGTCAGTCCAAACAGATAAAGTTATTAAGGCTTCCTGCTTTCTAGGCTGAGTAACAGCAACAAATGTGCTGCTTCAGACAATGCTTTGTTTGCTTCAGGTGTTACTAAATTAACTGAGTTTTTTTTTATAATTAACAGAACGGATAATTCTTATACAATCATAAGTTGAAAAGGCAAAACAAAATCAATTAGGATCTCCGATATCCTGCTACAAATGAATAGGCGGATATATATTGGGTGCGAAAAATTCTTTTCTACACGATGCAGTACTTACGGCAACAAGCAGTAGCACTTCGTCAAATAAGTTGTGACCCCAATCCATTCTCATTTTTAAAAAACAAAATCATTGACGCTACAGAGCAAGCAAACTTATAAGACACCTCCTTAACCGTCAACAGCTAACTATGAAGTGTGAAAACAGGTAGAAAACGTTACCGATGGATATTTTAACGAATCACTTGTAACCAACAAATCACTTGTAACCTACCAGATACTTATTGGTTTTGAAAGAATTATTCGAGACACTAATTTAAACAATATGTTAGATTTGACCTAGATATGGGCCGTTCCTGGTTGTTTGCTTGGAATAAAAGGTATCATCAACATTGAACAGCGAAACAGGTGCAGACTTAACAAGATAATCCCCGTCGATGTAAACTGTCTTTTTAATTATGTGCAAGTGCGTCGTGCAACCAGGAAATTATGGATAAATGAACTCATTGAAATACAGCTTTTGGTATGGTCAACCTAACACAACACTCTACACATCCAGTTTGTCCGTTTGATATCACGGTTTCGGTGTTTAAGTAATCACCAACCATGTTTATATATAAAAGTTTCGGAAGATCATATTATAGATAAGATTAATGCTGATGTCTTCGGGCATCAGATGCTGTCGCCTAAACCAGCCAAGCTTTGCCTCTTTATGCTGCGAATTATAATACGTAGAACGTATTATGGCTTGTTGCTAATTGCTATCCAAATAAATGTAGTCAACTTGATCAACAATTGATTTGCCTTCAAAACAACCCGTTAGCAGAATATAAGTATATTAAGAAGAGTTTTTTATGATACTAATGAAAGTGTATGTTTGCAAAAAAAGAACAAAAGTGTACATATCACAATGCAGAACGAATTCGCAATAGCAGTAAAAGTTTATTGGTGGTACATTTATTTTGGTTTAAATTGCATTCCGAATGCTCTCTCTGCAATGCAAATTCATGCTAATTGGTTGGCAATAAAGGAGATAATTAAATGACTGCGATATGGGAGGCTGCAATGAAATATTTGTTACGCTCATTTATATAAGACTCAAACACAAATTACCCGTAATAGTATATCGTGTTTGGTGGCTGTTTCTATAACCGTAAACTTATATGACTTTGCAATTGCCTTTACTTCTAGCAGGAACACAACAAGTTATGCTCATGCTGAAAGAAGAAACCAAGAATGGTTGTTTCAACTTATATGAATAATTCAGTCGACCTTAACATTTAAAACCATATGAATTCCGCCGGATATGCTTATATGCATCCACTTGATCAGTGTATACTGCAAAATACTTTGCGGTGCAATGTCAATCCCATTCGAATTGCTGACATATCTGTCATATAAGTAAACATCTACAGGCAATTTGACGAATTATTCGAATGTGGCAAGTAGGGTTGCGTTCAAATATTGGGTTTGCAATACAAAAGCTAGTACAAGCGTGTAGTGGATCTTTGCTTTAATGGAAAGCTGCAACCACATTTGCAAGATTTTGTTACAAACTTAATAAAAGGGAAAGAATAAGGGTTGTAAATATTTGACGCATCATATGAATCCGGCAACCTCACTATCAAGTAGTTCGTCACGGCACGTTTCCTACAGAATACCCTTTGATTCCCTTAAGTTTGCATTTTGTTTTAATTATTGAAATTGCTGGCTTTGTTCACCCTTGATGCTTGTTGCGAGCTGTTAGGAGTCCATTAATCTATGCGATGCTGTATCAAAAGCTGAAGTTGTGAGATCATTAATTTTTCTAATGGAGGAGTATCATTGGTTATTATGGGCCTCGGAACAATGAAATGGCCGAGACACATATATCACGGTTTAGCTGCTATGATAACGACAACCGCAGTGGTAAATTAATGGTATGAGTTGAATAGGTTGGCGAGAAGCCGCATTCCTCTAAGATCCTGCCCGCACAACATACTTGATTAACTTCCCTTATGCTTCCCAGGCAATTATGTGATAGTCGCAACCACCTTGTTTCGAGCCATTCATTTTCCATTCTCTAGATATATTGTTTCCTACTATACTAATTTGTTTAGCAATAAATTTCCCCATACCCATACACGGGTAAAAAGTTAGTTGTCGTATGCCTTGTCATCGTGAATTTGTTATTATTTCCGACCATATCTTTGCCTTTATTTTGCATCGTTACAAACGACCGTTCTGATCGGTCAAACAAATAATGCATCTAAGCAAAGTCAGTCGGGGTCAGCTTGTTTTTCATCTCTGTAGCAAAGTTGTCGCATCTGGATACAGCTGAAATTTTATTTTGGCAAAACCATTTGCTAAACTACTATATCTACTGTACAACACAGGGATACAGGGAAGGCGAATTGTAATAGAATAGCAGTGGTCTATCAAGCGGACGATAACAACACGCACATGGTTACAGTATACAGACGCACACATACGCATACACACGCACGCGCCTGGGTTCGTCTTAGGTGACAGAACGATTAATGAGGTCAAGCATGGATTTATATCACAGGAAGCAACTGCGCCGCGCATTGGGCAGTTTACAAACAACATATTATAGCTGTCATTCTTCACACCACACATGGGGACAACATTGCGTAGTGTTCCTTGGTGGCAGCGTTTAGGATTTCGCCATGACGGGGTTAGGGTGGATTTAAGACGGATATTAAGGGTGGGTTAGGAAGGCGGGACCATGGAAGTTAGTGTGGGTAAGCACGGTGGATGTAATGGTTGGGCTTGCGTGGCGGGGATGAAGCTAGGGTCAATAGTGCCTAGAGCGTTATTTCCCAGACAATGCCAGGTACCCTGCTGTGTGTACTTAACTACAGCTATTTTTTGCATTTTGTTCCACTTCAATCAAGGCGTCATAAAGTATTCATTCCCCTGGGGTGTTTCTTGCGTGTCAACATGACAGAGCTTCATGGTTGCATGCAGTCAATGCATATTTGAATAGTGTAATATATTATCTCAAACGATATTCCGTACCCCGCAAAACTGTTAATTATGATGCAGATGACTCAGTGTAGCAGAATGAATTATTTATGAAACGTCCACCACACTAACCTGATCTTAACTTTTGCTCGTGAATATCGTCATGATATAGACGTGGTACATCCCATTAGTATATAACTTTAATGACCTTGCATATATATACCTAACCCAGGAATTTGTTTTAGCTCCGGGTTCTTTGATTAGTTTTCCCAAAAAGCGTTAATAACTAAGAAATGCAAGATTCAGAATACAACACACATATACTGTTCGTTAATCGAACATATCATACCGAGCCATGTGGGAAATGCATCAACAATCAATATTTTAACTGCAACGCGCAAGTATTAGACGGCAGTATCCGAGGCGTTGTGGGTAACTATTGCATTTTCTGATGCCATGCTGCCCGGAACATGAAAATTCAACTGGAGATGCACAAACACTGAGCAGCTCACTGGCTTTTAAAACCGAGCGTAATGGTCCTTTAATGTAAATATGCAATGACTTTCTGTCGCTGAAAATTATCGAATAAAACATCATTCACTGAAACAACTGATCGTTTTGTTGGCTAGAGCAATCCGAAAAATAATCCCGTTCAGCAATTTATAATATCATTACAAACCCCCTGGAAAATTAATTTGGTCAGAAAGAGATATTGCCTCAAATCAGGCCAAGCAAAGTGATTGCTGCAACGCAGTTTTAGGGCTAATCAGCCAAGCTTGATGGAGCGTTAACGAGCTTTACCTGCATAATTCATGACTCAATTTATCCTAAGTTCAGTTTTATTATGTGCTTCTAATATACAGCCACAGTGACGTCATAGTATTGTTAAAAGTATTCGACCGAGCCTGTGATCGTAGCCTTGTATCAATGACTGATGAGCGGCATCGTCATTGATACAAATCGATTTCACCTCATTGGCCAATAACGCGTGCCATATCCCTGCCAAATAAATATCAACCCACGTGCCCACAAGGGCAAGCCAAAAATGCGGCGTCCTGAGCAGCATTTTCACTAACCAATGAAAATTCACTTATTCAATTTGTGACATAGTCGCGTGTTCTGTTTTAACCACAACGGTGAGATTGAGCGCATCCTGATTTACTCTCCGCATTTAGTTGTAATGAATAATGGATGTCGTATCGTAAACTTAAGTGTTCATTTATTTCCACGACAAAATATTGGACGCAGACAAAATACAAATCATTCTTGGAAATTGATAGCAGTTGCATATGGATATTCTTTGACACTGCGGTGTAGAGCAAACAAAAAGTTGCGGAATGCACGAATGATTGGGCTGGTCGTCTTGACCCAAACGGCTCATTTTAAAATGGTTTGGGGCGGTAAGCGCAGCAAAACAGTCAGATTTAATTTGATCTAGCAACTAGCTTGTTTCCAGTTTTGCACTAACTGATGCAAATTAATTATTCAGTTGTGATGGACGAATTTCACAAAATCCAAATGACCATAACGGAAAGAAAACTGTATAAAAGCTTTCGCTAGTAACTTTATCTTCATAATGAAGATCAAACCTTCGTCGATGGCGAGGACAATAAATGAGCTAAATAACAGCATTACATGGTTGTCTGGTCACATTGGTCTGAAATATCGACCAGAACTTGCTGAAGTATTTTACTCGTATTCATGAATTCTGTACGAAAGATATTAGGGTCAAATACTACGCTTGATAAAACACAACTTAACTGCGACAGCAGTAAATGATGGTTCTCTTAGTGTGGGTAACTTGCGCTTTTGTAGTGGCTTGACAACGAAGGGTATAAACAATGCACTTTCAGGTGGTTTAGGTATGTTGGCAACAAATAACCTGTTCAATAGGGTCCGGTCCAGGAAGTTGCACCAATACCGTATGATCATCTGTTTAGCAAGCGTGGTTGTTATTCTTGTCAATCAGTATCTTGAAAAAGATATCAGTTACTGTCCACATGATAGTCAAACTGACAAAGGAGACGGAATTCTAAGCGAGATGGTGACAAGAGTAGCTAGTGATTACCTTCGGAGCTAATTCGTGAGAGGAAAATACCCAAGCTAATCAAACATGACCGTCACAGTGCTTCGCAGACGTTAAGAGCTAGATTATTTCCCCCACACGAAAACCTCATTATGCCGTAATGAATCTGATCGATATTGTAATTGACATGACGACAAATATAATCACATTTGCATCGGCTGTCCTGCAAAGATATATACTGGGTGGATAGGCACAGCCGCTTCCATTATTTCTTCAAATTACAATGCATCAATTGCATTGTTGTTATCTGCTGTTGAGTTATTGATCCTGGCATGTTTTAAGGCATCTTTATAGTAACACAATTAAATAACCAATAACATTTGTAACAGGAAAGAGTGCCTCTTGCTTGCTCATGGGTATTTAAACCAATGTACCACAACACATTTTGCACTTATTCGAAAAAATTTGTAGTTGAGTACAAAAAAACGTTTGCACAATAAGCCGAAAGTCAGCAAGAATTTTTTTCTTTTGTATCATGAAGGAGTCAACTATATCGTTATGACAGCCGCTTGTTTATTTCCAAGCTGCCTCACTATTTGTGAAGCAGGTAGATATTTTTTCTATTCAACCGTACTTAATTCAGCAATGGCGTACAAGGCAAGCGTATATATTAATTACTCCCAATGCGAGTGGGCAAGGTTTGCCGACATTTCTATGCCGATGTTTTTAAGAAAAAGTTCTAGTCTGCGATGGATGAGAGCATGCATATATCCAGAACGACTTTAATCGCTGGCAAAAGTTTCAATAAGGTGCTGCTTTCGGAAAATTGGTTTTAAATAGAAATTATACTGATGATCATTCAGACCGTGAATCTGTCAAGGTATCGGAACAGTACAATAAGCACACAGCAGCCTGATCTAAACTCAAAACCGTAACCTGTACGTTGACCTTAAAATTGTTTAGGGGCCTGGAGGAGTTAATTACCTCGGCCTGGCGGACGAGACATTTAAACGCATTCTATGAGTCGTAATTACAGGATAGGTACTTGTGCTGTCCTATGACGTTTAGTGTACGATTCTTAGAATTCTGATTGTATTGAGATACATTTACGTTGCTTATTGTTGTGGTCGTGTGACTCATCTTACAATGCAAGCGTTTTATAATATGGACACCGTGTAAGCAATGGCATTGGTAATACTTCAATATACAAGCAGCATTCATTTCGTGTCCTGACTCTTGCCTAGTATCTCACCCACCTGCGAATGATGTAGAAATAGCATGAAACAAACAACCCCCCTAACGTGTGCAACAACTACCGATCACTTATGATCATTACAGGACTTCCGTGAGTTACAACGCGTGTTTGTGTGACTGTTTGAACTCACATGAAGAACATAGGTCTAGGTTTCACACATTATTATTTTAAAGGACGATCTCGCACACAATCAAATCGTTTAAGGGAGAACGAGGTTTTCAGACAATGAAAGATGTCAGCAAATATTACTTTGGTTATCATCTGCACTAGAGCCTCAATTAAAAGTTCAAATAACCGCATCTGTTCGATGTCCATAGTAAGGATTGGCAAGTGTCGATTACTTTTCTAAAGTGATATTTTCATTAAATCATAGTGATTGTGGCCGAACTAATTTTATCTTAAATGCTGTGAAACACACAAATAGTATATACCACCAAAATGTATTTACCAAACTAGCAGAATGCGAGATAAATCTGAATGATAGATCACGTTACAGTATCGCATTCAATAGCTGCTAAATGCCAAACGCATGTTCTATCAAATCAGTACTCCGATAAATGATTTCGTATATAAAGTCACTGAAATGTTACATATATAAGCATGCATACAAATCGCCAGTCTATAGAGCTACACCACTGCGATTTGGTCCTCAGATTTCAGTTATCTTTATGAAGCAGGTCTCGTACTTGAAAGGCGCCGATAATGGAACAGATAATCGCATATAATCATGGAGGTGTTTGTGCGGAGGTATCAGATAATGCGCTTGTAACCGAGGGATTTTCAAAGAAGCTCGGGTTATGTTAAGGAAAAAGTCAAGAAACATATTATTTAGATTATCCTTTGAACGCTCACGTTCGCGTTATCGACCCTGTTAAATGGGATTTGTTTTACCCTAAATACACGGTATAAAAAGGTGAAAATGTTGACGTGGCACATGGGTGACCACATGCAAGTAACTAAGAAAACCAAATAATTGATTGTACTATGTGATGAACTGAACAGACTTCTGCAGCACCAACCAAAGCCAAAGCGATTGTAGACGTCAGCAGCACCTTTTCCATACACCGCGCCACAAATATATTCTATCATCTGACATCAGTGACAAAATAACGAGCTTGCATACAATGAATGCATCCTACGCTACAAAACGGAAGTAAATAGTTGTACATAAACGAACTGTTTATGCCGTGAGAGTGACAGCTTCTTTACGAGGCAATTGGGTTGGAGGGTACACAGGCATTATCGCAGATATCAGCGGTATCGTTCACTTTATAATAAATGTGATGATTCAGTGCATGGTCTAAGGCGACATGACTCCACCAAACGTGTTTTTATGACACAGATGTTAACAGCCGCTGTCCTTTGTTTGCTTACAATATTCGGGTAGCTCCATGTGGGGTTTCTCAAATTATCTCAAATTAACTATCTGTCGCGGAGTAGTTATTGTGTTTATCTCGATATTTTCTCAATTGTTCCCATTGACTCATAAGCAGAATTCCCTGTTCTCCTTGCCATCGCTATAATTATTCCTTACTTCAATGAGTCTTATTTGAGTGTTGCAATGCGAAGTTTCTGTACTGATTAGTTCAACCAATTGCATTCCGTGACTGAGCACGGAGAGTATTTACGGCAGCTGAATGGACTATAAATAATTGTCGGCTATGAGATTGCCTTGCTGGGTAGATCATATTGTTCAACTATTCGATAAAATTCTACCACAGATATGAATCGCGTTTAATAAGTAATAGAGAAAGTGCTTTATGGTATACAAATTATCGTGAGGATTTTAAGCAGTTGGTACATATATGATTGTTTTTTCAATTCTTGTATGCGCGATTACAGCTCAACTGCACCATATCAAACCGAATGTCACGGACAACTGTCTTCTGTTCAACCACGATATGAATCGTTGACAATGCAAGTCTGAATATAGCTTCGCCTGGTGTGGGTATGTACGGGTGATTGTGTCTGTGTATGTGTATATTTAAGCTTCTGTGGGTTTGTGTCTGGTTGTGTGTGTGAGTGTGTGTGTGAGTGTGTGAGTGTGTGAGTGTGTGAGTGTGTGTGAGTGTGTGAGTGTGTGTGTATGTGTGTGTGTGTGTGTGTGTGTGTGTGTGTGTGTGTGTGTGTGTGTGTGTGTGTGTGTGTGTGTGTGTGTGTGTGTGTGTGTGTGTGTGTGTGTGTGTGTGTGTGCGTTTTAGAAACTGCTCTGCCAATGGGTCTTAGCCCTCTTGAGAGTGTCTTCTAGCTACACGCAATCGCATTAAATGATCTCAGCTCCGCAATAAACACTCATAATTATCATGTGCTAAATCAGCTTATATCTTCAGAAAAGTGGCCAAGGCGGGGGGGTCATAATTTATTGCACATATTCTTTTTGAGTTGATTAGAAATGTCTTGAGGAAGTGAATAATTCAAAACATACACCAATCGCTTGGTGTAGCTGTATGCTAATATGGCCATTTGTATGAACAATAACCATGTATATTAAGTGGACTGGGTGCCACTTTTGCTCCTGCATACTAAAAGTATGCCACATCAAATGTCTGGCAAACATGCATTTTCTCAGCAAAACATCACAAATGCGAGTCTTGAGGACACATGGCATCGGCCCCCACGAATGTGTTTGGCGGCGTTGATTTTGCTTTAGATGTAATGGGATCCAATCTATGTATTCATAGTTGTGGTGACCGAAATGTACATATAATTGTATTATAATATATTATGCTGTTGTCACCGTTGTTATAATGAAAGATGTCAACATATTATCATCATTATGCGATATTTAGGTTTTTGTGCAATTCTATCACTTGATTGATCACCTCACATCAGTTCGGGTGCGTTTGCGTAGATGTTAATACTGTTTACAATTACAATGATCTGTCCGAGGCTGCTATTTTAAGTCTAAAATTGTTCAGCACAAATCATGCACTAGCTTTAAAAAACATACATTGGATTCATCGTATTATGCATCGTAAAACAGGTAAATTGAACAATGATTTAACCTCGGCTATACTGTGTCCACGGAATTATAGTTCTGTCTAAAGTCGAAATCGAAATACGTGATTCATAGCCGTCTACTTAACGAGAGTATGGTTGCAAAGGATGGGAATCCATCAGTCTCAATAAGATTGATGAATAATTATATAATATTCAAGTTTGTTGCACAGAATATCTATCAAAGTTCAGGGCACTGACTTACGACCTTGCTGCATTTTGCTCGTTGAGCAAGCAATATATTACCAAGTGAATGTACTAACACGAGCGTAATCCCAATATGCGTGGTTACGGATTAACCTTTGCATGATTTCAATTGCCAGGTCATGTATTGACACGGTCAAGCGTAATCGACGAAGTATTGCGACACTCATATATATTTGCTTTGAATATTTGAGAGACAATATCAAGATCACAATAGACGCCTACACACGGAGTTCGATTTCCTTCATATTGAAAACAACAATGTATGCATAACACCGTCACGATCCGTTATATGTACGACATTGCTTATTGTGTAGTCGTTATTTACTCCACCATCGCATTAATTGTGTCAATTGGTGCCACTCTAAGTGTACAAAAACGCAACTCAACAAAAATCGTCGTTCATCAAATGTAAATGCAATAAAGTACCACGAAAATAAGGTGATCGACGTGATAACTTAAGGGTATGAATTTGTACGTTATCATTCACCCACAAGTGCAGCATCAAATCGATATTTCTCATATCCCAGTATATCAGTCCAATCTATCGTAGCTCTTGACATCGCGTCAATCGCATCAGCCGGTCATATCATTTCTGGTTAAGTACGTGCTACACCGACTATCAGTTTTGTTACATATTTCTATCATCCTTTTCAGACATGCGTCACGCAAATAACCAATGACGGAAATAAAACGTATGATGCAGATTCTTACATCCTAAAGCCGAGATTTTCAGTAGCAGTGGCTAAACTATCCTTACTGCATTAAACATATGATAAAATTGTTCATTCTTTGCTAAGACGCTGCTGAAATTGCTCTCCTGGAACAAACTGGATGATGCATATTTTTTGGCTTTATTTCAAGAGCGCCTTTGCATTCAATGTGTACTAATAGAATGTAGGCAATAAGTGTCAACTGCTGTCACTAAAATATATGGTTTGTCACTTTAATTTGGACTCTAAGGCACTTAACCCCCGTTTTATGACCCGGAAACTCTATTAACCTGATGACCAGGCCACGTGGTTGGCCACCGTTATTCCTCGGCAGCATATGAATGAATACTTGTCACCGCATTAATGCTCCCTCGATGGATCGATAGTAATAAGCGGACTGCATGCCGCATACAAATGTCGGAAAACTGAATATGTTATGCTATACCTGACCAATAAATAACAAAAAATATGTTTGCAGTCGAATAGCCAAGATATGAGACATCGTTCATATTTCTACTTATGGATGAGATAAATCAATCATCTGTCCCACAGTTCTGACAGAGGTAAAGGTTTGCATTACGTCCAAGTAACTTCACATACCTTGCTGTAAATTGACCCTTGCTCCGAATTTTTATGATAATAAATTTAGAAAAAACAGTTGTCATCATTTGTCAGGTATCGTGCCCCGCCAAAACATACATCAATCAACATGACAAAGGCTATCATTTAGAATTGATGTTATTAAACGTGATGCTATCAATGCCTCTGATATCTCAAGATTATGTACCTGTACGTAGTTATTACAAGATAACAAAATGCAAACCACATCATGGCTCAACTGATCAGCTTTTATCACGTATTAGTGTTGCAGTGTGAGGGCTTATCGCAAAAGAGAATTTCTTTCGTTATGCGTATTTTCCTCAATTGTATTCCCAGGTCTAAATGTCGACAATTCATTCGTGTAAAGCTTCTCAATTAATGAATGGCTATATTTAGAAAGGTAATTCAAAGATTAAACAAAGTATGAAGAAAGCAATAATACTTATGATGTTAATTGGATATTGTACCATGTCTATGGTTATGATGACATGGTAGCATATTTAGATGGTATTGACTGACATTGAGGCGTATTTATGTGTGTTTAAAGGATCTGGTAGCTTGTTTTCGTGGTGAAGCTAGAGGTAGAATTCATTAAACTTGTATGTTTCCTGGTGATAATTCGATGGTTTCAAGAGGCCAGGAGATGGTGATAGGTACTTAATGATTATTTCATTAGACCTAAGCAGGTAAGAAAGATGCTTGATTGCCTGCATGCACCATCATGATGATTTTACGGTGTAAATATCTGTACAAGTTCTGTCTTGGGTATTTATGTAGGAGACTGAAGATGCTGGGAATAACAGTTACAATTGCGTTGAGAAGTGGATTGTGCCATTTACGTATGATTAATGATTGCTCTTCTGTCAGCCGTGTATTGGCACGTGCATAAAGTTATTTGGGGGCTCTGCAAGATTTGGTTTCAACATATGCATTAACAACAAGCTGAAGATATACCGTGCGGTCAGCATTTAACCGTCGTAGCCGAATAGGCAGTCTGCTACGTTTACTTTGATTTGATTCATGTCATGTACATCTTGTCGCAAAATTGTTGCGCCATTCGTTTGGCAATGAAATGGAACAGGCATAAAAGTTACTGGGGCCGACACACGGCGCTTGGCAACGCGCCATCAATTATCGATTTAGCCAATCACGGTCATTATCCATCAAATGCCTGCGTTTTTTGCCATATCCGACATGTCCAACGGACGACAATATTGATGAGTTTTGATGGAATATCGTGAATATATGTGATCTAGTTCGCCTTTAAGTTTAATCTGATGACGTTTGAATTAATCCTATTCAATTAGAGTAACTCTAAGCGTTATGTACCCTTGTCATTATTAACTTATTTAAACTGACTTTTAAGTTTTACTACCAATCCAAAATCTAGCCAAGAGGGTTTGAATGGAATGAGATCCGCGGACCTTGCTATGTAATATTGTTTCATTCTCTGAGGCGCCACTAGTATTTCGCAGAAACATGTCGTTAATCGGTACGTGCCAAATGGATTATGACACTTAAGTGGGTGGTATTAGTCATCATATTCCCTGTCATCTATAGACAACGCAGTACGCCTTTGAGGTTGAGAGCTACGTTATACCTCAATGTTTCATTTTAGGTTTGCTGCAGTATTGCGTTGTGAATAAAGGTGACTTTACTTGGACAGCATCATCGTCAATTTGGCACAAAACAATCGCCCCTACGGCTAAAACTTCAGACCCCCCCTTACATGATAAGTTGGAATGTCGTGATTAATATTAGTTACGTTATGAGCAGATTAGAGGCAGCAGAACGTAATCATTGTTCCAATAACTGATATTTGTGATTTGTATGACATCGTAACTGACGCCCTGGTGAATATTGTTATCAAACTGTGATTAAATTGGCATTACTAGTGAGAGAAACTGCACCTGCTATTGGAGTAAAGAGTGTTAAAGAGTCTCGCAAATGTCGTTAATGCCTCTCTCAGACAGTTCCCGTTAGCAATTTGAATGATCCATCCTTGTCGGCCTGCCAAGTAGTCGTGATTTTAACTTGTCGTTAGATGTTCCACATCAGCCCAGAGCGCCTCGTTAACTTCTTACGTCAGCACATATCCTTACAGCTCTCATTAGTCTTGTGAACCGAACCCTCGCCGGAGGTACGGATGATTAAACTCAGTATGCATTGGGACATGATCAAAGTTTTATTATAGTTGAAACACTTTCCATAGCCATGCAAATGACATGAATGTTGGAATCGCAACGTGAATACAGTCAAGTTGGTGTCTAATGACGACTTGACAATCCTTGATAAACATGTTATATACGCGATAACAGCAAACCATTTATTGTGTTGACAAGCACCAGGTTTGGTATATCTTCCGCGATAACTTCTGTCCAAGCTTCACTGCTTAAGAGCGTGAGTTGTAATACGTTATATCGACAAATAACAAACATATGCTTTGACTGTAAAATACAACATAATGATATATTTCAATGAAATAGAATCGCAGCATTGCGTTGTTGGAGTGTGTCCGTTGAATGGATCACTGTCAATAAATATAATCATTATGACCCGACTCAATCAGCATGCGAGACAAATTATACCGCTTATACTGCCACAAAATAGCTATCATCTAAGTAGATTTGTAAAAGAATCGCTAGCATTACGCACATGAAATGGACCTTTACGTCAAAGTTATTAAAATTCTACAGATGTCTATGATATGCATTTAATTGAGTGCGCCACCAGATACACGTATCACAAGGTGGTACTGTTCAAGAGCATATTCTACATGCTCAAAAAATAAGAGTTAACTCTTCCCAGTTTATCAGTAAATGTCTGACATGCAACAAAATAGGTTGCATGGATTATGATGCAAACATCGGGAAGCAACGCTCCACACTTCTTTTTTTTTCAATATTGGATACCAGTGGGTTTGAAAGAGACAAAAATATTCAATTGTTCATCAATACTGATAGTATAGGAATACACAGCGTTAGACAATTGTCAGCCAATATGCAAGAGATGGATAAAGATATATGAAGCTCTCCACGGAAACGCTAGCGAAAACCATAGATTGTTCATAAATATCATAGTTTATTTTAGCGATTGCGATCTCTGGTAGTATAGAGCCAAGCGAACGTTAGTTGTCGAATTATACCGCCAAACATATTCGCTCCCCAAAAATTGACATGCTCTGGTTCATCCAGCTGTGGTCATTTTCAAGAGCAATGACACCCATGACTTTAATACATATGCAATCTATAACTAATCTTGAAATAATATTCAGATAGAGACGATGTCTAATTGTCCTCCTTCTCCGTACTACAACTTGCTACGTGACATTATATCCTCGGTCCCCAGTTGACGTCCTCGTGGGGATATTTCAAATGGACCACAACAGGGATGCATTGACAGTTCATGATAGTTAACTTCTTTTACAACCCACGCATGCTGCTACCGATACAATGAACGGTCGTCAAATAACAGCATGACTGTAAGATGGCAAACGATATCTGTGTGCACTGTCTTTTTACCCCATGCCAATGGAAACCCCATTGAAAGTAAAACGCCATGGACGCTCGTCGAAGACGTACGAAAGTGCGCTGTCACATGCGACAGTGTATGAAAACCCATCACTCACATACATGCAGTGCAATAGCACATATGTTCAATTTGTTTTTGTGACAAAGAAAAACAGTTTTCTATCTGACCATTGGACGAGGAAAGTATCATGATCAAGCAGTGAAGCTTGGGACAGCATGAGGATAGCACATAATATACGCGGAAATATTAATACATTTTCACGTAAATAAACACTGCTGGCACCCGGCGGTTTATTGATGCTTAAAGAATAATTGTCACCACATACTCGCGGAGTGGAGTATAAAAACATACACACAACATACCGTTTGCCGATGTCCACAGAATAAAAGAACATTGCAACCTTCTCTCAGAGTCTCAGCTCGAGAAAAAGCTCGGCAGTTTTATCTATTTCAATTATTGCACAGCTAGTTGTGTGATAACTTAAAACGTTATTGTGATTAAACTACTATGAATATGCTGTGCAAAATATGCGTAAACGTTAAGAAAATTAATTCATGAATCAACAGACCTGATATACTACCTTGCAATTGATCAACTCTTATAAATGGGTGCTTTTCAAAACTAATGTTTTGTGCATAATTGATTCTTTGGAGATTTCTTTATAAATCGCAACATGCATTCAGCATCAATACGTGATGCAATAAATATGAGATATATAAATCAAAACGGTAACACGGAACGCCGTTGCCTAATACATCTCTCTGTCTCCCTCTATATCTCCCCCTCTCTTTCTCTACCTCTCTACTTCGCTCCCTCTCTCTCTCTCTCTTCTATTTCTCTCTATCTATCTCTATCTCGACGTCTCTGGTGCTCTCTCTCTGGCTTCTCACTCTTTCTCCTTCACTTCCTCTTTCTTACTCTCTCTCAGAGAGAGGAAGAGCGAGTTCTTCTGGTCAAAACATAGGGACGATATACAGAGATAACGTTGGAAATAAGATGCTTATTGTCACATACATTTTGCCTAGCTGGGGAATGCAATCCGACTAATTCGATTGCTTTTGCAATGTTATGTAACACAGAAATATCTTCTTTAGCATTAATTACCTAGGTTGCTTTCCCAAACTTAATCACAATCTGATTTGAATTGTTTTTTGGGGGGTCAACGTTAATTTATGTGTGACATACACCAGTGTCAAGGAAGTGGAGTGCGGCACTATACCGAGTGGGATACCTTGTTCTATGTGATTAGAAATATCATATTCATTTAACTTTCTCCACGCAATTGGGCAAACTGCTGACTTCCATGTTTTGTTGCACATTGCACGTGTTATATTGTGCATTGTGCATTTGCAGAATGTTTAAAGAAATTGCATACAGTAAAACCCATCTCCCCTCCTCAGTGTTTTTGGAGTTCAAACGGTAGAAACTAACCTTTGTTACTAAAATAAGACAACTGCCACATAATATCGCATCCATCAGCTACCAGTTTTATGAATATAAAGTGTCGCATGGCCTTGCGTTTAAGGCGTTGGTATCAAATAAACCTCTAAGCAAAGCAGACAGATCGACGCATGGGATATATAGCAATTGTGGTTATTGTTTGATGTTACCAACAGTAGATGCGATATAAACTTGGTGTCTGGGTATTGATCGATACATATATGGACATAAGAATTGTACGTCTTCAAAATTCGATTGGTGTATCATTGTATTCCTGCATGGTATGGATTAAAAACGACTCTACATAGTGTCGCACGGAAAGAGAAGCTGAAATCTTAAATAGAATGGATGCGTTCACGTGATCATAACCATTTCAGGCTCAAGTGTTCAGTATATTAATAGCGTATTTAAGGCCAAAGGATATCGATTTTACACGGATTGATTACTTTGATACCACCTGGTCGAGTGCAGTGGCGAATGACATAATGAAAAAATTATTATTTGTGGTCTAAAATAAACACACATAGCATAACAGCAGAATTTGAAACCATAACCCTCTATATAGTTTAAAGAAAATATATCAATGACCGACTGGCAATGACTTTGTCCTCAGGGCGTGTTGAGAATGTTGATAACCCTGCAACCTAACATATGTAACTCTTGGTACATTTCATTAATCTTGATATGCAAGGATTTCAATTTTCAATTTTAATCAACATGAAAAACATTCGCAAAACAAAATCCCATGTAAAAGTCTTCGTAGAATGTCCTACATTTATTTCTGAAACATACTCAATTGTCAATATACTGATACACCCCGGGAATGCCATTTTAGGCCATAAATTGTATTTAAAACGATTTTCTATGATAATTTTCATCAAAGTAAATCCTCTTTGTAATGCCAACTACCCATAGACAAGTGTTGATAGGGATTTCTGCCAGTGTTACTTGCAATGCAAATACTAATTCAAGACAATTGATTTCCCCATAAACAATTCGTTACCGTTGAGATATATCAGTAAATCAAGAACAATCTGCTATGAGAATAATGATGGTGTCTGTTTTCATTATGCAACAAATAAATTAAAATACCACATCGCAGAACCAATTTGCAATAGTTTGCTAATGGTAGATTTATTTTGATTTAAAATGCATTCAATTTTGCCTCGCTCTGTGCGAAGCAAATTTATACAAATTGGTTGGCAATATAGGCAACAATAAAATGGTTGTGATATGGGAGCCTGTTATCAATTAATCTCATCATTCATCTGATGCAATTGAATTTGTTTTGCCGAAGCAATGACACAGTCGTTAGATGGTGATGAGCAATATCCATCCTTGATACTGCTTAGTTAATAATTCGGTATGGGACGTATTTCACGTGTGGGTATAAACTTACTAAAATCCTGCACACAGAAGAAATGACAGCAACAACTCGTATTGGGTGGCTGATTGTATTATATTAAACCTATGACTTCGCGATTGCCATTAATTCCAACAGGACAATTACATGATATGCACGTGCTGAATATTTTGCAGCCGAAGGGATTGTACATAGATACAAAAATGTAATACCAAATGCATTGCTGGATGTTTATATGCATCCATTATGAGTACATGTTTTTCATTATATATCGCAAAATACATTGCGGTGTAAGATCAATCCGATTCAAATTGCCAACATATCTGTCATGGAAATGAGTATCTACAGGGTGTGGTTTGCATCATCGTCATAAGCCATTTGACCATTTTCATTAGTATGTGGCAAGCAGGGTTGGGTCCCGACATTGGTTCTGCAAGTTTTATATGTTTATTTCGCATAAACCAAAGCAAATTATTGTTGTAATGTTCGCAATCAATTGTGCGTTGTTATGCTGTGACATACTGTGTTTTCATATAATGACGGTCAACCGCCCTGGTTGCACGAATGACATTATACAACATCTTTGAGCACGCATATATCATTACAATCAAATAATATTAGCAAATTTGGCGACGAGTTCAATATATAAGGAATAACGCTCCGGTAAAAACGAGGTGGTGGCTGCCTCTGGTATCTGGGAAATTATCAACAACGAAAAGCTTTATATGCATCAGGAATTCCTTCTTTTATTCTTTTATCTGACTCACGCACAAAACATATTATGACATCATATTACTACAAATACACGCATTAATAGAAATCGCGTTTTAGCGTCAGCTATGATAGTGATCGCTCCATAGTCTTGTGTTATTAGTCTTGGTTACACGGGCAGCAGCGTTTGATGAAACGACAAATAATATTGCCTGGCATTTTTTCAGTTAATCGATAGAAACAATATTTCAGAGTGCGTATGGAAGTTAGTCTAAAATATTTCATTAACTTTAGACTGCCTTCCAGTTGATAAAATATGTGAGTGCATGATAATTGTACCATACAAAATCTAGTACTAGTAAAGACAACGTGCACAGTGGAAGTTTGATTAAAAGGTAAACCACAGACGAACTATAATGGCATTGTCAAAAATTTTATGAACGTATTAAAACGATACCGTAAAATTGAAATATAGGGGATTGTAACGTTTGGAATGATATTTTCAGATAAATGCTTTTTAATGGCTCATTGTATAAATCTAAACAATAATCCTTTATTCGAACCAAAAATTGAGAATGTTTTCACTAGCAAAAACATTACATGCATTATTGGTGATACAGCCGTCGAAGGCGATTCATCGCGTCGTTTGTTTTACATATTTTCGCTCAGATCATTGTGATAAATACTCTATCTGCATGAATAATCGTTTATATCTTACCCATTCATTTCATGTACAGACCCAAAATGGGCTTATGTAATTGATAGACTTAGTAATGCTTCTCATGACATTAACGTAGTTACGGCGTTTCACTCGCTGTAGGGTGCACAATACTGAAACTATATGCGTTATAGCAGCTTATGCAGCAGATCATCTATCTTTAAGCACAAGCTTGCTTGCTTGAAGTAGATCCGGATCACAGCGGTTGTAGCAAAATCAGGCTATCATATAATGCCAGCCAAATATTTCAAAGGGAATATGTTATGAAAGTTCAAAGGGCTAATTCGTGGAAATTATCAGGAGTTACTATTCAAGATGACAGCCGTGATACCGAATAGACCCTTGACAATTTCATATGCATAGATGCGACACATATGTCGATATAAATTCAAGAAACCACATAACCTTGTATATAACAGCCTACATCACAATTAGGCAGTCTGCTAATATGTCTAAGTCAACCAGGCACAGTACCCGAGCAACAGGCCTTACTAATCGCGAACAATTTTCTCCTATATTGATTGGGATTAGCTCTAACCAAACGAAAGTGCAATAAATCAACTGGCGGAGAGGTGCAATATTGTCTGTCCTTGGTGCTAAGGGGAAATGGCCAGGGTGCTGCCTCCTTCAAAGATTTTAATCACCCAGACAAGTCGCACTAAATAACAACAACATATTCATGCCGATCTGAAGGCAACGGTGTGATGTCGCATTGCTGTTCTGTCAACAATGAGCAATCTAATGGTAGTAAATCAATAATGCGAATGCGTCGAAATAAAAGGAAAATATGACGGCGGCGATAAGCGTTTACGAGAGCATAGACTTGGCGAGAGCGTTTATGCGAGCCTTACAACGCGCCCATTAATAGTCATAACTTGAAATATTGGCAGCAGGAATGCATGCAAATCACGCTCATAATTAATGCGTATTCCAACGCTTGTACCCATCGCAATATTTTGCAGAAATTAAAACAGCGCGATTCATGCCTTTTTCAAATTACTTTGTCCTTACTTCTCCCAGCATCCACATTGATGTTTGCGTTATGGATGCTATTTATCCCAATGTAGCATCTTTTAAGTATGCCTGCTGTGGACGTGTTATACTATTGTAAAATTTAAGCGATAATAATTCACCCATGGAACACAAGTATCATATCATCCGACGTCAATGGACCAACAGACAGCGGATGAATCCTGCGATTGAGAGTCGCTGCTTCTTTAGAGGGCAATTTGGTCTTAGGGTATACAATGAAAGCACGCAAATCGTAGATATCTGATGCATTGTTTTATGCAAACAAGATTCATAACTTTATATGAATGTAAAAAAAAATTATGAAACGCAAATGCTATCAGCCACTCTCCTTTGTTCGCTAGCTATATTCATATAGCATTTTACGGAGTAAATTCAAATTTACATTAACAATCATATCGCGATATATGTTCTCATTCATCCCAACTGACTCTAAAAGAGAGTTCCATGCTCCCATTGCCGCCATCTTAATTATCACTTACTTAAATGATTCTTCTATCTGAGCGTTGCAGTTGAAATCAGTGACTGAGCACGGAGATAATTCACGGCGTCCTGGTGGGCTATACATAATTGACGCATATATTATTGTCCGGCTTGGGAGATTCTCTTGTTCACTTAAGGAATTCTCAACTATTTGATCAAATTCCACCCCCGTCTGGAGGCCGCAGTCAGTTTGATTTGAATCACAAGTACTAAGGTAAGAGTGAATGTGTTTTGTGAATATAAGCATTATCGTGACGATTTTGAAGCAGATTGGACACAGGTAGTTATATAAATGAATTTTTAAATCATTGTCAACGCCATTTAACCAAAGAAACCTGTTGTATGTTGTATGTGTCGTCAAACTATTATCTACCACACGCCCAAGGAGTATTGCAACTGCACCATATCAAACAGAAAATCACATTAACACTGTTAAAAGCAAATTAGCAGGTATTACGGTACCCATCTTGTGTTGTCAAAAATATAAAAACTTACTTATAACTAATCTAAACATCGCTCTGCAAAGCTTTATACCAATCTTTGTAATCAAAATAAAGTTTCCTTTGGCACATGAAGCTACAGTGATGTCACAGTATAATCCTATCCAATGATTGATATGGCGAATTTGTTAGGACATGCACAAATTGCTCTTCCTGGTATTTATTATTCTTTGTAGACAAGAGATGTCTGATGTTTGTTGACTAACTTGTAATATCATTATAGCATGACATAGGGTAGTCAAATATCCTGAGATATACTTATATATATATATTTTCCTTATATCAGCCATGTTTCATGATATCGGATTAATTGTATAAATCCCGACACTCTATGGTTAGTCTCCTTAGCCGTGGATATATCGACTTTTTACTGGGTCTAATATGTCAGTTGCGTTTCGCTGCACAACACTTTAGGGGAATTAGCTCTACCTATTGAAGTTAGTAATTAGGTATGGTGGGTGTCCATGGTGGCTGGATGGTCTACAAATTGCTGTCGACACCGAGATTGCCTTATTTGAAGCAGCAATCGTTTAGCCAGGAAAATTAATTGATCTTTACTTAAAACTGGATGTCGCTGTCAGTTCCATTTATCTTTACTACACACATTTAAAAGAGATTGTGCCAATTTTCCTGACAAAAACCGTAGCAATTGTTCAAGCAGACCAGGCACAGAGCGCGTCATATTTGGTGACAATCGAACATTAGTTTTGCTAAAGAGGACATTTTAATGTTTTCCTGAATGTACTGCTCATCTTTATTGACTTTATCAAATCACAAAGCAATAATGTTCCAGATGTCGTAAATTCATGATCTCTGCTTTTTGCGGCAGCATTGTACAAAACCATAAAACAGGGATCACTGTATATTGATCAACTAATGAAAATTGTTTGAGTGCACCAGCTTACAAAAGTAATTCTGTGTCACAATTAAGTTATTCCAAACAATGTTTATTAACACAAATGTCATTAGCCCCTCAGTAAGACTGACTCCATGGATGGTACATGAGTTAAACTCTGCGAATGTATGTCTGTTTAACATCAGGTTAAACCCTCGCTGTTCAAGTGACCTAAGTAGGGTTTTCTTTGATTAAAAGTGTAGGGTCTAAAATGCCTTATGCAGTATCCATACCGTACAACATATCCATCTTTTGTTATATTACTAGCAGCAGAATAGATCTTCCTCCACTCTGTCAATCAGGGCGTGACCAGGGCTGCATTAGTTTTATTGCACAGTCTCTAGAATCTCTCATTTACTTCACAACATTTTGTTCTCCTCGAGGTATGTGTATTTCTTTTAATGAATGTAATTCGTGTATCAATGACTCATGTATCTCTTTGCATTGTATAATTGTGATTATTGGGTTATTTGAACTGGCCTTTGATTATTTCTGTCATATGGCATTGATAGTGTTAATTAATCCTACAATGAATTTTGTATTTCATATAGCAGTTCGTCTCCAGGTTAATGGAATGAGGCCCTTGCAATGAAATACCATTAGTTATCCCATGAGGCGCCACTGATGTTTTCAGAAGTCTGGCGACCTGCTGTGGTCAATCGGTACGTGCCCAGTGGGTTATGGCGCTTCAATGGGTGGTATCAGTCGTCCCTTTGCCTGTCATCTATAGCCATCGCAAGACGGCCTTTGATGTTGAAAGCTACGTTAAACCCCAATGTTTCATTCAATTTTTAGCTGAACCGTTTCATTGCGAATAAAGATGACTCTTCTGGGACATCGTCATCGTACATTTTGCCTAAAACCTTTGCTCCTGTGACCAACACCTCAGATCACCACATACAAATGACACATATTAAACCGGGATGTCGTGGTTTATGTGAATGATAATATAAGACATTCCCTGAGCAGAGTAGAATCAGCAAAACGTAATCATTCTTCCAATATCTGATATTTGTGATTGGTATCACTGCACAACAGTCATTATAACTGACGTACTGGTGAATATTGGTTTAACTATAGTTGAATGCACTAGCCTCAGCAAGAATCGTCATGAGTTGAATACAAATGCTAGTGTTAGCTTCTGTAGCTACATGAGATATTGAAACGTTAATAACAAACCATTGAGGTTATTCAATGCATGGATTGAAATACTGCTTGCAACATTTCTGACTGATAGTTACTTCACGTCCCCGTAAAAGCAGCATGTAGGTACCATTAGCTTCGGGTCATGTTATTGTGATTTGCCAAGCATTGTTGTTGCCCTGTGGCGGCCATTAACATGTCATAATAAGGCTGTTTGTGTCATAACAGACAACCCTCGAATAATGATGTTAATGACGAGATGCGTGATGTAATAGTCGCGCATCACTGCACGCTTCATATGGCGATTAAAGGAAAAGTTCATCATTTTATCCGTTGATTCGGCGCTTAAATCTCTTATAATCCAGAAGCAAAACCGTTCTGTGAGGGGGCAGCCATTTATGGTCGATTGCATGAACATGCCACCCATGACAGTAATACACAAGGAATTGGTGTCAAACATGATATCATATTCAGATAAAGACGTTGTCAGAGTGTCCCCAGGCTCAATATATACACCAATTTACTGCGTGACATTTGTCCTGTGCACCCTGTTGACGATCTCATAGGGATGTTTCAAATGGATCATAACAGTAATGTATTGAGTGTTTGCGACCTTGTACAACCTGACTATAAAATGGCAAACAATACGTGAGCATACATTCGCTTCATCGCCCATGCAAATGGAAATCCCTAATAAAACGCTATGGGTGATTCGTACGGGTGAACTGTAGCATCATCTAAAACGAACAGCGTTGCGTTTTTGCAGGCATAAGTGCAGGATAACCCATCACTCACATACAGAAGTGCGTTTGTTTCGGTCACCATATGCTTAAGCAAAGTCGTCCTGCGAAGTAATAGCACTGATGTGTTCAGTTTGTTGTTGACATCTAAGCAAGTATTTGTTTCATCTGACCATTCGACGCGGGAAGTATAATACTTGATTCGAGTACGAGGCAGCCTGGCATTGTTATCAGACAAATCAGCCATAAACACTGGGCGATCATTGTAGCGGACTGAAGCGTTCAACAACACCCGATTACTAATAGCCTTGTCAGGTGTTGTCATGTGGCAAACGGCAATAAAACCAAGCATGTCAGTCCACTGTAAATAAATAACCGTTGGTTATCTGTAACTGCGGAATTTTCATGTACAAGATATTTATGTTATAGGGAGTAGTTGTTTTGACGTGGCCTTTACAATATGTGGATTGTAAAAAGCAATTTATCTATCACTCTGAGCTTGCCTTTTTAGATCCAATATCTATTTGATTCACTGTCAAAATCAAACAAAGTGCAATGCATTAATAGCAATGAATTATTATCAATAACCCGAGATTTAGTTGATAACATATATCAATATGCACCAACACACCATATCATAACACAAAGCCACATCACATGGAATATAGTGGAAGCTTAATTCATTTGAGGTTTTGGATAGCACGAGGAGTCAAAAATATATGCCTGGAGATACTGTGTTTTCACGTAAATGAACATTGACGGTACCCGGCAGTTTAATTATGCTTAGAAAATAACTGTCATTACAAATAAAAAAAAGATATTATATCGCATACCAATATCCACCACATAATGGAACATTATATATAAAACAATTTACGTAATTAACAGCATAGCAACCTCCTTCAAGCCAATAGAGAAAAACGATTGCAATTATCACACAGTTAGTCGTGCATACCCTGCGCGTGTTAGAGGAAGGGGTTTCTTAAGAGCACTTTTCTTGTTAACATTCATCTGGTGGGGTGTTCCTCGTCAGGGAGGTCACAGTCCCATGTTTCTTGCTGAGACGTGAAATTATAGCATACCACAACGCAACGTGTTTTCAACCGGCATAGTATTGATGTTATCACTCATATACAGAAACGCTAATAACTGAAATTATAATAAACTTTATCCCCACAACGGATATTGCGTAATCCCGAACCGGTAAATCAAATTGTTATTCAACATAGTAATGTACCTAAAAGATATAACGTTTATTTCCACCCATTCAACGCCATTGAACAACGACTGACATAAGACTGCTGTAGTTCTTTGAGCAACCGGCTTCTTGAGGAGGCAGTGACGTTGCAATTTGACTTTGACACATATTCTAAATCCTGAACTTTGTTTCAATAATATGTTATGAGTCGGAGTTGAACCTACCTCGTCGAATTATCAGTCTAAAATGAGGCGCGATGAAAACAGCATCAAAGCACTACCGACTCAGACGCAAATGTCGTGTAATTTGCTTCATTGTAGTTAAACACCTCAGAGATTAGTTTTGTTGTGAAGTTACGCTTGATTATCGCGTATGGTATCCTTCGCGATAATCTTTTTTATCTCATTGTCATGCAGATTGAATCACTCACGTGACCATGCGATACATAACTCCTTATCAGAGTTCAACAATGAATAACCAATAATGTGTTTCCAGTCAGCATATCTGTCAAGAAAATGAGAACTTACAGCAGCATACCATTTACTACTCAAATTCACCCTTTTGTGCAGAGGTTCATAAGAAATAAGAACCTGTGCCATGATTAAGGAGTTAGCTCTTGAATAGCCTATTAAATTCAGAGCATTCATTCCCATAAATACAGGGTTAGCAACGTACGTGATACGGTATCGAATATATTGGATTGTCATCTTCATATGCATAAGAATTTAAGCTAGGAAGATAATAATGTACCTGCCTTAGCACCCAATCGATTCAGCGACCATCTCGCTATTTATTCAGACTGATATATATCCAAGTACCCGTACATCAGTTGTATTCATTGGTGACACCAATCGGATTATAATAAATCATTTGAACCCGCTTGCAATTTACTTATGAATGGTGATGTACAATATCACCCAGATCCAAAGGAAAACGCGCTGACAAATGATATGAATAATGCTTTGTCCTGGAGTACCATAAACTTCAATGATCGTTCATTGTAATTGATTGCTTACAATAGTGACAACGATTAAGAACCGGGAAATTGATCGACCAAACATTACAAATCTTTGTGAGGTCAATCTGACTGCTATGTAGCTACTGAAGGTGTTGCACAATGCTGTACGACAGCATATTGTGTTGGCAGCATCGCACTTTAAAATAGATCAATGTTGGAATTCTTCAAATATACGTCTCATTTTTGCTTTCAATAATGCTATTATATGCAAATGCCTTATATGAACACTCACTTTATTCTATTCACACAGAAAGAAGCAATCGAAATTTACCGATAAAGTCTCTCAACTGAAGGAGCTAGGACACCGATGCAGCTAATTCATCAACATTACAGACGGTACGAAACCATTTGGCAACCTAGGATACCGGGAATCGACGGTTATGAACCTGAATTCAATGTCCCATCGCTCTCTCTCTGGACATATATTTGACATACGAGCAGCAAGTTCTCCACATGACAAATACCAAACCACAGGAAATGTCACAACCATCTCTGCTCGCATGCATCATTCATTTATTGTAGGTTAATCATGATTAACAGATGTCATAGATAGCGATGATATAGATGACGTTCTTGTCCTCTAACAGTACTTATAAAGGTGCACTTTTCTCTCGGCGCTTGTGTGAACAATCACCGCAATAAAGAACCAACGACGCAGGTTTTGTTAGCCTTCAATTACCCGAAGTACATTTGACAACTGTCATCCCCTGGTGCATATATATCTTGTATAATATAACTATACCCTTGCAACGGCCGTGGTAAAAACACATAACATCGAATGACACATATGGTGTTTGGCAATTAAACATCTATCGTACAACAAATAATATTCGATGGAGTAGAAATACATGATGTGCCAATGCTCTACAAAACGGATGATACTGGTGCCTACATAGTTAGTATATGTTTGATGTGCTTGATGTGGCCATATGTTAATTGATTAGCTACCAGTTCGTTTGTGCCAATACCAAAATATTAAGCTGAGAAACAGCAACAGATGGCTTGTTTCAGACTGTGCTATGTGTTTTTCGGAGTAATAATAGTAAGGAACACCCCGACGCAAGCACATGTTAAAAAGGCACAATAGATATACAAGTGGGCATTTATTGGATCAGCATAATGCTTGAAGCACCACATATATTACATTTGAAAGAGTAGTATTCTACACAATGCAGAATCTGATTTAGTGGCTGTTTACATGACCTTAAACTTATGCCTTTGCCATTGCCATTTATTCCAGCATTTCATGTTGTGGTCATAATGAAATAAGCAACCAGAATAGATATTATGCAGCCGAAGGGATCGTCCATAATTTACAGTTTGTGTCTAAAATTGTGCAAAGAACATTACTTCCTGGACAATGTCAGGTATCCTGCTTGTGTGTAATTAACTAGAGCTACATATGAATTTTTGTTCCACACACTTCAATCTTGGAGTCATAAAATATTGATCCATCTTGGGTGTCTATCGCATGTCGACGTGACGGAGCTCTATGCAGTAAATGCATATTTAAGTAGTGCAATGCATTATGTCAAATTACATTCTGTTTGGTGCAAAACTGTAACTTAAGCTCGAGAAAATAGCAGTACGCAACATAATGAATTATTTATGAAACGTCCAATCATGTTATGAAACGGACCTGTTCTTCACATTTGCTCGTGAACACCGTCATGATATAGACATATCCTTAATGACCTCGCATATATGTATTCCACACCGAAATTTGTCTCAGTATCGAGTTCTACGGGGGTTTTTTTAAACATGTTGAAACAGGGCGTACGATGCAACAATATAAAATTTGATGACTTCCTGTCGCACAACAACAAATCTTCTTAAATATCTTTTGATGAAAGAGCTGTTTGTTTTGTCGGCTTTAGAAACCCGCAGAGTAATCCCGTTGAGCTACGTTAGAACATCAGTACAAACATGAAAATCGATTGCAACTTGGCTAGAGGGGCATACATAAACTGTAGTGCTAATTTATATTACCGTCAAAGGATCGAAAATTGCAAACATTGTGTAAATAAATACAGTAAAAAAAAATCCACAAGCACCTCAATTACGTATTCATAAAATATTGATCCCTCTTGGGTGTCTCTCGCATGCCGACATGGTTACATGCAGTTAATGTGCTGTGGGTTAGTATAAAACATTATCGCAGATGACATTTCCATTGTATGGGTCTCAATCTAGCGATGAAGCTTAAAGCACTACGTGGAATGCTTTGTCAACATTGTTTTAAATATCTCTTCGCTATGGTTGCGGAAATAGTTTGTCTATCTTAATCACGGGTCCGCCGAGTAATGGCGAATGGGATGAAAAATAAAATAAGACGCACCCTACTACACATGAATCTGGAGCAGGTTTCGTGAGAGGTCCCATATAACCACGTATATCTATTACTTAGTCCTTGCTATCAAGTACTAACAGCGCATTTAGCCATACACGCATACTATGATAGATCGCTCAATGTTGGACAGCTAACCATTTGAGCCACCATAGCAATTCCTACATGATAACGGCCAAAGCTTCCGTTTGTTGAGAGGTCGCCATCCAACTGCAGAAGTACACCCGGTTACCATTGGAGGGGAACGGTCGTGATTATTATGGTAACCCTAAATAATCCATTGCCTACGTTCAACAGTTGAATATTAGATTTGTGTTTGACACGTTCAGTCCACTGTTAGTGGTGTTGACTCCTCATCCATATAGATATGATATTTACCTTGCGTTATATACTGCACATTATCAAAACCCAATTGCACTCGTGCTGCTTGGAAGCAATAATCTAACAATAAGCCCATGGGTACATGGGAGAACAATTGATGAATTGTTTTTATCACAATCATTGTTATCATCGTTAAAATCATCTAGGTTATCTTCATAATTATCTTCATCTCAAAAATCGTCATTGACATCATTATTATCGTTATAACTACTATTGTCAGGGAAATCATACAGTTACTTTCATTTAAAGCTTACAATTAAATTAAAATACAATAATCGGTTATTGTTTTGACAATCGAATCATTTTCCAAGGAGATATGGATAATTTAGAATTTTATTTGATGACCTTGACCTTGATTAGTGGTAAAAAAAACCCTCTGGGTTTTGCGCGTCATTTACACCTTCCATTTAAAAAAACAATTCCGAAACTATAATGAAAATTGCGACCTGTATCGCGAGACAAACAAACCTGAACATTCATTTAGAAGCCGACAAACGTTAAACGAAATAGGCCCACGAAATAGGCCCATGGGTACATGGGGGAACTTGACGTACTTTGGTGAAATGTTTTTATCATAGACATCATCATCACCATTGGAATCATCAAGGTTATGTTCAGAATTATCTTCATCACAAAGTTTGTCATTAACATAATTATCATCGTCATAAACCTTATCGTCGTGGAAATCTTATAATTAGTTAATATAGAAAACGCTTACCATTCAATTCAGCTACAGTAAACTGTAATTGTTGTTACGATCGAATCTGTTTAAAGGCGATATTGATGATATAGAATTTGTTTTGATGCCCTTGAACTTAGTTAGAGTTCAAATTCAAAACACAAACTCCAGGTTTTGCGCATCAATTACACATTCCATTTAAAGATATAATTTCGAAGATAAATTGAAAATTGTCATCTGTATCACGAGACAAACAAACTAAACGTTTATTTAGAAGGTAACAAACGTTACGCATATAGCGAAAATGATTAGAATAAATTTGTCAAATCAATCATTTGATTACATTGTTTTTCTATCAATATATATAATCAAAACTATTTATGCTGTGCAGCAACAGCCTGCGTGCCAATCAATAGTTTGATGGTAAAAATATCATGAGACTCTGAACAACAGGTCGCCATTGGGGGTTCTTAATATTGCCTCATGAATAATGCAGCGATATCGAGAACGAGGCTAGTAAGGGCTATCAGCAGCCCTCAAGTCGCCGCACATGTAAACAACACGGTGAAGATGGCGAGTAAGCGTGATTTGTCCCTCGTTTCCCTCTTATTGTTCGGGTTTGTCGAAACCTATTTATTAAAGACTTCGGATGCTTCCGGGAAAAGAAACATCGCCAAAGCCATGAAATATTTTGATGAGGAATACGTCCACGGCATAACAGGTAATTTTATTATTACATATACCTGCATGGTCGACCACCGCTTGGCATCTGGGCGCTTGCCGGTGGCGTTGATAGAGTTGTTTGGAGGTGTGTTTAAGTAGTTGATCGCTTTTCACTCAGGATGGATAACACAGCATAGATGCTAATTTGATCATGTTTATTTCTCCAGTGGAAAAGCTTGTCAGAAACTGATGTGTCATCAAGGGAAGATGCCACAGATCCCAGAAGAAAAATGAAGATGCCCACTCAATAGAGGTATGACATCTCGACCTGAATGTCTTGCTTGCATGGTTATTGTGGCCAATAAAAGCATGTGGTTACTGTCTCTTAGCATGAGGAAAAAAAACTCGACTACATGGTAGTGGTCAAAAATTTTTAAACATTTTTTATTGATAAAAACTGAAGATAAGGAGAAAAGACGCTGCTGTAGAATTGTTTTTGACAACAAATGGTACGCATGAAGACATGATGATTCACACTTATATAATCCTCACTAATATTTCCTGATTATACAACCATTAAGATACTAATCTGGCATGCTTTTCCATTTCTTGAGTTAAGAACATATCCACTGCATCGCCCCGATAGTGATAATAAAATCCACACCATGTGGTTGGTAGTGCATGGATAAAATTAAGAGGTGAAATGTTTCAAAATATCTGCAAATTCATGCTATCTCTATGAATTAACTCAAAAACAAGTCAATCAATATGAAATCTTAGAAATAATCATTGAATGCAATTGATATTCCCAATGATGGTTTTTTAACAGATCACATTATCTACAGAGGAGCCGACAGCAGTCCTAACAGCCTCCTGTAGCTGTACTATAGGCCTTAGAGGTCAGTGTGGGCATATTGGTGGTGTGCTCTACCAGATGGCGAAGTTCAAGTCCAGGGGATTCAAAGTCATTCCAGAAGATTTGGCCAAGACTTCACTACCCCAGACCTAGCACCGGCTAAATCTGACTCCTAAGTCTGTAGTTTTAAGCCCAACCCTTAAACGACACAGAAACATAAACAACTCATCAATGAGTTGCATGCCTCTAGGCTTACCTGCACATTGTAACATCTGTACTAGGAACATAGTACATACTGGTCATGTTCTTAGCCACCGGCTGTAGGTATTCAAAAAAAGCTACAAAGTCAAGATAGTTCCTGAACTATCTGAACCCAGTATAAAACCGTACCATGTCAGGATTATAGGAAAACCGACAAATACCGAACTTTTCGATCTGTAGTTGATCTTTCATGGCCTGATTCTGTTTTTGTGATTCTTCATACTTGATTTGCATATCCTGTAGCAACTTCTCTAGCTGACTTCTTTGCTGTCACTCTCTTCCACAATCATCTGGATGTCAAGATCAGTATTGACAGGCAGGGGCTGGTCGTCCATCTGAAATCGTCCTTGGTGAAATGGAGAGAACACACAGACGTGCTGTCTGATACCTGGAGTGCATATACATTATGAAAACAAGATAATAAATATGAAAAGTATCAACGTATTCCTTCTTATGTGCTTTACTTCCTTAAAACACATGAAACTATTCAAATAGCTCAAGCCTTCTTATAATCGCTCGCAGTCACATGTTCTAGATCGTAGTTGTAAACAACTCACCATGAACCCGTGTTCTGGACCTTGTTTTCGCCATATTTTGTGAAGCCAGGCTTTTATTTTTGTAGAATCTTTTGGAAGTCGGTGAAATGAAATATCTGGGTTAACTGTTCCATCACTCTTACAAAACGGAACGCAAAAATAACGATGGCTATTTGGTCGAGACACAGCGGCAGACGATGACATGTTTACAACTCGCTGCGGTCCGGCTAACGAGGTCGTAGGTCAACGGGGCTGCCCACCCATGGCCTCGTTCTGGCCGCGGAATGTGCGGCATGCATAAATATTGAGAACCCCCAATCCAACTGCCGAAGTACACCCGGTTACCATTGGAGGGGAACGTCGTGATTATTCTGGTAACCCTAAATAATCCATTGCTTAAGGTTCAAGAGATGAATATAAGATTTATGTTTCACACGTTCAGTCCACTTGTGGTCGTGTTGATGACTTATCCATATGATATGATATTTACCTTGCGTTATATACTGCGCATTATTAATACCATACATGCACTCGTGCTGCTAGGAAACAATAATGTAACAATAGGCCCATGGGTACATAGGAGAACAATTGATGAAATGTTTTTATCACAATCATTGTTATCACAATTAAAATCATTTAAGG
>CM067353.1:75133291-75183291 GCA_034190875.2 Urechis unicinctus | reverse complement strand
ATGTCCTAAGTGATGCAACGAAAAGCAGTTGTATGTAGACACTCAAAGAATCACCATCGTGACCATTGCAATGGAAAAAGTATGTTCACTACAAATAACTTGAGCCGGCAGCATTGGTCAACAAAGTCCAGAGTATCTGTCCATACGGACAGCTATATATACAAATTCAATTTTCCACATGATTACCATGCTTACAGATGAGGTGGTGACAAGGGTAGCTAGTGATTAGCTTCGGAGCCAGTTCATGAGAGGTAAACGCACAAGCTAATCAAACATGACCGTCACAGTGCTTTGCAGATGTTTGGGGCTAGATTATTTGTCTCATCAGAAAACCTCATTACCGCCATAATGAATTGGCTTAATATTGCAAATAACAAGAAGAAAAAGAGACCAACACATACATCGACTGCTCTGTAATAATAAATAAGAGATGGATAAACACAGCCACATCGAGTATTAATGCAAATGACACATGCCTTATCTGGAAATATAGCTTGGAGATGCTCATGATACGCACTAGCGTTACGCAAACTCCAGGCGTAGGCTTTACACGAAAATTGAGCTTTGTTTCTTTACTTTGACTTATGAATTTTTGATGGATCGTTTTGTCAATGCTGGAGAGAAATTGTTTGAGCTCGTAGGCCAGAAAAAGACTGATTTTCGAGTTGGAAGACATCTTGTGACGATTCAACATTAAGCGTATTAAGCTTTTCAGATTGCGTAACTATGCTGTATTGCAATGCAACCTTATTGGCAGTCTTCAATAATGTTTGAGAGAACCTGTTCACGGGAAGATTTTACAACAATCTCGACAATATCTAGCTGCACGCATTAACTGCATCTTTACGAGAGGACCACGGCAAAGTCGCGTGAAACGTGGAGGTCAGGGCTTCCATTGAGGATGCGCTTGTGAGAATGGTATTAAGAATTGTGAGCCATACATTGCTCTATCAATTTAAGTTTCCCCGCCCCTACAGTTCCAAGCCCCTCTTCTCGACCAACCTCATTCAAGCCATCCCCAAAAGCCACAAGTTGTGTTACACTGCCTACCAATGTTAAGCTGTACCGAGCTCACCTACCAGTATCAATCGTGACATTTGTAAACTATTCTAGCTATGATAAAATGTCGAATTCCGTCCCGTTGTTTCCAACATTACCAAACAACCTTCCAGCTCTGACTTTATACCGAATTTCCTGAGTAGCAACCATACAATGCGTGTTTGAATGGCTGTCAAAAACTTACTTACTGGATCATTGGTCTACTAATTTGGCAGAGTTTCTATGGCTTCAATATTAATGTTTTGGAGGACGATGTAAACGCAGACCATTAACAACCCAGCTATCTCGCACTAAATCAACTCGTTTAATGGAGAACAAGGTTTCAGACGTTGGAAGATGCCACAGTTGTTCGATGATGCCAGCATTTGCGACATCATTCATCAACCGTACTAGTGCCCATGGACAGTAATTTATAAACGGACATATGCTTCTGTAATCGTCTAATTAAGGTCTGTATTTACAGGTCGGAATAGATTATCTGCAGCGCGGCATGTACATTCAATAGATATTCACCCATCAGTAATAGCCACAGTTTGATACTCTGCAACGGAGAGTGTGAACCTTACCGAGCAATAAAGAATAAGGGTACCGTTTCCGATGTACCATAAATAAATACAATTGTGTTCCATCCATATACGTGCAACATAAAGGCAATAAAGCTCCGGCAATATAATGTGGGCTGTCGCACAGTTGGTAGTATCTATCAGCAATAATCTTTGAATAAAGAGACAAATTTGTGACAAGATTATAAATGGTATCGCGTTTTACTTCAATCTCATTTAAACGACTGGCACTGTCCAAACAAAGTCACCATCCTTGCCATCGCGACATTGCCTCGAAGAGAGCCATAAGAAATGAATGCTTCATTTCACAACATTTCATTTGTCATATAGACGCAACGTAATTTTATTGGCGATGTGACGTTTTGCAGTGATAGGATACTCATATAAATATAACCACGAAACGCACACTACCAGGGATATGGAAAAAACGTCAAATTTGATCAAAATAAGTTAGTTGATACCATATGTCGCCATTAAGGTGTGCCCTGGGGTCCATGTCATCTCAACTGCTTTACTTGCAAATCCAATTAGGCATGAAAAACATTCAAGTTGCAATTAATATCAAAATATAACATAGGTGAAGATATTCCATAGATGGAATCGAACTTGCACGAAATTTTTTCTCTAGATGGCTAAAATCTAATACGTAAACGTGATGCATTTTTTATGAATCAGTCGTTAACTGCCTGTCTTAATGTTAATTGGTATTGTGAATATGCCTGCAACAGGTTTTGCCATAGGTTATCTACAATATGCATTTACTTGTGGTATCAAGCAGTGTATTGCATTAAATACCTAAACGCAAAACTAATTCAATATTGGATGAGCACTCAGATAAATGTTGTTGCTCACATACAGCCACTGAAATATCATTGATATTAGCAAATATGCTAAGTGCAAATCTATGGAACTACACCATTGAGCATTTGGATATCTAAGTTCAGCCATGTTAATATAAGAAAATTTTTTGTACTCGTGTTAATCGACCACTTTTGATCTGACAGGCATTTCTACATAACTTGTAGTATGGAATGTAGTGTTCAATAAGATCTTAATTCTTTTGTCCATTGGAATTAATGTCACCTAGAACAAAGACTATGTTTTTCATTACGATGATTGCAAGATGCAGCAAATTATGCGCTTTGTGATTAATGGCATACTCTTGTGTACATAAAAGGATTATGCGATCTCTATCAATTAAAATGTACGCATGTAAATGTAATGAAGTGATCAAATTTGACCGCATTTGCTGGTTCGTTTTAGTACAATACTAGCTGCTGTTAGCATACTTAATCGAGTTCATCCGCATAACTCGTCTATTAATTTGGGTATAAGACCGCTGGTAATATACAACTTTTATCAGGGTAAATCATACCAGTTTTACGTTATGAACAGACAAGTCACCCACACATATCTTTTGTTATACACGAGAATGATCCAAATTTACAGTTGCTTTATTTTGTCTTTCGAGAACAAATGCGATGAATTTAATGTCTATTGATGTATCGTTTGCCATTACGCATAGAGTAAAATACTTGTGATTAAACTCCAGATGGGCACATATGCAATAGTTAGTGGATGTGCACTCCTAAAACACTCTGCAGTAAATTGGGCCATGCAATTTGCAGACATACAATACCACATCAAAGAGCAAATTAAGCCGGTGAAATATACCTCACTCACTGTCACAGTTCTCTTTTGCGCCTTAACAATCTGCAAAGTCAAACATTCACGACGATGTGATTGTAAATGACACCAGAAACAGATGTTGATCCCTTAGATCTCAATATATGTCACAATATTATTCGTGAATCATCGGGTCTGTATAGGGTATTTTTGGAATCCGTGAATCATTCCACTTTATACTATGGATCTTGTCACACATCACAATTTGTAATAAACATAGATATTTAAAAAGTCATTCAGGATTTTATCATCACCAACATTCAATGATGGCATGTGGAATTAGAAATAATATTGAGTTGACGTATGAACAGCATGGGAACAAGTAACTTCTTTGGCATCACCAAACAAAATATGAGCATGATATTCATGTGCCTTGTGAGTCGGCATAAAACCCAGACACGTCAGCCTTGGTTGATGATGTTGTGGAAGCAATCATCAACTAGAAAATAATAGCGTATCACACATCAATGTTAATTAAACTGATGAAAGATAATACATATCACTTGCAATAAAATGGGTAGCCACTATGGAAAGATTAGACAAGAAAATAATAGTACACTTTAACATATATTTATCTCATTCCTTTGAAGAACTGTTTTCCAGCAACAAATGATTTTAGAAGTGTACAGGGCAGGGATGATAGGCTCATTCATGACAAGGTCCTTACAGTTTCTTACTCCCAAGCTTCTTCAAAAATTTATGTTATGGTAACATCCTAAAGCAATACAGCGCGCCACATTTCTAAGCAACAATCAATGAAAGCGCAGTGACAACAACAAATCACCTGGAGTAAGGCTTCAGCCTCGGACGTCACCAAAATGTGCGCACCAACATAGCCGCGCACGACAAAGAGAAAGTATACTTTTCCCAAAGTTTATTCACTAATCATGGCTTAATTGCTGGTATTGACTACAACCTTGAGCTCATATTTATGCTTCATACCGTACAAATTATCTGCTAAAAACAATTTTTGAACTATGCCACAATTTCCATGCTGTAAATTAGATTGGAATTGCGACGTTGATGGTAAACACCATTAGCATTCATCCGAGCAAGCGTTGACTGGCCGTGATGAGAGTCTGGTGGTACGAGGAAATACTGATCTGTATATGGCAACTGATTTTCTTCAGTTCCCTTTCACAAAAGAGTCGAGCATCAGTTTTCGTTTGGGCAATGTTGTTTCTGTTTAGCGCTTATCGTTGGTCCCCATCACGTCACCATATCGTCTCCTTCACCTCTTCCGAAAGTATATCTCTTTACAGCTACTATTAGTTTCGCACCTGTCAAGAAATGAGGGAGTTATTGTTGGGTAATTTATTTTAGTGTTATTAGCGGATTGAGAGATTTGCAAGACCATGCATTCATCATAAATGGACTAAGGAAATATTTGCCCCAAATCTCCGTCTCAACACACGATTAATGATATCAATGATTACCTCGAACGGTTGTAAAAGGTTAATGTTCCACTCTAGCATGGCAAGTTTATCGCTAATATCTAAGCCATTACTCGGAGCATCCATTAAGGTGACCAATGGGTTGGGACAACAATATCCAACCATCTATAAAGTATCAATCTAGTCGGCAATACTGCGAGCATAGATCAATCGTTAAATGATCCCATAAATATTTATTCAGATCTAAGCAGTTATTGATGCGCTCTTTGAAGGTACCAATAATAATAAACGTTTATTCCTGACATGCTCATTCAATTATTTATTGTAGTACATGCAGTTTTATCACAAATTAAATGTTCTGATGGTCTATTCGATCAGTCCAAAACAGCTATAAGCATCAAAGGTGACATTACACAGCGCATTGGTAATCCAAACGTCGTTCTTAGCATCAAAGGACATATTGAAGTGGCAATAGATCGGAGAGGGTCGGGGCGGTGGTGTGACATCCGGAACTGCCCTCTGATATGCCATTATCCGCCTAACATGTGCATATTCATCTGAGCAACATGCCAGGATTTATATGTGCCTTAAGTGGATGTCTTAACCTCTAAGCGAAATCTCAAGAATGTACTTATCACATTGGTTGACTTAGTAATGATTTTCACGTCATTGAATTGCTAAAAGAAATTGTATAGACGGCCTAACACCCGCTATCGGTCTACATTATAGCAAATATTTGCGTTATAGTGTCATTAAGTTTATGCATCAGATCATCTATCTTTAAGCACAAGCTTGCCTCAAGTATATCTAGATCACGGCGCTGGTAACACAATTAGGTTATGACATAACCCAGCCAAATATGCCTAAGGATATCTTGTTGCAATCAAAGAGACAATGTAATGAAGGTTCAACTGTGACAGTTTCAATTGGATAATTCGTGGACGCTATCTTGTGATCATTGCACACTGAAAATACAAGATGCGGCCAATGTTACTGAATAGGCCACGGTCGATTTGTATGCATAGATGTAACATATAAGACAATATAAGCAGAACCTTGTACATAACAGACTACAGCACCATTTTAAAGATACATCGTCTCCTTGTGAGGCAGTCAGCTAGTATGTCAAAGTCAACCTCGCACAATACCCGAGCAACACGCCTCTCTAATCGCGAACATTTTTAAAGCAAACATTCCTCTAAATTGATTGGGATTGGTTGGAACCTAACGAAAGTGCAATAAATCAACTGGTGTAGAGGTGCAATATTGTTAGGCCTTGTAGCTAAGAGGAAATGGCCAGGGTGCTGCCTCCTTCAACGATATAAATCACCAAGTTTAAATGACTCGTCGCACTGAATAACAACAATATCGCATGCAGATCTGTAGGCAACGGTGTAATGTCGCATTGCTGTTCTGTCAACAATAAGCAACTGAATGGTAGTAAATCAATAATGTGAATGCGTCGAAATAACAGTGAAAATATGACGGCGGCGGTAAGCATTTACGAGAGCAAAAACTGGGAGAGAGCGTTCATGTGAGCCTTACAACGTGCCCATTTAGAGTCTTAACTTGCAGAAATACATGCAAGTCACGCCCATCACTCATGCGTTTTCCAACGTTTGCATGGTGTGCCCAAGATTAATACAACGCTAAGTGTATGCTGACGTCTGTTTTTTGGGGGGGTTGTATTTAAATTATGTGCATTTATTGCCTCTTAAGATAACACGTACCGAGTGTGACATGTACTGATAAAAACTGCCCAGTTGGTATTGTTAATTTTACTTTCTTATCACAATATTCACAGTTACATCAATGCATACTATGTGATATGATTGCATTTGAATATGGGCTTAATTTGACTACGGAGCGGATGAAACAATTCCACAGTCACGTTTAACCAACTTAACATTTCTTGTAACTACACTTTGCAAAACATAACTCAGAAGTATTTTAGAGAAGAAAACCTCAGATGTTCTAAGAAGCTCTGGTTATGTTAAGGATAATGTGGAGAAACATATTATTTGGATTCTTTTGAAACGGTCACATTCATATGGTCATTGGGTTTTTTTCGGTCCTAAACAAGCAGCATAAAAAGGTGTGTGGATGTTGCTGCAGTAAAAGTGTCACACTGCTGACCTTATGCAAGTAACAAAGAAAACCAAATAATGAATTGTAATATATGGCGAATAGACTAATGCCGTATCCAAAACGCCAAAGCGATTGAAGACATCAGCAGCAAATTCTCCATCCTGAAGTGGGACTGACTGCATGCACAGTTCTCATTGAGACTAATCGTATCAGGATATAATGCATAGGATTATACGATGCAGATTTCAAGTGCCATTTCGTAAGCCGTACCTTCCGTTGAAATGTCTTTATCCAATCTCTGTATCCCACATATCCTCTGAATGATTTACGTCTTGGTACATGCATGACTTCACCTCAATCAGTTGCAGAAAATAAAACAAAACGAAACATTCTATTCTATATTGACCCGAATCACAGGTGTTCCCATTCAGCTAATTTTAAACCAAAGATTGTGGAGTTAGTTTTAGCGTCTATTCAGATTATAATTGCATTGTTTTTATTTCTCCTAGTATTCACATTGATGTTTTCGTAATGGATGCTATTTACTCTCAAGGTGGCATGAGTATGCCTGCTGTGGATGTGTTATGATATCGCAAAGTTCATGCAATTTTTATTCACCCTGCCAACATGTATATTCTATCATGTGATGTAAATGCAAAACGTATGCACTTGCAGACAGTGGATGCAGCCTGCGCTTCAAAACGAAAGTAAAACGCTATACATAAAAACACTGTTCATACCGTGAGAGGCTTTAGGGTACACTGGGAAAGCACATGAAGGCATTATCGCATATATCAGCTGCATCGTTCGACACGCACCAGATTCATAACCTAATGATAAATGTGACCGTTGAGTGCATGGTCTAACATGAAACGTAAAAGTTAGCATTCGTTGTCCTTTTTTTGCTTACAATATTCATATAGCACTGTACTGTGTAACTTCAACTTTACATCAGCAATCCATCGCGGAATAGAAATAGTGTATATCGCGATATTTTCTCATTTGTACCGATTGACTCTGAAGGATAATTCCCTGTTCTCATTGTCATCGCTATAATTGTCTCAAACTTAATCTGTATTGAATAGTTCAACCAACTGACTTCAGTGACTGAACACGGACAATATTCACGGCGTCTGGATGGGATGTAAATAAATGTTGGCTGTGATATTGCCTTGCTTGGAAGATTCGATTTTTCAGCAAAGGAATTCCCAAATATTCGATTAAACTCTACCCCAGACTGGATGTCGCTGTCCATTTCATTTAAATCATGTATACTAAGATGCTAATGAATGAGCTTTGTGTGCACAAGAATTATCTCGATGAAATTAAAGCAGATTGGACACAGGTGGATTTGTAAATGATTTTTTCAATCACTGTGAATACGATTAAACCGAAAAAACATGTTGCACGTGTCGTCAAACAATGATCTACCATACAATTATGGCATCTTACAACTGCGCCATATCAAACGGAACATCACGGACAAATATCATCTGTTCAACCACCGCTCGCGACGCAATAGGAAAGGAAATGAACCGATAATGTGAGCCTGAACAGGGTGGACATCAATCGGAATATAGCTGTGCCGTGTCTGTGTATGTGTGTGTGATTGTGTCTGTGTGTGTGTGTGTGTGTGTAGACGTGCGTGAGTTTGTGAATGTGTGTCGGTCCTTGTAAACACCGCTTTACCAATGGGTCTGGATTCTTTTTTCCATTTTCGTCGGTGTTGCACTGTGGTTCATTAACATTTGTTGTTATATATTTTTAGTAGGCAGGAGTAACCTGGCACCCTGTTCATCATATATTATTGTTCAAGAAAATAACCATATCGACACACTGCACAGCGGCAGCAAGCGATTGGTGTGAAAGAAATAATTCGCTTCTTCCAGACATTACAATTCAACCACAAAGGAATATGTGCAGGAAATGATTGCCCATTTACACATAGCAACTTTAACAGAGGAGATAAGCTGATTTAGTCAAAGGTTAAATGATGCCTGCGACAGAGGCTGCTACAAAGAGGTACATTAGTCTTTAACTGTTTAGTACAAATCATGCACTAACCTTGACAAAACATAAAATGCATTCATTATATTGTGAATCAAATCGATCAATGAATTTAATGTCTGCTATGCTGCTTCAACGTTATCCTAGGTTGAATAGACTTTTTAATTCGAAACAGATGAGTCATAGTTTTCTACTTAACGCGAATACGATTGCCTCGGTTGCAAATCCATCAGTATTAATTAGTTTGATGAATTATGCGAATATTATGCGATATTTAAGTTTGTTACATACAACATCAAACAGATTAAGGGACAGACTTACGACTTTTACGCTTTTTGACAACAGTATAATCTGCACTGGCTCATTGAGGTGGGACTATATTACCACCTTATTGTATTACCACGATTGTAATCCCAATATAATTGCAGGCGGCTAAACGCTGCATGAATTCAATTACACAACTGATATATTTTCACTGACAAAAGCAATCAGCAGATATTATGACACTCATCTATTTACTATGAGGACTTGAGTGACAGCATACAAATTACTATGGTCGCTCACGTGGTCCGCAGACGGCCCTTAGCAAAGCGCCATCAATTATCTCTCCCTTTCATGTTGACATTGTTATGTACCAGCGTTTTATGCTTTATCCGACATCGAAGTACCACAGCGTTGGTGATGTGTGATCAAATATCATGTATGCCGTCATTATTGACCTCACCAATTCAATAATAATTTCTCTGGGTGCCATTCTGGGCTTATATAACTTTATAAAACTCCACAAGAGATGTCGTAAGCGAAAAAAAATCGCAGCATCATTCATGCTCAATTGTAACATATCAGTCTATTCAAACGTAACTCGCGTCTGTCACAACAGCCGGCCATATATATATATATATATATATATATATATATATATATATATATATATATATATATATATATATATATATATATATATATATATATATATATATATATATATATATATATATATATATATATTATATATATATATATATATATATATATATATATATATATATATATATATATATATATATATATATATATATATATATATATATATATATATATATATATATATATATATATATATCTATATCTTGAATCAGAGTCTCTCCTTGATGGATCGTTGTCGAGGTTACATTTGTGGTTAGATGGTCCCCATCACCTCAAAGCGCATCGTCTACTTCTTGCGTCAGCGCATATCCTGACAGCGTTCGTTAGTCTTCTGAAACCGAACGCTGGTGGCCAAATGTCAGACGAAAAAATGTTTTCTGTTATATCACGTCTTTTGGTATTGTGACCTACAGCGTCATTTGAGAATCGTGCTTGAGTTTCGGATGATAAAACTGCGTTTGTATCGGGAGCATTATCAAAGTCTGACTGTGGGCCTTTTGAGAGAGTTGAAACAGCTTCTATTGCCAGGAAAGTGACATAAATGTTAAAATAGTAATGTGGATATAGCCAGACTGGTGTCTGGGATCGATCACAGAAGCCAAGCCCCTATCACAGGCAGAGGTCTGGTGATGACGTGGCAATACTAATTAGTTATAATCGCGACAACATAAAGCCGTATATATTAAGATATACACTAATCTTTGGCATATCTGCTGCGGTATGAACGACAAATGTGGCTCGTATGATTAATGAAAATGACATAAATGTTAGAATAGTAACATGGATATAGGCAAACTGGTGTCTGGGGTCTATCAAAATCCGCAATCGAAGGGTGGCAGATGTCAGCTGTGGCTTGGCAATACTTAATAGACATTGTGGAATCTTTAAACCGCAATAACAGAATATTTTTAAGATATGTACTAATCTGTGGTATATCTGCTGCGGTATGAACGACAAATGTGGCTCGTATGATTAAAGGTCGTCTAAGCATCCAGTCATAAGGCATGTAGACAAATGAACAACCTCAGTAATGTCTATAACCTGGAATACAACAAGCGCATTCAGAAGAATATAAACGCCGCAAGATGTAATGTTAGGCGTGGTTGGAATCAATCCGTTGGACGGATCACTGCCAACAAATACAATCTTTATAAACAGATGAATCGCCATGCGCGATAAAACACCACTAATGCCGCTAAAAAAGGGTACTGTTTTCTGACATGCACTAATGTTCGGTATATAGGTTGTGGTATGGAAGGCAAATACTGTTAGTATAATGAATAATGAACAATGCTGTCACCCGACTGTTTAATAATGCTCAAAGAATAATTGCCACTATACTTATGCAAATATTATACCGCTTACTAATGTCCACAAACTAAAGGAACATTATTAATAAAACTGTTTACGTAATTAACTGCATAGCAACCTCCTCTCAGCCAATACATTTTTTCGGTATCTTTCTAATATCCGGTTATCACACATCTATTTAGTTTTTCATACCTTGCAAGTGTTACAGCAGGGGTTTTCTCAAAAGTGCTTTGCTGGTTAATATTAATCTGGTAGCGTGTTCCTCATCGGGAAGTCACAGTCCCATGTTTCTCGCTGAGACGAATTTGTAATAAGAGCAAAGCCAGACAGCGCATATGGGTTGCTCTGTCTCAGGGACGATCGACTGGGCAAGAATCTGGTACGGAAATGCGACAAAACCGTATCGTGAGTAATATAAAAAAAGGAACATTTAAAGTTTTCTTCAAAGTCTAGAATTATATTGAACAGTAAGCAAAATTATACCAAGCCAAGGCGTTTTTCCAACCGGCATAATATTGATGTTATCACACATTCTAAAAAAAGCTTATGAATGAGTTAGGATAAACTTGATTCCGACAACAGACACTACGTTATCCAACTGATGCATATGATTTAGCATAATGATGTACATGCAAGATATATCGTTTATTTGAGCAACGACTTAGCTATGCCTGTCGAGTTCTTGAAGCAACCAAATTGAAGTTATTCATTCAGTGACAATAGCGTATTAATGTAAGTATTACCTGACACCGGCTCTACATTCTGGCTGCTTAGAGAAGAAAGTATCTTGTCAGATTCTCATCAACAAATGAGCCCAAATGAAAACAGCATCAACCCAATGCCCACCCAGACGCAAACAACGAGCAATCTGCTTCATTGTAGCTTAAAACGCACGGAGATTATTATGTAGTGAAGTAACGTTTGATTATCAGGTATAATATCCGTTGTGTGGCCATCCTATACCTAACTCGTATCAAAGCTAAGCAATAAATAATAAATAATTGTTTTCCGGTCAGCATTGCGGTCACGGAAATGAGAACCTATATTGGTACAGCACAATAGTGACAGCAGAATCACAGGATGGAATTTCGATTTGCTGATAAGCTGTAACCCCCAAATTATTTCATTTCCATAAAATAAATCGACATTTTCTAATGTAGCTAATAATAACATGACCATAGGATGAAATATATGTGGATGTGAATCAACCTCGTGGATTGCATAGCATCCACGAGTGGAAGACTAAATTGTACAAATATATATTATATTTGAGGAAAACTACTGACAACACCCTTATAAGTCGCAATATACCCAAAATGGAGATAATCGATCGCTTTGCCAGTGATTTGCAGCAGGAATGTCCTATGCTTACATATAATAATTAAAGATGGTCTTTTCCGTCTTATCTTAATAGGCTATGTGTCATGCATTTACAATAAGGTGAAAAGGTTTTGTACAAAATATTAGGACTGGAGTGATGGAAAATCATGGATCTGAATCTTGTGCCAAGTTGGTGGAGGTATTAATTCAACAAGAATGTGTAGGATATTATCAAAGGGTATTATTCAATGGCTCAAGCCCACCAAGTTACAGCTATGCTAAACTGTAATCGATAGTGGTGGACAATAAAAATGGCTAACTGTTCATGATTTATTCCTTGTGTCTCATTTATTTCTGTAGACACCTTGAAATCAGCTCGTGTTGGTGCTCACACATTTCTAATATATAGTTCTACAGCTTCCTGCCAACATTTGCTAACTACCGCAAAAGTTTATGTGCCCGCCCAGACTGTAGCCGTCTTGCCAAGGACAGTTTCGCCGACTCACCAACCTAAGTATAATACAGTCAACCACTAAATGTCAAAACACGAATCACGGGTTCATGTCGCTCTCATAAGAACGCCCTTACCAAATGTCATTAGTACTATATGTCAAATAATAATAGTTTGCGATACATTTATTTATGTATGTTTTAGTCGATAGTTTTTATATCATTTCTAGCAGCTATATAAACTGTTTCGAGACCAAATTGAACATAGGGAGCAGGTGCTGTCCAAGCCATACAACTAATCATGCAATATATCGAAAGTGACTTGTTTACACTTGCTTGTTTAGACCATCATTGCTTGGATAGATCGTAATATATTGTATGAAAGCTTAACTTAGGAGAGAAGCATTGTGTTAACACGTTAGCTGAGGTAAAATGATTTAACGGCAATTGTTTGACAATTATGGTCAGTATCACGTCATTCATACATTGAATAACCGGATTCATAACAAATGTCGTATAGATATCTAAAGTCTACACCATACTAGCCATTTTTGGCACATCATATTTGTTGGACCTGTGTAGATTTGTTTTTGTTATACATATTCATGCAATTTACAGCTGCAATATAATATTCAATATATAGTTGTGTGACAACAGTACGTAAAAGAAATGGCCTGATCACAATGTCCGTCGCTGGGCACATCCACAACCGCAACTGCGATGATCGATATCCTTAACAGACACCTTTTTGATATAGTCACATACATTTTCACCACCCCTTTTTGATTCTACATAAGGCCTTAACTCTACTATATTGGATTGTCATCTTCATTTGCGTAAGGATATATGCGAGACAAGCAATAATGTATCGCTTTATTACGCAATCAATTCTAGATAATCAGACAGATGTATATTCAATAACCCGTGCATGAATTTAATTTACTGGTGAGATCAGTGAGATAAAAATCAATCATTTAATCTGACAGGCTATATACTAGTGAGAGATATCCTGCTGTGAAAAAATATCACCCAAAGCCAGAGGAATGGCGCTGAATATGGATATGAACAAATGTTCTTCCTTTGTCTTTGAGCACCGTAAATGTCAACGATCGTCCATTGCTATGTAAGTATTGTCGGTGTTGCACAACGGTATACATCACCATAGTTTGTTGGCGGCATCGACATAGTTTGTTGGCGGCATCGACCTTATACGACTTTAATGTGGGAATTCCTCCAAATGGACTCTTTCAGTGACTGCTAAAAGTAATGGTAATATATGCAAATCTGAATGCCACTTTGTTCTATATTACCACAGAAATAGCAATAGCAATCATACTTAGTGATCATGCAACAACGAAGCAGCTAATTGATCAACACTGCAAGCGATAAGAAACTCATCCCAGAAGACCACGAATCTTCTGCTTATGAACCTAGATTCCATGTTCTATCGCTCTCTCTCTAGACATATATTTGACAGACGAGCAGTAATTCCTCCACATGACAAATGCCAAACCATAGGAAATGTCACAAATCTCTGCTCGCATGCCTCACATAAACATGAATAACATATGTCATAGATAGCGAGGATACAGGAGAAGTTCTTGCCTTCTAAATGTACTTACTACGGCCCTTATGTGAACATCCATTGTAATAAGGTCCAACGATGCAGGTTTTGTTATTTGTCAGTGATATGCAGTACATCGGCCAACAGTCATCCACATGAAAATAGCAGAGCTAAAAAGCGTATTGTGAAATGGCACAAATAGCACTCTATGGCAAATTATTATAAACTAGCAACATCGGATGTGCCAATGTACACAAAAAGGATAATGTTCGCCCCGCTTAATGTGGCAATTTTTTTATCGATTAGCTTATTAAAGTATATGTCAGTCCAAACAGATAAAGTTATTAAGGCTTCCTGCTTTCTAGGCTGAGTATGTGCTGCTTTAGACACCGCTCTGTTTGTTTCAGGTGTTACTGAATTAACGTGGATTCTTTTGGAATAATTAACAGAACGAATAATCCTAACACAATCATAAGTTTAAAAGGCAAAAGAAAAATCAATTAGAACAGCAATTAGGATCTCCGATTTCCTGCTACAAATGAATAGGCGGGTAATACACCATAATGCTTGAGAAAGCACATATATTGGGTGCGAAAGAATTCTTTTCTACACGATGCAGTACTTACGGCAACCAGCAGTAGCGATTCGTCATGTAAGCAGTGACCCCCGTCGACTCTCATATTTAGAAAACAAAATCTTTGACGCTACAGAGCAAGTAAACTTATAGGACACCTCCTTAATCGTCAACAGCTAATTATGAAGTATGAAAAAGGGTAGAAAGCGTTACTGATGGATATTTTCACGAATGGTTTGCATAATGTACGCATTGATTTGCCCTTCTAGTGGTCTGTCATGGAAATAATACCGTTTTCCAAATCACATCTGGACGAAGACAAGGGATGATCTGTCTAAGTCAACTGCTTGTCAGACATGATATTATTGTGTGCAATATATCATCAAATGGCTGCAAAGGGCGATTGAATGACGCTGTCACTGAATTGTTCACTGACTACATATGCCAGCTAGAAACGGCAATAGGCTAGTGCTCTGAGCACCAAGCATGAATTCCTCATCAGTATTTGATAGAATGACTATGATATACCAAATTAATAATAGTAACTAATCACTTGTAACCAACCAGATACTAATTGGTTTTGAAGGAATTATTCGAGACACTAATTTAAACAATATGTTAGATTTGAAATAGATACAGGCCGTTCCTGGTTGTTTGCTTGGAATAAGAGCTATCACCAACATTGAACAACGAAACAACTGCAGACTTAACAAGACAATCCCTGTCCTTTTAATTATGTGCAAGTGCGTCATGCAACCAGGAAATTATGGATAAATGAACTCGTTGAAATACAGCTTGTGGAATGTTCATCTTAACACAACACTCTAAACATCCAGTTTGCCCGTTTGATATCACGGTTACGGTGTTTAAGTAATCACCAACCATGTTTATATCCAAAAGATTCGGACGATCACGATATAGGTAAAATATATGCTGATGTCTTCGGGAATCAGATGTTGTCGCATAAACTAGCCCAAATTTGCCTCTTTATGCTGCGAATTATAATACGTAGAACGTATTATGGCTTGTTGCTAATTGCTATGCAAATAAATGTTGTCAACTTGATCAACTATTGATTTGCCTACAAAACAAGCAGAATATTAGTATATTAAGAACAGTTTTATATGATAATAATGATGGTCTGTTTGCACTGTGCAACAAAGGAATAAAAGTGTACATATAACAATGCAGAACAAATTTCCAATAGCAACAAAAGTTTATTAATGGTACATTTATTTAGGTTTAAACGGCATTCCAAATGCCTCGCTCTCTGCAAAGCAAATTTACGCTAATTGGTTGGCAATAGAGGAGACAATTAAATGACTGTGATATGGGAGGCTGCAATTAATTATTTGTAACGCTCATTTATCTCAGATGCTAACGAATTTTCTGCCAAACAAACGACACGGTCGTAAGATGGTGATGAGCAATATCAACACTCGGTAACCATGTCTGGTTGTAAAACTAACTAAAATCTTGCAGGCTGAGTTACAATCTCCCACACAAATTACCCGTAATTGATTAAATCGTATTTGGTTGCTGTTTCTATAACCTTAAACTTATGACTTTGCAATTGCCATTACTTCTAGCAGCAACAGAACAAGTTATGCTCGTGCTGGAAGAAGCAGCCAACGAATGGTTTTTTCAACTTATATGAACAATTCAAACGACCTTGACATGTAAAACCATATGAATTGCCGGATATGCTTATATGCATCCACTTGATCATTATATATTGCAAATGCTTTGCGGTGCAATGTCGATCCCATTAGAATTGCCTACATATCTTTCATAGCGGTGAGAATCTACTGGCAATTTGACGAATTTTATTCGAATGTGGCAAGTAGGGTTGCGTCCCAATATTTGTTTTGCAAGTTCAATACAAAAGCTAGTCCAAGCAGCAAAGAGCGTGCAGTGGACATGTGCGTTAATGAAAGGCTGCAACCACATTTACAAGGTTTTGTTACAAACTTAATAAAAGGTACAATATCGCTCAACAATTATAGCCCTTGATGCTTGTTGCGAACTGTTAGGATTCCATTACTCCATATGATACTATATCGACAGCTCAAGTAGCATTTTGTGAGATCATTAATTTTTCTAATGGAGAAGTATCAATGGTTATTATGGGCCTCGGAACAACGAAATTGCCGAGTTACCCATATATCACGACTTAACCGCTATGATAACGACAACCGCAGTGGTAAATTAATGGTATGAGTTGAATAGGTTGGCAAGAAGCCGCATTCCTCTAAGGCCTGCCCGCACAACATACTTGATTAACTTCCCTTATGCCGCCCAGGCAATTATGTGAAAGTGGCAACCATCTTGTTTCGAGACATTCATTTTCCATTCACTATGAATATTTTTTCTGCGATACTTATTTGTCTGCAATAAATTTTCCCTTTCATACACTCTCCATACACGGGTTTAAAGTTCGTTGTCGTATGCCTTGTCAACGTGAAATTGTTATAATTTAAGACCGAATCTAATTCTTAATTGTGGCTGAAATCAAGTAATTGCATCCTTACAAACAACCGTTCTGATCCGTCAAACAATGCATCTATACAGTCGAAGTCAGCTTGTAAGTCATCTCTGTAGCAAAGTTGTTACACCTGTATACAAGTGGTTGAAATTTAATTTTGTCACAAACCATTTGCAAAACTACTATATCTACAGTACAACACAGGGATACAACGAAAGCGAATTGTAATAGAATAGCAGCGGTCGATCAAGCGGACGATAAAAACGGCCGTTTGTAAGAGGAGCCCTACTATAATTAATCACGACCGGGCGAAAGCCCTGCAACACCCCCCCCCCCCCCCCCAATTTCCCACTTATACACCACTTCTCTCACACACGCCCATGGTTGGAATACACGGACGCACACATATGCATACACACGCGCGCGCCTGGGCTCGTCTGAGGTGACGATAAATGAGGTCAAGCATGGATATATACCCCAGGAAGCTACTGTGCTGCGCCGCGCAGTGTGCTGTTTACAGCCCGCGTATTATGGCTGTCATGTAACACACCGAACCTGATGATAGCATTGCGTAAGTGTTCGTAGTGATCCACGGTGGCAGCTTTCAGGACTACGCCATGGCGGGGTATGAGGGGAATTAAGACGGATATTAGTGTGGGTTAGGAAGGCGGGGATAATGGTTGGGCTTGCATGGCAGGGATTAAGCTGGGGTCATGCTGGTTATTCTGAATATGTCGCGATCAGGAATGGGTAGAGTGAAGGATGGGTAAAAGAGAGTGTGCTTGGCTGAAAATATGGCGGGGAAATGAGGGTAAAATAGTGCCTAGAGCGTTATTTCCCAGGCAATGCCAGGTACCCTGCTTGTGTGTACTTAACTACAGCTATTTTTTCCTTTTTGTTCCACACACACTTCAATCAAGGCGTCATAACGTATTCATTCCCCTGGGGTGTTTCTTGCATGTCGACAGAGCTTCATGGTTGCATGCAGTCAATGCATATTTGAATAGTGCAATGCATTATCTCAAACGATATTCCGTGCGCCGCAAAACTGTAAATTACGATGCAGATGACTGCGTGTATCAGAATGAATTATTTATGAAACGTCCACCACACTAACCTGATCTTAACTTTGCTCGTGAATATCGTCATGATATAGACGTGGTACATCCCATTAGTATATAACTTTAATGACCTTGCATATATATACCTAACCCAGGAATTTGTTTTAGCTCCGAGTTCTTTGATTAGTTTTCCCAAAACATGTGTAATGTAGAGCGTTAATAACTAAGAAATGCCAAGATTCAGAATACAACACACATATACTGTTCGTTAATCGAACATATCATACCGAGCCATGTAGGAAATGCATCAACAATCAATATTTTAACTGCAACGCGCAAGTATTAGACGTCCATTAAACGGCAGTATCCGAGGCGTTGTGGGTAACTATTGCATTTTCTGATGCCATGCTGCCCGGAACATGAAAATTCAACTGGAGATGCACAAATACTGAGCATCTCACTGGCTTTTTAAACCGAGCGTAATGGTCCTTTAATGTAAATATTCAATGACTTTTGGTCGCTGAAAATTATCGAATAAAACATCTTTCACTGAAACAACTGATCGTTTTGTTGGCTAGAGCAATCCGAAAAATAATCCCGTTCAGCAATTTATAATATCATTACAAACCCCCTGGAAAATGAATTTGGTCAGAAAGAGATATTGCCTCAAATCAGGCCAAGCAAAGTGATTGCTGCAAAGCAGTTTTAGGGCTAATCAGCCAAGCTTGATGGAGCGTTAATGAGCTTTACCTGCATAATTCATGACTCAATTTATCCTAAGTTCAGTTTTATTATGTGCTTCTAATATACAGCCACAGTGACGTCATAGTATTGTTAAAAGTAGTCGACCGATACAAATCGATTTCACCTCATCGGCCAATGACGCGTGCCATATCCCTGCCGAATAAATATCAACCCGCGTGCCCACAAGGGCAAGCCAAAAATGCGGCGTCCTGAGCAGCATTTTCACTAACCAATGAAAATACACTTATTCAATTTGTCACATAGTCGCGTGTTCTGTTTTAACCACAATGGTGATATTGAGTGCATCCTGATTAACTCTTTGCATTTAGTTGTAATGAATAATGGATGTCTTATCGTAAACTTAAGTGTTCAGCGTTCCATTAACTTCAGATTACAACGCATCAATTGCATTGTTGTTATCTGCTGTTGAGTTATTGATCCTGGCATTTTTAAGGCATCTTTAAGTAACACAACTAAATAACCAATAACATTTGTAACAGGAAAGAGTGCCTCTTGCTTGCTCATGGGTATTTAAACCAATGTACCACAACACATTTTGCACTTATTCGAACAAATTTGTAGTTGAGTACAAAAACACGTTTGCAATAAGTCGAAAGTCAGCAAGAATTTTTTGCTTTTGTATCATGAAGGAGTCAACTATATCGTTATGATAGCAGCTTGTTTATTTCCAAGTTGCCCCACTATTTGTGAAGCAGGTAGATCTTTTTTCTATTCAACCGTACTTAATTCAGCAATGGCGTACAAGGCAAGCGTATATATTAATTACTCCAAATGCGAGTGGGCAAGGTTTGCCGACATTTCTATGCCGTTTTTTTAAGAAAAAGTTCTAGTCTGCGGTGGATGAGAGCATGCATATATCCAGAACCACTTTAACCGCTGACAAAAGTTTCAATAAGGTGCTGCTTTCGGAAAATTGGTTTTAAATAGAAATTATACTGATGATCATTCAGACCGTGAATCTGTCAAGGTATCGGAACAGTACATCAAGCACACAGCAGCCTGATCTATACTCAAAACCGTAACCTGTACGTTGACTTTAAAACTGTTTAGGGGCCTGGAGGAGTTAATTACCTGGCGGAAGAGACATTTGAACGCATTCTATGAGTCGTAATTACAGGATAGGTACTTGTGCTGTCCTATGACGTTTAGTGTACGATTCTTAGAATTCTTATTGTATTGAGATACATTTACGTTGCTTATTGTTGTGTGACTCATCTTACAATGCAAGCGTTTTATAATATGGACACTGTGTAAGCAATGGCATTGGTAATACTTCAATATACAAGCAGCATTCATTTCGTGTCCTGACTCTTGCCTAGCATCTCATCCACCTGCGAATGATGTAGAAATAGCATGAAACAAGCAACCGCCCTTAACGTGTGCAACAACTACCGATCACTTATGATCACGACAGGACTTCTGTGAGTTACAACGCGTGTTTGTGTGACTGTTTGAACTCACATGAAGAACATTGGTCTAGGTTTCACACATTATTGTTTTAAAGGACGATGTAGAAACAGACCGTTACCCACCCAGCTATCTCGCACACAATCAAATCGTTTAAAGGAGAACGAGGTTTTCAGACAATGAAAGATGTCAGCAAATATTACTTTGCTTATCATCTGCACCGAGCCTCAATTAAATGTTCAAATAACAACAACTGTTCGATGTCCATACTAAGGATTGGCAAGTGTGTTTTCTAAAGTGATATTTTCATTAAATCATAGTGATTGTGGCCGAACTAATTTAATCTTAAATTTTATGAAACACACAAATAGTATATATCACCAAAATGTATTTACCAAACTAGCAGAATTCGAGATAAATCTGAATGATAGATCACGTTACAGTATCATTTTCAATAATTGCTAAATGCCAAACGCATGTTCTATCAAATAAGTACTACGATAAATGATTTCGTATATACAGTCACTGAAATGTTACATATATAAGCATGCATACAAATCGCCAGTCTATAGAACTACACCACTGCGATTTGGTCCTCAGATTTCAGTTATCTTTATGAAGCAGGTCTCGTACTTGAAAGGCGCCGATAATGGAACAGATAATCGCATATAACCATTGAGGTGTTTGTGCGGAGGTATCAGATAATGCGCTTGTAACCGAGGGATTTTCAAAGAAGCTCGGGTTATGTTAAGGAAAAAGTCGGAAACATATTATTTAGATTATCCTTTGAACGCTCACGTTTGCGTTATCGACCCTGTTAAATTGGATTTGTTTTACCCTAAATACACGGTATAAAAAGGTGAAAATGTTGACGTGGCACATGGGTGACCACATGCAAGTAACTAAGAAAACCAAATAATTGATTATACTATGTGATGAATTGAACAGACTTCTGCAGCACCAACAAAGCCAAAGCGATTGTAGACGTCAGCAGCACCTTTTCCATACACCGCGCCACAAATATATTCTATCATCTGACATCAGTGACAAAATAACGAGCTTGCATACAATGAATGCATCCTACGCTACAAAACGGAAGTAAATAGTTGTACATAAACAAACTGTTTATGCCGTGGGAGTGACAGCTTCTTTACGAGGCAATTGGGTTGGAGGGTACACAGGCATTATCGCAGATATCAGCGGTATCGTTCACTTTATAATAAATGTGATGATTCAGTGCATGGTCTAAGGCGGCATGACTCAACCAAAACGTGTTTTTATGACACAGATGTTAACAGCCGCTGTCCTTTGTTTGCTTACAATATTCGGGTAGCACCATGTGGGGTTTCTCAAATTATCTCAAATTAACTATCTATCGCGGAGTAGTTATTGTGTTTATCACGATATTTTCTCAATTGTTCCCATTGACTCTGAAGCAGAATTCCCTGTTCTCCTTGCCATCGCTATAATTATTCCTTACTTCAATGAGTCTTATTTGAGTGTTGCAATGCGAAGTTTCTGTACTGATTAGTTCAACCAATTGAATTCCGTGACTGAGCACGGAGAGTATTTACGGCAGCTGAATGGACTATAAATAATTGTCGGCTATGAGATTGCCTTGCTGGGTAGATCATAATGTTCAACTATTCGATAAAATTCTACCACAGATATGAATCACGTTTAATAAGTAATAGAGAAAGTGCTTTGTGGTATGCGAATTATCGTGAGGATTTTAAGCAGTCGGTACATATATGATTGTTTTTTCAATTCTTGTATGCGCGATTACAGCTCAACTGCACCATATCAAACCGAATGTCACGGACAACTGTCTTCTGTTCAACCACGATATGAATCGTTGACAATGCAAGTCTGAATATAGCTTCGCCTGGTGTGGGTATGTACGGGTGATTGTGTCTGTGTATGTGTATATGTAGGCTTCTGTGGGTTTGTGTCTGGTTGTGTGTGTGAGTGTGTGTGTGTGTGTGTGTGTGTGTGTGTGTGTGTGTGTGTGTGTGTGTGTGTGTGTGTGTGTGTGTGTGTGTGTGTGTGTGTGTGTGTGTGTGTGTGTGTGTGTGTGTGCGTTTAAGAAACTGCTCTGCCAATGGGTCTTAGCCATTAAATGAGAGTGTCTCAGCTCCGCAATCAATAAACAGCTCCGCAATCATAATTATAATGTGCTAAATTGGCTTATATCTTCAGAAAAAGTGGCCAAGGGGGGGGGGGGGTCATAATTTATTGCACATATTCTTTTTGAGTTGAATACTGGATGATGCATATTTTATGGCTTTATTTCAAGAGCGCCTTTGCATTCAATGTGTACTAATAGAATGTAGGCAATACGTGTCAACTGCTGTCACTAAAATATATGGTTTGTCACTTTAATTTGGCACTTGGCCACGTTTTATGACCCGGAAACTCTATTATACTGATGACCAGGCCACGTGGTTGGCCACCGTTATTTCTCGGCAGCATATGAATGAATACTTGTCACCGCATTAAAGCTCCCTCGATCGATCGATAGTAATAAGCGGACTGCATGCCGCATACAAATGTCGGAAAACTGAATATGTTATGTGCTATACCTGACCAATAAATAACAAAAAATATGTTTGCAGTCGCATTGCCAAGATATGAGACATCGTTCATATTTCTACTTACGGATGAGATAAATCAATCATCTGTCCCACAGTTCTGACAGAGGTAAAGGTTTGCATTACGTCCAAGTAACTTCACATACCTTGCTGTAAATTGACCCTTGCTCCGAATTTTTATGATAATAAATTTAGAAAAAACAGTTGTCATCATTTGTCAGGTATCGTGCCCCGCCAAAACATACATCAATCAACATGACAAAGGCTATCATTTAGAATTGATGTTATTTAACGTGATGCTATCAATGCCTCTGATATCTCAAGATTATGTACCTGTACGTAGTTATTACAAGATAACAAAATGCAAACCACATCATGGCTCAACTGATCAGCTTTTATCACGTATTAGTGTTGCAGTGTGAGGGCTTATCGCAAAAGAGAATTTCTTTCGTTATGCGTATTTTCCTCAATTGTATTCCCAGGTCTAAATGTCGACAATTCATTCGTGTAAAGCTTCTCAATTAATGAATGGCTATATTTAGAAAGGTAATTCAAAGATTGAACAAAGTATGAAGAAATCAATAATACTTATGATGTTAATTGGATATTGTACCATGTCTATGGTTATGATGACATGGTAGCATATTTAGATGGTATTGACTGACATTGAGGCGTATTTATGTGTGTTTAAAGGATCTGGTAGCTTGTTTTCGTGGTGAAGCTGAAGGTAGAATTCATTAAACTTGTATGTTTCCTGGTGATAATTCGATGGTTTCAAGAGGCCAGGAGATGGTGATAGGTACTTAATGATTATCTCATTAGACCTAAGCAGGTAAGAAAGATGCTTGATTGCCTGCATGCACCATCATGATGATTTTACGGTGTGAATATCTGTACAAGTTCTGTCTTGGGTATTTATGTAGGAGACTGAAGATGCTTTTTGGGAATAACAGTTACAATTGCGTTGAGAAGTGGATTGTGCCATTTACGTATGATTAATGATTGCTCTTCTGTCAGCCGTGTATTGGCACGTGCATAAAGTTATTTGGGGGCTCTGCAAGATTTGGTTTCAACATATGCATTAACAACAAGCTGAAGATATACCGTGCGGTCAGCATTTAACCGTCGCAGCCGAATAGGCAGTCTGCTACGTTTACTTTGATTTGATTCATGTCATGTACATCTTCTCGCAAAATTGTTGCGCCATTCGTTTGGCAATGAAATGGAACAGGCATAAAAGTTACTGGGGCCGACACACGGCGCTTGGTAACGCGCCATCAATTATCGATTTACGCCCGTCACCGTCATTATCCATCAAATGCCTGCGTTTTTTGCCATATCCGACATGTCCAACGGACGACAATATTGATGAGTTTTGATGGAATATCATCCATCATTTTCCCTCAAATGCATTAATTATTTCAACGGATGCCAACAGTGCACAAAATTGAATAACTGAGGTATATTCAAAACACATGTGTGTCATAAGCAACTTAACCAGAAATATTGTACATGAAATAAGTATACGTAGCATAGAAATAAGGAGATATACACGATGACCTAAAGTTATCATTCACCCTCAAGATTTCTCACATTTAAGTTTATCAGTACGGTCAATGGTTGCTCTAGACATCGCGTCAATCGCAACAGATTGCCATATCATTTCTTGTTCAATATGTGCTACACCCAGTATCAGTGTAAGTCATATCTCTATCAACCTTTTCAGATAAATAATAATTGATGGAAATGATAGGACACGCCGTAAAGTTTCTAGCAGCTGGCGCTTATTGCCTTTTGGCATCTCTCTTGGATGTATTGATCTGTCATGGCGGGCTAGGGCCGTTGTAATGTGATCCCTCTGCCGTAGGGTGAGGTTATACAAGAACGCCCAGATCTTCATGACTGATATAACTTAAGTCCCGACGGTAATGTTGTCAAACACACCAGTAGCTTGTAAAGGCGGGTTAATCATGCGATTTGCGTAGGAATGATTTAATGGACATGGATAACAGCACAGCCTACATGCAACTGGCTGAGAATAAGAAGCACTCGGGTCTCTCTCTCTCTCTCTCTCTCTCTCTCTCTCTCTCATCATAATATATAGATATATAGATATATATAGATGACGCCCTGGTGAGTGTATATACGTAATCATATAACTGATTTTGTGATCAAACTGTGGATGTTTAAATCATCATAACTGACGCATATTGACTGTGAGTGACTAGTGAGAGAAACTGCACCTGCTATTGGAGTAAAGAGTGTTAAAGAGTCTCGCAAATGTCGTTAATGCCTCTCTCAGACAGTTCCCGTTAGCAATTTGAATGATCCATCCTTGTCGGCCTGCCAAGTAGTCGTGATTGATTTTAACTTGTCGTTAGATTTTCCACATCAGCCCAGAGCGCCTCGTTAACTTCTTATGTCAGCACATATCCTTACAGCTCTCGTAAGTCTTGTGAACCGAACCCTCGCCGGAGGTACGGATGATTAAACTCAGTATGCATTGGGGACATGATCAAAGTTTATTATAAGTCTTTTAAGATAGTTGAAACACTTTCCATAGCCATGCAAATGACATGAATGTTGGAATCGTAACGTGAATACAGTCAAGCTGGTGTCTAATGACGACTTGACAATCCTTGATAAACATGTTATATACGCGATAACAGCAAACCATTTATTGTGTTGACAAGCACCAGGTTTGGTATATCTTCTGCGATAACTTCTGTCCAAGCTTCATTGCTTAAGAGCGTGAGTTGTTATACGTTATATCGACAAATAACAAACATATGCTTTGACTGTAAAATACAACATAATGATATATTTCAATGAAATAGAATCGCAGCATTGCGTTGTTGGAGTGTGTACGTTGAATGGATCACTGTCAATAAATATAATCATTATGACCCGACTCAATCAGCATGCGAGACAAATTATACCGCTTATACTGCCACAAAATAGCTATCATCTAAGTAGATTTGTAAAAGAATCGCTAGCATTACGCACATGAAATGGACCTTTACATCAAAGTTAATAAAATTTCTACAGATGTCTATGATAAGCATTTAATTGAGTGCGCCAGCAGATACACGTATCACAAGGCGATACTGTTCAAGAGCATATTCTTCATGCTCAATAAATAAGAGTTCACTCTTCCCAATTTATCAGTAAATGTCTGACATGCAACAAAATAGGTTGCATGGATTATGATGTAATCATCGGGAAGCAACGCTCCACACTTCTTTCTTATTGACCAACATCAGTTTTGAGATAATTGATAGAACTCAACGTGTGAGAGTTTTAAATATCTATACTGCGTTATTCACTTGTACGCCTGCAGAATGGGCATGCAATGAGAACTGGTCTCTTGCCAAAATTACGTCTACCCTGAGTCAGCATCTATCATTCATTTAGTTCGCGATTCGAATGGACTTCTAGTATCATTGTGCGTGTCATTGCAATGCATATATACACAAATTGTCAGCTGATGGGCACCAGCCAATTCCACCACCAGTAATACGAGTATTGATAACCAATTTATTAATTGAATGATTACGTAACGCGTATCAGCTATAATGGGTCTGAAAGTGTATTGTGCTAAAGCTATTTCAAGTACACATTACAGGTTCTAAATTAAAATGAACTATAAAAAGACAGAACTTACTGTTTACTTATTGTTTATATACATAGGTGCTTATAAAAATAGACAGCCCAGTCGCAAACATGTTAAATAATTGTATTGCACAGTGACATGATCTAAATCTTGTCATTATGATATGCTACAATAATTGAAAAAGGGTCTTTCCTTATTTCATAAAGATTAAACTATCAATAACTGTATATAGGGTCTTCCTTAACTCATAAGGATGCAAGTAACGAGACAATAGAGCATCAAAACCGTAAGTGCTGTACCAAAATGGCATAGGAGATAAGGGCACAGTTGATGGACTAGTCTGCGGTGACAGCTACTAGTCTATTCATCTCCAGACATCGGATCCAAATTTATTCGTTAACAAATATTTGTTCTGTTTTGCCTTTGGAAGTTACATATGGTCAATATTGGATACCAGTGGGTTTGAAAGAGACAGAGATATTCAATTGTTCATCAATACTGATAGTACAGGAATACACAGGGTTAGACAATTGTCAGCCAATATGCAAGAGATGGATAAAGATATATAAAGATCTCCACGGAAACGCTAGCGAAAACCATAAATTGTTCATGCATATCATAGTTTAATTTAGCGATTACGATCTCTGGTAGTATAGAGCCAAGCGAACGTTAGTTGTCGAATTATACCGCTAAACCAATTCGCTCCCCAAAAATGGACATGCTCTGGTTCATCCAGCTATGGTCATTTCCAAGAGCATTGACACCCATGACATTAAAACATATGCAATCTATATTTAATCTTGAAGTAATATTTAGATAGAGACGATGTCTTATTGTCCTCCTTCTCCATACTACAACTTGCTACGTGACATTATGTCCTCTGTCCCCAGTTGACGTCCTCGTGGGGATATTTCAAATGGACCACAACAGGGATGCATTGACAGTTTATGATAGTTAACTTCTTTTACAACCCACGCATGCTGCTGCCGATACACTGAACGGTCGTCAAATAACAACATGACTGTAAGATGGCAAACGATATCTGTGTTCACTGTCTTTTTACCCCATGCCAATGGAAACCCCATTGAAAGTAAAACGCCATGGACGCTCGTCGAAGACGTACGAAAGTGCGCTGTCACATGCGACAGTGTATGAAAACCCATCACTCACATACATGCAGTGCAATAGCACATATGTTCAATTTGTTTTTTTTTTTGACAAAGAAAAACAGTTTTCTATCTGACCATTGGACGAGGAAAGTATCATGATCAAGCAGTGAAGCTTGGGACAGCATGAGGATAGCACATAATATACGGGGAAATATTAATACATTTTCACATAAATAAACGCTGCTGGCACCCGGCGGTTTATTGATGCTTAAAGAATAATTGTCACCACATACTCGCGGAGTGGAGTATAAAAACATACAAACAACATACCGTTTGCCGATGTCCACAAAATAAAGGAACATTGCAACCTTCTCTCAAAGTCTCAGCTGGAGAAAAAGCCCGGCAATTTTATCTATTTCAATTATTGCACAGCTAGTCGTGTGATAACTTAAACCGTTATTGTGATTAAACTACTATGAATATGCTGTGAAAAATATGCGTAAACGTTAAGAAAAATTATTCATGAATTAACAGACCTGATTTACTACCTTGCAATTGATCAACTCTTATACATGGGTGCTTTTCAAAACAAATGCTTTGTGCATAATTGATTCTTTGGAGGTTTCTTTATAAAACACAACATGCATTCAGCATCAATATGTGATGGAATACATATGTGATTTATAAATCATAACGGTAACACGGAACACCGTTACCTAATACATCTCCCTCTACCTCCCTCTCTTTCTCTACCTTTCTCTCTCCTTCGCTCCCTCTCTCTCTCTCTATTTCTCTCTATCTATCTCTATCTCGATCTCTCTGGTGCTCTCTCTCTCTCTGTGGCTCTCTCACTCTCTCTCAGAGAAAGGAAGAGCGAGTTCTTTTGGAGAGTTTCGGCCGATCAAGACATAGGGACGATATACAAAGATAACGTTGGGAATTAGATGCTTGTTGTCACATACATTTTGCCTAGCTGGGGAATACAATCCGACTAATTCAATTGCTTTTGCAATGTTATGTAACACAGAAATATCTTCTTTGGCATTTATTACCTAGGTTGCTTTCCCAAACCTAATCAAAATCTTATTTGAATTGTTTTTTGGGGGGTCAACGTTAATTTAGGTGCGACATACACCAATGGCATGGAAGTGGAGTGCGGCACTATACCGAGTGGGATACCTTGTTCTATTTGACTGGAATATCATATTCATTTAACTTTCTCCAAGCAATTGTACAAAGTGCTGAATTCAGTGTTTTGTTGCACATTGAACGTGTTATATTGTGCGTTGTGCATTTGCGGAATGTTTAAAGAAATTGCATACAATAAAACCCATCTCAAACGGTAGAAACTAACCTTTGTAACTACAATACGACAACTGCCAAATAATATTGCATCCATCAGCTACCTGCTTTATGAAGATAAAGTGTCGCATGGCCTTGCGTTTAAGCCGTTGGTTTCATATAAACCTCCAAGCAAAGTAGACAGTCCGACGCAAGGGATAGATAGCAATTGCGGTTATTGTTTGATGTTACAAACAGTGGATGCGATATAAACTTGATGCACAGTGTCTGGTTATTGATCGATATACATATATGGACAAAAGAATTGTACGTCTTCAAAATTCGATTAGAGTATCATTGTATTCCTGCATGGTATGGCTTTAATATGATTCTACATAGTGTTGCACGGAAAGAGAAGCTGATATCTTAAATAGGATGGATGCGTTCACGTGAGCATAACCATTTCGGGCGCAAGTGTTCAGTATATTAATAGCGTATTTAAGGCCAAAGGATATCGATTTTACATGGATTGATTACTATGATACCAACTGGTTGAGTGCAGTGATGAATGAAATAATGAACAATGTATTATTTGTGGTCGAATATGAACACACATAGCATAACAGCAGAAGTTGAAACCATAACCCTCTATATTTTTTAAAGGAAATATATCAATGACCGACTGGCAATGACTTTGCGTTTATGACATGTGTACGCAAAATGGAATGATTCACAAGCAGAAAATTCGTCCTCAGGGCGTGTTGAGAATGTTGATAACCATGCAACCTCACATATGTAAATCTTGGTACATTAACCATGATATGCAAGGAATTCAATTTTTAATTTTAATCAACATGAGAAACATTTGCAAAACAATTTCCACTGTGAACGCCTTCATAGAATGTCCTACATTTGTTTCTTATAAATGTTCAATTGTCAGTATACTGAAACATCCCGGTAATGCCATTTTAGGCCATACATTGTATTAAAAACGATTTTGTATGATGATTTTTATTAAAGTAAATCCTCTTTGTAATGCCAACTACCCATAGACAAGTGTTGATAGGGGTTTCTGCCAGTGTTACTTGCAATGCAAGTACCTGTAATGCACAACAAATTCAGGACAGTTGATTTGCCCATAAACAATTCGTTACCGTTGAGATATATCAGTAAATCAAGAACAATCTGCTATGAGAATAATGATGGTGTCTGTTTTCATTATGCAACAAATGAATTAAAATACCACATCGCAGAACCAATTTGCAATAGTTTGCTAATGGTAGGTTTATTTTGATTTAAAATGCATTCAATTTCGCCTCGCTCTGTGAGAAGCAAATTTATACAAATTGGTTGGCAATATAGGCAACAATAAAATGGTTGTGATATGGGAGCCTGTTATTAATTAATCTCATCATTCATCTGTGCAGAATTTGTTTTGCCGAAGCAATGACACAGTCGTTAGATGGTGATGAGAAATATCCATCCTTGATACTGCTTAGTTATTAGTTCGGTATGGGATGTATTTCACGTCTGAGTATAAAACTTACTTAAATCCTGCACAAAGAAGAAATGACAGCAACAATTGATGAAATCGTATTGAGTGGCTGATTGTATTATCTTAAACCTGTGATTTCGCAATTGCCATTAATTCCAACAGGACAATTACGTGATATCCACGTGCTGGATATAATGCAGCCGAAAGGATTGGACATAGATAAAAAAGACTTAATGAATTTCTGTATGTTTATATGCATCCATTATGAGTACATGTTTTTCATTATATATCGCAAAATGCATTGCGGGGCAAGATCAATCCAATTCAAATTGCCAACATATCTGTTATGGAAATGAGTTTCTACAGGGTGTGGTTTGCATCATCGTCATAAGCCATTTGACCAGTTTCATTATGTGGCAAGCAGGGTTGTGTCCCGACATTGGTTCTGCAAGTTTTATATGTTTATTTCGCATAAACCAAAGCAAATTATTGTTGTTATGTTCGCAATCAATTATGCGTTGTTATGCTGTGACACACTGTGTTTTCATATAATGACGGTCAACCGCCCTGGTTGCACGAATGACATTATACAACATCTTTGAACACGTATATATCATTACAACCAAATAATATTAGCAAATTTGCTGACGAGTTAAATATATAAGGAAAAACGCTCCGGTACAAATGGGGTGGTGGCTGCCTCTGGTATCTGGGAAATTATCAACAACGAAAAGCTTTATATGCATCAGGAATTCCTTCTTTTATTCTTTCATCTGACTCACGCACCAACATATTATGACATCATATTACTACAAATACACGCATTAATAGAAATCGCGTTTTAGCGTCAGCTATGATAGTGATCGTTCCATAGTCTTGTGTTATTTGTCTTGGTTACACGGGCAGCAGCGTTTGATGAAACGACAACTGATACTAGTACTAATAAAGACAACGTGCACAGTGGAAGTTTGATTAAACGGTAATCCACAGACGAACTATAATGGCACTGTCACAAATTTTATGAACGTATTTAAACGATACCGTAAAATTGAAATATAGGGGATTGTAACGTTTGGAATGATATTTTCAGATAAATGCATCGCGTTTACAGAACAATGTTGTTGTTTTAAAGAGACTGTTCAGCCCCATATAAGGAAAGTGGTTGCCTAGCAAGCTGCTTGGTAACAGCACCTTGGAAACCAAAAATGTTACATTTTCAGACTTTCACTCGCTACGCGGCGCTGCGGTCCTTGAAAGTAGATCCTAACTCCCGCCGTCTGCAGTTTTGTTGTTGTTGTGAGAAATTACGCTTGCGAGCTTGTCGCCGCCATCAGTTCCATTTTTATGCACTTGAATTCCACTGGCTAGTCTCTCCAATATCACCGCAACGGGTAAATGCGTTGTCGAAGTGGAACCGCTTGGGGTCCCTGGTTTCTCGTAATCTGCAGCATCCTCCGCAGACTGTATGGGCAATTGTTCACTAACTTGACCAAGTACCTCCCGAATACAATATGCAACGCTCGACATTTCGAACGCCGGGTTAGGTGATGACGAATACAGTGTGCTTAATTCCATTGTATGATAAAAGGCACTGTATGGTGGGACAAAAGTTACTATTTATTGTGTTGGTGTTGCCCACAACTGTGATTTGAAGAAAACTACATTTTGAAACTTGAGCGGAAATATACACATCCGTAGCGAGGTTGTGATAAGGCGCGCGTAGTGATTTACAGCCGACAAACGAGCGGCTGATGGTTTTATGGAGGTATCGTTTTCGATGGACTGACACAGCTAAATGAAATAGCCTTCTACTATACATCTTTTGGATTTCCAGTGAAACAAATATGTTTAAGAATTACCAGCATAATTTTGGATGAAGTAAAATTTGAAGCACCAAATAAACGACTGCATAATTTCGTAACCGCATCGAGCGTAGTAATGTATTTACCAAATGATCCCTGATTGCCTTATATGAGGCTGAACAGCCTCTTTAACTATGATATGCTGCTGTTTATCATGGATAAATGGCGATGCTTCCATCCTTGTTGAATCGAGTCGTTTGTACTGCAGTTATTAAAGAATTAAGGAAACACGATGTTATTGTCAAAAAATTGCATACAGCGATTGCGAATGTTTGGATCGAAATGCCTACAGCATCAATGATGCAGGTGTTAAGGCACAATTATTCAACACAACTGTAATTTATATTTTATGGATGATAATACATAGCACATATAATCGTTCTTCCTTGTATATCCTAGTGCTTTTGCAAATCTTGCTAATTTGTGCTTGAATAACAAGATTACATTTGCGATATTTTACGCATCTCTTTTCATATGCAAACTCACCATTAAATAGTCTTGGAACTATGAAGTCGCCGATTAGTTCCCGTTATGATAACGACTACCACGGTGCTAAATGTTTGGTATGAGTAGGATAGGCTGACAAGAAGTCGTTTTTCTGCCCACACAACATACTTAACTTTACTCATGCTTTCCAGGCGATTATTTTGTTTTTTAGACATTCGCGTTCCATTAACAATAAATCGGCCATATGTTTTCTTCTGATGCTTTTTTGGAGTCCTTCCATTTTATAACTTTCATGGCCAACCGTAACACGCACGGCAAAGAGTCTATAGCCTGTCGATAACGGCGACCTCTTAGAACTAGAAATTGCACATACTGTAAACAGTTCCTGTCTTCAATTCTGCACCATGTACTTTCTTTGTAAACGTTCTCCATAATACATTGTGGTGGGGAATAGCGGCGATCAGGAATTAGTAATGTTGGGTAAAGTAAAAGAGAGCTTGCTGAGAAAGAAGGTTATAATTGTGTCAAGACCATTATTTCTTAGACAATGCCAGGTAGCCTGATAGTGTGTAATTAACAACAGCCGCTTTTTAATTTTTGTTCCACACACACTTCAATCTTGGAATCATAAAATATTAACCATTCTTGGGTGTCTCTTGCATGGCGACATAACGGAGCTCCATGCAGTTAATGCATATTTGAACAGGGCAATACATTAGCTCAAATTACATTCTGTGCCGTGCAAAACTGTAACTTATAATGTAGAGTATGACAGGGCGCAGCATGGTGAATTATTTATGAGTCGTCTAACTATGTTCTGAGACTGACTTGATCTTCTTAAATATTGTTTGTTAAAACAGCTGATCGTTGTGTGAGCTAAGGAAATCCGATGCAATACGTTACAGCATCAAACCCTAGAGTTAATGACGCAGGTAAGAAAGGTTCTTGAGGGACAATCATCCTCGCTTGATGGGGAGTAAATTGGCTTTACCTGCAAATTTCAATTAAACCTTTAGTTCAACTTGTGCATATGCTTCCAGTGCGCACCTTTTGTGACGTTATAATTTTGTTTATAATAATAGACGGAGCCTAAGATCAGTGTGTAGTTGCTTATCTTGTAACACATTATCTCAATTAACATTGAATTTATCAGATAGTTATGGTTGTGGAAATAGCTTGCAAGCTGAATTTCGGGCACCGACGGGTGATGCTGATCGTTTTATCGCTGAGAGAAATCCACCAAGTAACCCGTTAAGCTACTCTAGAAAATCATCACATAGCCCCGGATAAATGATTTAGATCAGAAAGTGCTATTTCCGCAAAACAAAATGCAAAACAGGGTAATTGAAACAACGTTTATGTTGTTGGTTTTTTTTGGGGGGGAGGGTTGACTGAGGTCAGTCAGCTAAGCTTAGTCGCGCTTTACCTGAATAACCCAGGGCAAACTTACCGTGCTGTAGTAACGTCAAAGTGTGTAGAACAAGAGAAAAATCATTGCAGCTGGTTTTTGTAGCTTTTTCCCACTCACAGGTTTTCCCCACTTTTGCACTGGCTTCTCTGATGTCAACTGCAATCTCTTGATTTTGACAACCACGTTTGAGCAATTGGGAAGCAACAGAAAGCATTCGAACAGATCTACATATTAGCTCTATCAATCCAAGCTACATGCTAATCTTGGTGATGTTTCCTGTCTGTTATAAAGAAATGAAAATGGCGCATTATACAAATAATGGTAAAATGCAGCTTCAAAAATGTCAACGATCGGGAAGGGCGTCAGAGGGAAAAACGTCCGCGGCAAATCATAAAACAAAATAATAGTACCCCAATTACCGAGCGGCATATGAGTTCTACACAGGGAGACTAATAGATAAACTGTCAAGTTTATGTCTTTAAAATGATCTCGATGAAAGTTTATGTTCGTCCTCCGTTTTTTTCTATCTTTCTAATTCGATTATATTTATTCATTTTAAACAATGCATTTTATACTCCATTCCTCTCAGCTCACGTACAATGCAAGCGTAATCTATGGGTTTCTCAACGGTTCACAGTTTCACCCAGTATAGTAAACACCGTTTACCGAATTGGCATTAGACTATACCAGATTAATTGTCAATCATTTCATGTGCAATAGAAAATCAGAAATATTTGCTTTTTGGTGGCTCATTGTTTATTTGTAATCTGAACAATAATCCTCTTTCCTTAATTCGAACCAAAAACAGAGAATGTTTTCACTAGCAAAAACATTACATGCATTATTGGTGATACAGCCGTCGAAGGCGATTCATCGCGTCGTTTGTTTTCCATATTTTCGCTCAGATCATTGTGATAAATAATCTGCTGCCTCCTTCAAAGATATAAATCACTGAGTTTAATTGACTAGTCGCACTGAATAACAACAGCATATGCATGCATAGCCCTACAAGACGTCTGCGTAGACGTCTTACCGTTTCTCGAAACAACGCCATTCAATTATTTTTAGATCGATTCAGACAACTACCAAACACCAAACATACACAAGTGATGGAGTTATAGAATGCAATGATGTTTTACGGACAATTTCATCCCTTTTCGGCTGGTGATTTCATCCGTGGTAATTATTTATGGTTCGATCAACTTGGGAAGCGGTAAAAAGTCAGAAACACAGCAACATGTTTGTTTACAAGTTCAAGACCACATGCATTGCGCGGGGGGGGGGGGGGGGGGGGGGGGGGCAAGTGTAAATTTATAGTATACATGTGCCGCACGAAGGGGGTGTTTTTTTTCAACATCTCGACTTTTACGACGGGTTAGACATTCGCATAATACCTTGTACGATGGAGTATACTTTTTCTCATTCTCAACGAGTACAACGGGTACAGGTTTTCGAAGTCCCGCGGCACACCCCTATCCGAGTTAGGGTAAGTGCCCCCCACTTGGAATGCTAAGGCAATGCGGGAAATTGCGAGAATTAATTGTTTCCAAAATGGCAGACATCGTATCGCGATTTGTTAGGAAACGAACTATCGATGCCATTTATTGAAGAATAGCGTCGAGTGGTGGTAAGTTTTTTGGCGCGTAAATTCTATTTTTTGTAAAGGCTTTTGATATATGTTATTTTCTAGGTACGCAGAGTAGTCCTTCAACCCAAACGAGAACTTGCCGACTAGGCAACGGTGTGATGTCGCATTGCTGTTCTGTCAACAATGAGCAATCTAATGGAAGTAAATCAATAATGCGAATGCGTCGAAATAAAAGGAAAATATGACGGCGGCGGTAAGCGTTTACGAGAGCATAGACTTGGGTAGAGCGTTTATGCGAGCCTTACAACGCGCCCATTAATAGTCATAACTTGAAATATTGGCAGCAGGAATGCATGCAAATCACGCTCATAATTAATGCGTTTTCCAACGTTTGTACCCATCGCAATATTTTGCAGAAATTAAAACAGCGCGATTCATGCCTTTTTTTAAATTACTTTGTCCTTACTTCTCCCAGCATCCACATTGATGTTTGCGTTATGGATGCTATTTATCCCAATGTAGCATCTCTTAAGTATGCCTGCTGTGGATGTGTTATACCATTGTAAAATTTAAGCCATAATAATTCACCCATGGAACACAAGTATCATATCATCCGACGTCAATGGACCAACAGACAGCGGATGAATCCTGCGATTGAGAGTCGCTGCTTCTTTAGACGGCAATTTGGTCTTAGGGTTTACAATGAAAGCACGCAAATCGTAGATATCTGATGCATTGTTTTATGCAAACAAGATTCATAACTTTATATGAATGTAAAAAAAACTTATGAAACGCAAATGTTATCAGCTACTCTCCTTTGTTCGCTAGCTATATTCATATAGCATTTTACGGAGTTAATTCAAATTTACATTAACAATCATATCGCGATATATGTTCTCATTCATCCCAACTGACTCTAAAAGAGAGTTCCATGCTCCCATTGCCGCCATCTTAATTATCACTTAAATGATTCTTCTATCTGAGCGTTGCAGTTGAAGTCAGTGACTGAGCACGGAGATAATTCACGGCGTCCTGGTGGGCTATACATAATTGACGCCTATTTTATTGTCCGGCATGGGAGATTCTGTTGTTCACTTAAGGAATTCTCAACTATTTGATCAAATTCAACCCCAGTCTGGAGGCCGCAGTCAGTGTGATTTGAATCACAAGTACTAAGGTAAGAGTGAATGTGTTTTGTGAATATAAGCATTATCGTGACGATTTTGAAGCAGATTGGACACAGGTAGTTATATAAATGAATTTTTAAATCATTACCAACGCCATTTAACCAAAGAAACCTGTTGTATGTTGTATGTGTCGTCAAACTATTATCTACCACACGCCCAAGGCGTATTGTAACTGCACCATATCAAACAGAAAATTACGGACATATATCACCTGTTCAACCACCACTCGCGACTGTGATTAACGCGAATATGAAATGAAATGAATCGTTGACAATACGAGCCTGTACGGGATGGAAATCAATCGCTAATTGCCGTGTTTGTGTGTGCGTGTGTGTGTGTGTGTGTGTGTGTGTGTGTGTGTGTGTGTGTGTGTGTGTGTGTGTGTGTGTGTGTGTGTGTGTGTGTGTGTGTGTGTGTGTGTGTGTGTGTGTGTGTGTGTGTGTGTGTGTTTGAGCCTGTGTTTATGCGTGTATGTGGGTTTGGATGTGCTTGGATGTGTGTGTGTGTGTGTGTGTGTGTGCGTGTGTGTGTGTGTGTGTGTGTGTGTGTGTGTGTGTGTGTGTGTGTGTGTGTGTGTGTGTGTGTGTGTGTGTGTGTGTGTGTGTGTGTGTGTGTGTGTGTGTGTGTGTGTGTGTGTGTGTGTGTGTGTGTGTGTGTGTGTGTGTGTGTGTGTGTAATTATGGTCTTTGTATCAACCGATTAACAGATTGTTATGGGATATTCACCCTTTTCGTCGGTGTGGTGCAGTGGTTCATTAATATTTGTTGTTGAATATTTTAGTATACAGGAGTACAACTTGCACCCAGCACACAATATATACATGATTATTGCTCACACAAATAGCCATATAGACATTTCTATTCAACCAAAAGGGAATGAATACTGGAAATGATATCTCCTTTACCCATGGTCACTATAACAGAGACGATTAGCTGATTTAGACAATTGTCAAACGTGTCCTACGACAGTTAGGTGCGAAGTTGGTACACCAGTCTTTAATGGGTTCATCTTGTATTACCAAGATATTGATCCCAATATGCACGAAGGTGGTGATTCGTTGCATGATTGATACATTAACATTGTTAAAAGCAAATTAGCAGGTACTACGGTACCCATCTTGTGTTGTCAAAAATATACAAACTTACTTATAACTAAACATCGCTCTGCAATGCTTTATACCAATCTTTTTAATCAAAATAAAGTTTCCTTTGGCACATGAAGCTACAGTGATGTCACAGTAAAATCCTATCCAATGATTGTTATGGCGAATTTGTTAGGACATGCACAAATTGCGCTTCCATGTATTTATATTCTTTGTAGACAAGAGATGTCTGATGTTTGTTGACTAACTTGTAATATCATTATAGCATGATATAGGGTAGTATATACTTATATATATTTTCCTTATATCAGCCATGTTTCATGATATCGGATTAATTGTATAAATCCCGACACTCTATGGTTAGTCTCCTTGGCCGTGGATATATCGTATTTTTACTGGGTCTAATTTGTCAGTTGCGTTTCTCTGCACAACACTTTAGGGGAAATAGCTCTACCTATTGAAGTTCGTAATTGGGTATGGTGGGTGTCCATGGTGGCTGGATGGTCTACAAATTGCTTTCGACACCGAGATTGCCTTATTTGAAGCAGCAATTGTTTAGCCAGGAAATTTAATTGATCTTTACTTAAAACTGGACGTCGCTGTCAGTTCCATTTATCTTTACTACACACATTTAAAAGAGAATGTGCCATTTTTCCTGACAAAAACCGTAGCAATTGTTCAATCAGACCAGGCAAAGAGCGCGTCATATTTGGTGACAATCGAACACTAGTTTTGCTAAAGAGGACATCTTAATGTTTTCCTGGATGTACTGCTCATCATTATTGACTTTATCAAATCACAAAACAATAATGTTCCAGATGTCGTAAATTCATGATCTCTGCTTTTTGCGGCAGCATTGTACAAAACCATAAAACAGGGACCACTGTATATTGATCAACTAATGAAAATTGTTTGAGTGCACCAGCTTACAAAAGTAATTCTGTGTCACAATTAAGTTATTCCAAACAATGTTTATTAACACAAATGTCATTAGCCCCACAGCAAGCCTGAATCCATGGATGGTACATGAGTTATACCTTGCGAATGTATGTCTGTTAAACATCAGGTTAAACCCTCGCTGTTCAAGTGACCTAAGTAGGGTTGGCTTTGGTCCATAAAAAGTGTTGGGTCTAAAATGCCTTATGCAGTATCCATACCGTACCACATATCCATCTTTCGTTACATTACTAGCAGCAGAATAGATCTTCCTCCACTCTGTCAATCAGGGCGTGACCAGGGCTGCATTAGTTTTATTGCACAGTCTCTAAAATCTGTAATTTACTTCACAACATTTTGTTCTCCTTGAGGTATGTGTATTTCTTTTAATGAATGTAATTCGTGTATCAATGACTCATGTATCTCTTTGCATTATAAAATTGTGATTATTGGGTTATTTGAACTGGCCTTTTATTATTTCTATCATATGGCATTGATAGTGTTAATTAATCCTACAATGAATGATGTTTTTAATATAGCAGTTTGTCTCCAGGTTTTAATGGAATGAGGCCCTTGCAATGAAATACCATTAGTTATCCCATGAGGCGCCACTGATGTTTTCAGAAGTCTGGCGACCTGCTGTGGTCAATCGGTACGTGCCCAGTGGGTTATGGCGCTTCAATGGGTGGTATCAGTCGTCCCTTTGCCTGTCATCTATAGCCATCGCAAGACGGCCTTTGATGTTGAAAGCTACGTTAAACCCCAATGTTTCATTCAATTTTTAGCTGAACCGTTTCATTGCGAATAGAGATGACTGTTCTGGGACATCGTCATCGTACATTTTGCCTAAAACCTTTGCTGCTGTGACCAACACCTCAGACCACCATATACAAATGACACATATTAAACCGGGATGTCGTGGTTTATGTGAATGATAATATAAGACATTCCCTGAGCAGATTAGAATCAGTAAAACGTAATCATTCTTCCAATATCTGATATTTGTGATTGGTATCAATGCACAACAGTCATTATAACTGACGTACTGGTGAATATTGGTTTAACTATAGTTGAATGCACTAGCCTCAGCAAGAATCGTCATGAGTTGAATACAAATGCTAGTGTTAGCTTCTGTAGCTACATGAGATATCGAAACGTTAATAACAAACCATTGAGGTTATTCAATGCATGGATTGAAATACTGCTTGCAACATTGCTGACTGATAGTTACTTCACGTCCCCGTAAAAGCAGCATGTAGGTAACATTAGCTTCGGGTCATGTTATTGTGATTTGCCAAGCATTGTTGTTGCTCTGTGGCGGCCATTAACATGTCACAATTAGGCTGTTTGTGTCATAACAGACAACCCTCGAATAATGATGTTAATGACGAGATGCGTGATGTAATAGTCGCGCATCACTGCACGCTTCATATGGCGATTAAAGGAAAAGTTCATCAATGACAAAGAAAATCTGCATTTTATCCGTTGATTCGGCGCTAAAATCTCTTATAATCCAGAAGCAAAACCGCTCTGTGAGGGGGAAGCCGTTTATGGTCGATTGCATGAACATGCCACCCATGACAGTAATACACAAGGAATTGGTGTCAAACATGATATCATATTCAGATAAAGACGTTGTCAGAGTGTCCCCATGCCTCAATATATACACCAATTTACTGCGTGACATTTGTCCTGTGCACCCTGTTGACGATCTCATAGGGATGTTTCAAATGGATCATAACAGTAATGTATTGAGTGTTTGCGACCTTGTACAACCTGACTATAAAATGGCAAACAATACGTGAGCATACATTCGCTTCATCGCCCATGTAAATGGAAATCCCTAATAAAACGCTATGGGTGGTTCGTACGGGTGAACTGTAGCATCATCTAAAACGAAATTTAATTGATCTTTACTTAAAACTGGATGTCGCTGTCAGTTCTATTTATCTTTACTACACACATTTAAAAGAGAATGTGCCATTTTTCCTGACAAAAACCGTAGCAATTGTTCAAGCAGACCAGGCACAGAGCGCGTCATATTTGGTGACAATCGAACATTAGTTTTGCTAAAGAGGACATCTTAATGTTTTCCTTAATGTACTGCTCATCTTTATTGACTTTATAAAATCACAAAGCAATAATGTTCCAGATGTCGTAAATTCATGATCTCTGCTTTTTGCGGCAGCAAAACCATAAAACAGGGACCACTGTATATTGATCAACTAATGAAAATTGTTTGAGTGCACCAGCTTACAAAAGTAATTCTGTGTCACAATTAAGTTAACAAACAAACAAACAATGTTTATTACACAAATGTCATTATCCCCTCAGTAAGACTGACTCCATGGATGGTACATGAGTTAAACTCTGCGAATGTATGTCTGGTTCAAGTGACCTAAGTAGGGTTTGCTTTGATTAAAAGTGTAGGGTCTAAAATGCCTTATGCAGTATCCATACCGTACCACATATCCATCTTTCGTTAGATTACTAGCAGCAGAATAGATCTTCCTCCACTCTGTCAATCAGGGCGTGACCAGGGCTGCATTAGTTTTATTGCACAGTCTCTAAAATCTGTAATTTACTTCACAACATTTTGTTCTCCTTGAGGTTTATGTATTTCTTTTAATGAATGTAATTCGTGTATCAATGACTCATGTATCTCTTTGCATTATAAAATTGTGATTATTGGGTTATTTGAACTGGCCTTTTATTATTTCTATCATATGGCATTGATAGTGTTAATTAATCCTACAATGAATGATGTTTTTAATATAGCAGTTTGTCTCCAGGTTTTAATGGAATGAGGCCCTTGCAATGAAATACCATTAGTTATCCCATGAGGCGCCACTGATGTTTTCAGAAGTCTGGCGACCTGCTGTGGTCAATCGGTACGTGCCCAGTGGGTTATGGCGCTTCAATGGGTGGTATCAGTCGTCCCTTTGCCTGTCATCTGTAGCCATCGCAAGACGGCCTTTGATGTTGAAAGCTACGTTAAACCCCAATGTTTCATTCAATTTTTAGCTAAACCGTTTCATTGCGAATAAAGATGACTGTTCTGGGACATCGTCATCGTACATTTTGCCTAAAACCTTTGCTGCTGTGACCAACACCTCAGACCACCACATACAAATGACACATATTAAACCGGGATGTCGTGGTTTATGTGAATGATAATATAAGACATTCCCTGAGCAGATTAGAATCAGTAAAACGTAATCATTCTTCCAATATCTGATATTTGTGATTGGTATCAATGCACAACAGTCATTATAACTGACGTACTGGTGAATATTGGTTTAACTATAGTTGAATGCACTAGCCTCAGCAAGAATCGTCATGAGTTGAATACAAATGCTAGTGTTAGCTTCTGTAGCTACATGAGATATCGAAACGTTAATAACAAACCATTGAGGTTATTCAATGCATGGATTGAAAATACTGCTTGCAACATTGCTGACTGATAGTTACTTCACATCCCCGTAAAAGCAGCATGTAGGTAACATTAGCTTCGGGTCATGTTATTGTGATTTGCCAAGCATTGTTGTTGCTCTGTGGCGGCCATTAACATGTCACAATTAGGCTGTTTGTGTCATAACAGACAACCCTCGAATAATGATGTTAATGACGAGATGCGTGATGTAATAGTCGCGCATCACTGCACGCTTCATATGGCGATTAAAGGAAAAGTTCATCAATGACAAAGAAAATCTGCATTTTATCCGTTGATTCGGCGCTAAAATCTCTTATAATCCAGAAGCAAAACCGTTCTGTGAGGGGGAAGCCGTTTATGGTCGATTGCATGAACATGCCACCCATGACAGTAATACACAAGGAATTGGTGTCAAACATGACATCATATTCAGATAAAGACGTTGTCAGAGTGTCCCCATGCCTCAATATATACACCAATTTACTGCGTGACATTTGTCCTGTGCACCCTGTTGACGATCTCATAGGGATGTTTCAAATGGATCATAACAGTAATGTATTGAGTGTTTGCGACCTTGTACAACCTGACTATAAAATGGCAAAGAATACGTGAGCATACATTCGCTTCATCGCCCATGTAAATGGAAATCCCTAATAAAACGCTATGGGTGATTCGTACGGGTGAACTGTAGCATCATCTAAAACGAAATTTAATTGATCTTTACTTAAAACTGGATGTCGCTGTCAGTTCCATTTATCTTTACTACACACATTTAAAAGAGAATGTGCCATTTTTCCTGACAAAAACCGTAGCAATTGTTCAAGCAGACCAGGCACAGAGCGCGTCATATTTGGTGACAATCGAACATTAGTTTTGCTAAAGAGGACATCTTAATGTTTTCCTTAATGTACTGCTCATCTTTATTGACTTTATAAAATCACAAAGCAATAATGTTCCAGATGTCGTAAATTCATGATCTCTGCTTTTTGCGGCAGCATTGTACAAAACCATAAAACAGGGACCACTGTATATTGATCAACTAATGAAAATTGTTTGAGTGCACCAGCTTACAAAAGTAATTCTGTGTCACAATTAAGTTAACAAACAAACAAACAATGTTTATTACACAAATGTCATTATCCCCTCAGTAAGACTGACTCCATGGATGGTACATGAGTTAAACTCTGCGAATGTATGTCTGGTTCAAGTGACCTAAGTAGGGTTTGCTTTGATTAAAAGTGTAGGGTCTAAAATGCCTTATGCAGTATCCATACCGTACCACATATCCATCTTTCGTTACATTACTAGCAGCAGAATAGATCTTCCTCCACTCTGTCAATCAGGGCGTGACCAGGGCTGCATTAGTTTTATTGCACAGTCTCTAGAATCTGTAATTTACTTCACAACATTTTGTTCTCCTTGAGGTATATGTATTTCTTTTAATGAATGTAATTCGTGTATCAATGACTCATGTATCTCTTTGCATTATAAAATTGTGATTATTGGGTTATTTGAACTGGCCTTTTATTATTTCTATCATATGGCATTGATAGTGTTAATTAATCCTACAATGAATGATGTTTTTAATATAGCAGTTTGTCTCCAGGTTTTAATGGAATGAGGCCCTTGCAATGAAATACCATTAGTTATCCCATGAGGCGCCACTGATGTTTTCAGAAGTCTGGCGACCTGCTGTGGTCAATCGGTACGTGCCCAGTGGGTTATGGCGCTTCAATGGGTGGTATCAGTCGTCCCTTTGCCTGTCATCTATAGCCATCGCAAGACGGCCTTTGATGTTGAAAGCTACGTTAAACCCCAATGTTTCATTCAATTTTTAGCTGAACCGTTTCATTGCGAATAAAGATGACTGTTCTGGGACATCGTCATCGTACATTTTGCCTAAAACCTTTGCTGCTGTGACCAACACCTCAGACCACCACATACAAATGACACATATTAAACCGGGATGTCGTGGTTTATGTGAATGATAATATAAGACATTCCCTGAGCAGATTAGAATCAGTAAAACGTAATCATTCTTCCAATATCTGATATTTGTGATTGGTATCAATGTACAACAGTCATTATAACTGACGTACTGGTGAATATTGGTTTAACTATAGTTGAATGCACTAGCCTCAGCAAGAATCGTCATGAGTTGTATACAAATGCTAGTGTTAGCTTCTGTAGCTACATGAGATATCGAAACGTTAATAACAAACCATTGAGGTTATTCAATGCATGGATTGAAATGCTGCTTGCAACATTTCTGACTGATAGTTACTTCACGTCCCCGTAAAAGCAGCATGTAGGTACCATTAGCTTCGGGTCATGTTATTGTGATTTACCAAGCATTGTTGTTGCCCTGTGGCGGCCATTAACATGTCACAATTAGACTGTTTGTGTCATAGCAGACAACCCTTAAACAATGATATTAATGACGAGATGCGTGATGTAATAGTCGCGCATCACTGCACGCTTCATATGGCGATTAAAGGAAAAGTTCATCAATGACAAAGAAAATCTGCATTTTATCCGTTGATTCGGCGCTTAAATCTCTTATAATCTAGAAGCAAAACCGTTCTGTGAGGGGGCAGCCGTTTATGGTCGATTGCATGAACATGCCACCCATGACAGTAATACACAAGGAATTGGTGTCAAACATGATATCATATTCAGATAAAGACGTTGTCAGAGTGTCCCCATGCCTCAATATATACACCAATTTACTGCGTGACATTTGTCCTGTGCACCCTGTTGACGATCTCATAGGGATGTTTCAAATGGATCATAACAGTAATGTATTGAGTGTTTGCGACCTTGTACAACCTGACTATAAAATGGCAAACAATACGTGAGCATACATTCGCTTCATCGCCCATGTAAATGGAAATCCCTAATAAAACGCTATGGGTGGTTCGTACGGGTGAACTGTAGCATCATCTAAAACGAACAGCGTTGCGTTTTTGCAGGCATAAGTGCAGGATAACCCATCAGTCACATACAGCAGTGGGTTTGTTTCAGTCAACCAAAGTCGTCGTACGAAGTAATAGCACTGATGTGTTCAGGTTGTTGTTGACATCTAAGCAAGTATTTGTTTCATCTGACCATTCGACGCGGGAAGTATAATACTTGATTCGAGTACAAGGTAGCCTGGCATTGTTATCAGACAAATCAGCCATAAACACTGGGCGATCATTGTAGCGGACTGAAGCGTTCAACAACACCCAATTACCAATAGCCTTGTCAGGTGTTGTCATGTGGCAAACGGCAATAAAACCAAGCATGTCAGTCCACTGTAAATAAATTACCGTTGGTTATCTGTAACTGCGAAATTTTCATGTACAAGATATTTATGTTATAGGGAGTAGTTGTTTTAACGTGGCCTTTACAATATGTGGATTGTAAAAAGCAATTTATCTATCACTCTGAGCTTGCCTTTTTAGATCCAATATCTATTTGATTCACTGTCAAAATCAAACAAAATGCAATGCATTAATAGCAATGAATTATTATCAATAACCCAAGATTTAGTTGATAACATATATCAATATGCACCAACACACCATATCATAACACAAAGCCACATCACATTGAATATAGTGGAAGCTTAATTTATTTGAGGTTTTGGATAGCACGATGAGTCAAAAATATATGCCTGGAGATACTGTGTTTTCATGTAAATGAACATTGACGGTACCCGGCAGTTTAATTATGCTTAGAAAATAACTGTCATTACAAAAAAAAACAGATATTATATCGCATACCAATATCCACCACATAAAGGAACATTATATATCAAACAATTTACGTAATTAACAGCATAGCAACCTCCTTCAAGCCAATAGAGAAAAACGATTGCAATTATCACACAGTTAGTCGTGCATACCCTGCGCGTGTTATAGGAAGGGGTTTCTTAAGAGCACTTTTCTTGTTAACATTCTTCTGGTGGGGTGTTCCTCGTCAGGGAGGTCACAGTCCCGTGTTTCTTGCTGAGACGTGAAATTATAACATACCACAACGCAACGTGTTTTCAACCGGCATAGTATTGATGTTATCACTCATATACAGAAACGCTAATAACTGAAATTATAATAAACTTTATCCCCACAACGGATATTGCGTAATCCCGAACCGGTAAATCAAATTGTTATTCAGCATAGTAATGTACCTAAAAGATATAACGTTTATTTCCACCCATTCAACGCCATTGAACAACGACTGACATAAGACTGCTGTAGTTCTTTGAGCAACCGGCTTCTTGCGGAGGCAGTGACGTTGCAATTTGACTTTGACACATATTCTAAATCCTGAACTTTGTTTCAATAATATGTTATGAGTCGGAGTTGAACCTACCTCGTCGAATTATCAGTCTAAAATGAGGCGCGATGAAAACAGCATCAAAGCACTACCGACTCTGACGCAAATGTCGTGTAATTTGCTTCATTGTAATTAAACACCTCAGAGATTAGTTTTGTTGTGAAGTTACGCTTGATTATCGCGTATGGTATCCTTCGCGATAATCTTTTTTATCTCATTGTCATGCAGATTGAATCACTTACGTGACCATGCGATACATAACTCCTTATCAACAATGAATAACCAATAATGTATTTCCAGTCAGCATATCTGTCAAGAAAATGAGAACTTACAGCAGCATACCATTTACTACTCAAATTCACCCTTTTGTGCAGAGGTTCATAAGAAATAAGAACCTGTGCCATGATTAAGGAGTTAGCTCTTGAATAGCCTATTAAATTCAGCGCATTCATTCCCATAAATACAGGGGTTAGCAACGTACGTGATACGGTATCGAATATATTGGATTGTCATCTTCATATGCATAAGAATATAAGCTAGGAAGATAATAATGTACCTGCCTTAGCACCCAATCGATTCAGCGACCATCTCGCTATTTATTCAGACTGATATATATCCAAGTACCCGTACATCAGTTGTATTCATTGGTGACACCAATCGGATTATAATAAATCATTTGAACCCGCTTGCAATTTACTTATGAATGGTGATGTACAATATCACCCAGATCCAAAGGAAAACGCGCTGACAAATGATATGAATAAATGCTTTGTCCTGGAGTACCATAAACTTCAATGATCGTTCATTATAATTGACTGCTTACAATAGTGACAACGATTAAGAACCGGGAAATTGATCGACCAAACATTACAAATCTTTGTGAGGTCAATCTGACTGCTATGTAGCTACTGAAGGTGCTGCACAATGCTGTACGACAGCATATTGTGTTGGCAGCATCGCACTTTAAAATAGATCAATGTTGGAATTCTTCAAATATACGTCTCATTTTTGCTTTCAATAATGCTATTATATGCAAATGCCTTATATGAACACTCACTTTATTCTATTCACACAGAAAGAAGCAATCGAAATTTACCGATAAAGTCTCTCAACTGAAGGAGCTAGGACACCGATGCAGCTAATTCATCAACATTACAGACGGTACGAAACCATTTGTCAACCTAGGATACCGGGAATCGACGGTTATGAACCTAAATTCAATGTCCCATCGCTCTCTCTCTGGACATATATTTGACATACGAGCAGCAAGTTCTCTACATGACAAATACCAAACCACAGGAAATGTCACAACCATCTCTGCTCGCATGCATCATTCATTTATTGTAGGTTAATCATGATTAACAGATGTCATAGATAGCGATGATATAGATGACGTTCTTGTCCTCTAACAGTACTTATAAAGGTGCACTTTTCTCTCGGCGCTTGTGTGAACAATCACCGCAATAAATGTCCAACGACGCAGGTTTTGTTAGCCTTCAATTATCCGAAGTACATTTGACAACTGTCATCCCCTGGTGCATATATTTCTTGCAACGGCCGTGGTAAAAACACATAACATCGAATGATACATATGGTGTTTGGCAATTAAACATCTATCATACAACAAGTAACATTCGATGGAGTAGAAATACATGATGTTCCAATGCTCTACAAAACGTATGATATTTGTGCCTACATAGTTAGTATATGTTTGATGTGCTTGATGTGGCCATTTGTTAATTGATTAGCTACCAGTTCGTTTGTGCCAATACCAAAATATTAAGTGATTACGGCTTCCTGCCACCTAAGCTGAGAAACAGCAACAGATGGCTTGTTTCTGACTGTGCTGTGTGTTTTTCGGAGTAATCAATAGTAAGGAACACCCCGACGCAAGCACATGTTAAAAAGGCACGATAGATATACAGGTGGGCATTTATTGGATCAGCATAATGCTTGAAGCACCACATATATTACATTTGAAAGAGTAGTATTCTACACAATGCAGAATCTGATTTGGTGGCTGTTTACATGACCTTAAACTTATGCCTTTGCCATTGCCATTTATTCCAGCATTTCATGTTGTGGTCATAATGAAATAAGCAACCAGAATAGATATTATGCAGCCGAAGGGATCGTCCATAATTTACAGTTTGTGTCTAAAATTGTGCAAAGAACATTACTTCCTGGACAGTGTCAGGTATCCTGCTTGTGTGTAATTAACTAGAGCTACATATGAATTTTTGTTCTATACACTTCAATCTTGGAGTCATAAAATATTGATCCATCTTGGGTGTCTATCGCATGTCGACGTGACGGAGCTCTATGCAGTAAATGCATATTTAAGTAGTGCAATGCATTATGTCAAATTACATTCTGTTTGGTGCAAAACTGTAACTTAAGCTCGAGAAAATAGCAGTACGCAACATAATGAATTATTTATGAAACGTCCAATCATGTTATGAAACGGACCTGTTCTTCACATTTGCTCGTGAACACCGTCATGATATAGACATATCCTTAATGACCTCGCATATATGTATTCCACACCGAAATTTGTCTCAGTATCGAGTTCTACGGGGGGGGTTTTAAACATGTTGAAACAGGGCGTACGATGCAACAATATAAAATTTGATGACTTCCTGTCGCACAACAACAAATCTTCTTAAATATCTTTTGATGAAAGAGCTGTTTGTTTTGTCGGCTTTAGAAACCCGCAGAGAAATCCCGTTGAGCTACGTTAGAACATCAGTACAAACATGAAAATCGATTGTAACTTGACTAGAGGGGCATACATAAACTGTAGTGCTAATTTATATTACCGTCAAAGGATCGAAAATTGCAAACATTGTGTAAATAAATACAGTAAAAAAAAATCCACAAGCACCTCAATTACGTATTCATAAAATATTGATCCCTCTTGGGTGTCTCTCGCATGCCGACATGGTTACATGCAGTTAATGTGCT